>CM042794.1:2950541-3396888 GCA_018691245.2 Ips nitidus
TAGCTACATATACTAAGAGCACATTTTTTATTTGTTATTTGCTGCGGTTTTGTCAAAAAAAAAAAAATTTTGTGTAATAGGTTTTATAATAAAGTATGTAGGTACTGAATGTTGAAACTAGTATTTTTAAAGATAAAAATTTTATCCAGTTCCCTATTGTGACAATGTTTTGCGTCAAAATATATTATTACACTAAAAATTATTTAAGTAGAAACACTGTGATAAAGCATCTGCGCCAAAATACTTTTAGGCTTTGATTAAATGCTAACTTGTATGTAAGTATGGAAATCTCTAAAAGAAATACAGAGTTTGTATAAATATGACAAAATTGAATTTTCGTATTTTTGAATTTCATAATATGCCATCTTAAAATTTCAAACATGATTATCACTTTTGGAACTCCTTCTGGAGAGATCCAAAAAACAGAATTTCTGAAAATCAGTATTTATTTGATGTATTAACGACAGTTTACCATTACCACTTTTTTCCTCTACAATCTTGGTTTATTTCTGCAAAATTGCAATACTAAACCATATCATATGGTAAATCTCCTTCTTCTTCTTCTATTGCCCTATCCGATTACCGACGTTGGCTATCATCATGGCTATTCAAATCTTATTGGCTGCGCATCGGAACAGTTCAGTAGATGTTGTTCCAAACCATTTTTGCAGGTTAGCCAGCCATGAAAATCTTCTTCTTCCAGGCCCTCGTCGGCCATCAACTTTGCCTTGGATTATGTTTTGGAGAATTATGTATTTGTTATTTCTCATGATATGGCCAAAATTTTCTACGCTTCACAGTAAGCATGATTTCAGGCGTACATCCCATTCTTCGGAGTACTTCTTCGTTTGTAATTCTTTCTATCCAATAGATTCTAAGAATTAATCTGAAAATCCACATTTCAAAAGCTTGCAGCTTTTTTTCCATACCCTCTGACAGCGTCCAAGCCTCCACACCGTACAGAAAAGTGGAGTATATATAACACATGACTATTCTCTTCTTTAGAGCCAGATTTAGATCTCGACCTGACAGGAGCGGTCCCATCTGCATACACGTACTTCTCGCTATTTCAATTCTATGTTTTATCTCCTGTGAGTGATCCCAGTGCTCGTTCAACGTGCAGCCGAGATAAGTGAACTTTGCCTTCCTCTCAACTGGCTTATTGTGTATATACACCTGGTGAATCTCCGTAATCAGAAAAAGAATTGACTTTGCAAATGTAAAAATTTAATATGGCCGTTCTAATAAATATGAAAGTTGATGATGGTAACCAAAAACCGAAACGTCCTATTTCAAATATGATATTGTCACAATGTAAAGGAGGAATAGTGGCAATGGAAAAGTATCATTTAAATTAAGTTATCTCATTAACCACCTCTTACCGTTTTCGAGAGACTATTACTCATACATACTAATAAGAATTTGTGGCACTTTGTATAACTTACGTAAGAACGCCATATTGGTAATTAAACTATTTAAAAAAAAAACTTACCTACATTTATTTGGGCCTACTATAAACACTAAATTTCACACTTTTAAGAAAATGTTGTGCAAAACAGTGTTAATCACTGTTAAAAGTGCATTCTTAAGACAGTTAAGACACGCATGTGAAATTCGAATGAGTGCTTTGGAAGCATTTTTTACATAAATACAATTCAACATTTTTTCTACATACACATTAAAAATTTTATTGATTTTTTTGATAATCAACGATCAATAAATATTTGCACGTAGCATAAGCTTTTTTGTGAACCACCCAAATACTTATAACTACCAAATCCACATTTATATGCTGGCCACTATTTTCGTCGATCAGGAGCTACTATAATTGCAGATGCAGGAGACAGCACCTACACACTAAAAAACTTTGGAGGTTGAAAATCCACAGCAGTCAAGGAAATATATACTGAATACTCACTAACA
This sequence comes from Ips nitidus, assembly GCA_018691245.2. NCBI lineage: Eukaryota > Metazoa > Arthropoda > Insecta > Coleoptera > Curculionidae > Ips > Ips nitidus. Next base: position 2,952,465 of record CM042794.1, read on the forward strand.
AGAAAATAACAGATTGGCCAGCCTATAGCACCATTAAAATCAGCTCCTGATCCTACAAATTCTACTGCTTGTACCACAACAACCTTCACTAATTGTATTTTCAATAATCGTCATTTTTTTAAAAAATGGTCACACCACATTATGTGTTTGCTTTGAATTTTTCTAAAATTCAAAGCAAACACATAATTCATAATGGTTCTTTATTATCAAATATCTTGAAAACTGTACAACATTCAGTATCAGTTAATTTAGAAAAACTTATCATAGTTTTAGATTGCTTCATTCAACATGTTACCTGATTTTACAGTATAAACGGATTTACAGTAGCAATTTGAACTTGAATCTTCTTCTCACTTCTCATTTAGAACTACCTGCTAATGAATGCTGCCTGCTCTCTTAAAACAAATAACAATTCATCTTGCCTGTTGTCTGAAAAAATTAATACCTAATTATTCTCAAACAAAATGTATTAACAGAAGTTCACTACACCTTACTGCAAGCCAAAACAGGCAACAGGAGGAGGTCCACAAAGCAGCCAACAAATGACAGATGGTGGCTTTCCTTACTGAAGAATGGTCTGGAAGGCACTGCTGGCATGGCTTTGGACAGTGACGAAATTATTCGTGCAAATTTTTCGATGTCATCCTTGGCTGAGCCTGGGGCAGGGCCTTCAACAGATTACCTACCGATTGCAGGGCTTTCATCAGAAAACCATACATCATTTGAAGTGACTGCAGGGTCCTCATCAGCCACTGACTCTCTTGTTAAAGATTATGTTATAAGTGAAGTAAGTAGAACTAATAAAAATAAGCTTTTTTTAACAAATTTTTATGAAATAAAGTTGTATGCATATGTTACATTAAGTTCTGCTTGAATCTAGGATGATGTATCAGAACCACATACACCAGGTTCCTCTGATGATACCTCTAATGAAGGCCAAACCACTCCTACTTGTAAGTGTATAATGTGTATGACACCAATAAAACACAACTTTACTATTAGATCTTCGTTTATAGCAAAGCGAGGACGAAAAAAGTAACCAACAACAAGCCAGCAGGCATGTCAGACATTTGCTGGCCTCTCTGAGAGAATGAATGTATACATTGAATGTGTTCTTACTAGACTGGATACCCAGAACGAAATTCATAGAGATACCAACAATTTGTTAAAAGAAATGATTGATGTATTAAAAAATAAAACCAATTAGCAATTTCTGAATCAGTGTATTTATTTGACTTCTACTTTTTACCAAAAAGAACATAATTATATTTTCAAAAGCAAAATTTATTCAAAATACCTTTGAATGTATTGTCTACGTGTTTGCTGGCCTCAAAACATTGTCTGGAACTGCTGCTGCACCTTGTGGAAGAATGGGTCCTAGCCTCACATCTATTTCATCCCATCTTGCTTCCGGATTTTCCACTCAGTAATGGATAGCAATGTTGTGTAAAACATCACAACCCATTATAATTTTTGCAGCCTTTTGAGGTGAGTAGTGCAGTACTCGATCTTTCAATAAGCATCTAAATCTGCCCTTTCGAAGCCCTATGCATCGTTCCACAGTACTTCTACACCTTTTGAATGCATCATTAAATCTCTGCTCCGTGGAAAAATGTTATTTTATGTGGTGCTCTCTAAGAAACCTAAACAAAATAAAAAAATATATATATTATTTAATATATTAGGTAAATAAAATTAAATCCATACCTGTCTTTAATAGTATTTCTTTGCTCGCGTTAGAAGAAAATTGTATCCAAATCCTCAATATCCTACGAATTTTAATATTTACAACCTCATTAAGAGACCGACTAACCATTGTCTGACTTGACAGGACAATATGTTGGTACCAACACTTCTTTGGTAGCTTCCAACAGCCAAAAAGTGGAAGACTGTCAACACCTTCAAAATGAGTTTGACAATTATTTTGTCATTACTGCCCTAAAATAGTAAAACAAATTTGATTACCCTTAAATGTACAGGCTGTCTATTTCTTTGAGTCCCTGCTTCCATATAGGGTGCTAATGTATTGATAATGTTACAAAGGCCTCTAACCAGATTAAGATTTCCTGAAATTTAGGGAAAAACGAGGGGTCACTATATAGAATTTCCCTTAATTTAAGGAAAAAGTTCACATCTTGGCAACACCGCATCCCAGGGTCCCAAACTTACCCCCCTAATACGAAGTCTCAACTCTCTAGGCCTTAAAATAAGGGAGTTACCCATTTAACCCCATGTAAAATACAAATCCACAAAACAACTACTTTTGGACATGTCCCAGTATCGCGGAATCGAAGGAATGTTCGCGATACAATAAACGTTTACTGGACGTATAGCGAGAACATTCTGTGCATACAGGAACGTTCGAGAATCGATCACCCACACATATATGTATTTAAAAAAATCGATTTTTATTTTTTAACTTTACAACCCTGTATCTCAAAGACGGAACAATTGTCACGTTAAGAGGTAGCCCAGAGGGAGAAAAACTCAGGTTTCCACAAGTAACCCACTTTATTTGAATAACTGAAACAACAGATCAAATCTTACCCCCAGATCGCCAAGATAGCGAAGAGTATGATGTGGGAAGATGGTCGGGGTTGAAGAGAGGTTCACGGAGGGCGACGCTTTAGCGGGGATGAATGAACCCTAGACTCGTGTCCGAGGGCATTCACCGGGCCGGTAAAGACGTTATGTACCTAGCAAAGGGAGGTAAGCAGGTGCGGCAACTCTTGCTGCACGCCCACACTATTTCCTTTGCTAGGGCTGATACTCGGGTGTGGCACTTGGTCACCTACTGCTCCACGTTGCGTTGCACAATAGGCGTACCCAGACTAACCCAGAGATCAGTCAGTGACCTCCCTCTGGGGAAGACCCCAGAGTTCGGTGATTTAGTCGAGCTACGGTGCATCTTTTATATTCGTCAGCGACCTCATTATGCTAACCTTGCTGACTGTGCTGGTTACTGGGTGTGCAACGTAACTACTAACACGGGTGTGACACAATTTCGGACTCAAAAATTTGTGCTGCTATCATAGTTTGTGTTTTGCCTTACCTTGACTAGTTTTCTTTCATATATAGGGCATTCCCTGTCTCTGGCTGTGTGACTTACTTCTTTGTAGCCCATTAGGGTACAATTAATACACTGGAAATTTCTAGTCTCACATTCTTTAGATGAGTGCTTACCACTACACTAAGACACACATGACCATAACCATAACACTAGAAGCATAACGCTAGTTGGTGATATTCTTGCACATATGTTGCTATTAAATCATAGTTTACAGTACCCTTCTTTAGAAACCATTTTGTCACCATCGCCGGTGCTTTCAGTATCCAGTTTTCTTTGTTTCGATTTCTAAAGGAATTTTAGTTACTACTTGGATTTTTTTAGTTCTTTATTACTAGACACGATTTTAACATACGGGTTTCCTTGTATTAACTTATCTACAAAACTTTCGTTTTTGAATCATTTTTCAATGCCTGTCAGCATAAAAGTGGGATCTGTTTGTTTTATTTCGTTGACGTTTATTGGATCTGCGTTATTTCTTAAAATTTCTCCCAACTTTATCAGACTTCTGTCAGGTTTCTTAATAAAGCATACGTTGCTTTATTGACGATACGTAAATCCTTCATTTCAATAAGGGTGTCTATTTTATTTACTATTGATTCTACAGTGTGACCCATTTAGAATGGAAACACCCCTATAAAATTTTAGGTTATTAACCGATTTCAATGATTTTTTTTTGAAATAATTAGGAATGAAATGTCTATTACGGGAGAAAATTTTAAATATTTATTTCAGTTTTCAGGTCATATTACGATACTTTTTCTTGATAGAAAATGGAGAATTTTTATTAGCGATTTTTTTATTGAAAAAATTACTACGCCACTGGATCTATAGTGCTTTCAAATAGCTGTGACCAAAATTTTTTTTTTTTTTTTTTTAGAAATTAATCAATTAATAATTAATAATAAACAAGTAAATAGTAACACCATTTCTATGGCAACAGTTGATGCAGGGTGTTCTTTTGTGACCGTTAGCTTAGAGGATTTTTGAATTTTAATTTGTCATAACTTTGTTATTAATGAATGGATTTTCATGAAATTTTGGTCACAGCTATTTGAAAGCACTATAGATCCAGTGGCGTAGTAATTTTTTCAATAAAAAAATCGCTAATAAAAATTCTCCATTTTCTATCAAGAAAAAGTATCGTAATATGACCTGAAAACTGAAATAAATATTTAAAATTTTCTCCCGTAATAGACATTTCATTCCTAATTATTTCAAAAAAAAAATCATTAAAATCGGTTAATAACCTAAAATTTTATAGGGGTGTTTCCATTCTAAATGGGTCACACTGTATATTATCCATTGCTAGCACAATAATGTCACGATCTAATTTTTAATCGTAACGCGGGGACGTGTAGGCTGGGGTCGTAGTCAAGTTAAACTCAAAGATTGGATAACAAAAACAACAACGTTTATTCGTAGAGAGAAACTAGTAAAGTTATACACATTGTCAGACACAAGTTGGCTTATTTAAAAATTACAAGTTCGTACTTACATGATAATTAGTTCACAAACCATTTTGGACGAGGGTAAGTGTCAGGGCAGAGTTCCCTTCACTTTCGCGACCGAACCGTTTAGTTTCGCGGATAATTTCTGACTAACCCTTCTTTCCAAATTTCTCGGCTATTTATTGTAAGGTATTGCGATCCCTTAATCAGTTCAATTTCTTAATTGCTTGTCTAAGCACTTGGATCATTGTCCGAACAATTGATGACTTATTGCTGACTGGCGATTGCAACACCTTAGCTAGCTTCCGTTCTAAAAGGTTCGATTGCTTATTTTGCAATTCAAGTGGTCGACGACTTGTTTCGGTCAGTGGCCGATTATTTGTTGACTAAGTAATTAACGTATTAGTAGTAGTTAGTATTAAATTAATTAACGAAAATCTACTTGTGACACATTCCCCCGGCCGACAAAAGGTAGTCCCTAGCTTTTCACAATATTAATTATATTGACAGAAAGTTCACTAGGCAAATCTTCTAAACAAAATAACATTAAATTAATGATACTTTTAAGTTTTTAATCATGGTGGCAAAGTAACAGAAATTTGACACCACAAATTTTAATCTTATAGCAAACGAAAAAAAAAAGAGAAAAAAAAAGATAATGATAATATAGAAAAAAGAGATAATGTAAAAATATCCTTAATGGATTTTCCCCCTTATTACAACAACACAAACAAAACTTATCATAGGTACATTGAAACACTAACCAACAAAGTATAGCCCCTAGTTTTTCACAGTATTAAAATTAAAAATAAATCATAAAATTCAGTATCTATGGACAAAAGTTCACAGATAGGTTGATAAAAAAAATTCTGTTATTTTCGCTAGTATCCCGTTCATACCCCAAAAGAAAAATTATAAAAGAAAACATATAACAATTAGAATAAAAATAAATGTTTTTGTTATTTTCTTACCTCTAGAGTTTGTAAAAAAAAAACTTAATGTCTCTATGCTTTAACACCGAGGGGGGAGACTTTTCACTCGCGATTCACTAATATTCCGCGCACTATTGTTTGTTCGGGGATTCTATCTTCTTTTCGCGACACTTCACTGCACTAAACACGGCTTCTGAAGACAATTTGGACGGTGTCTGGAGCCTGGAACTACATATCTGTTTACTGCTCTGGATGTGCAAGTGGAACAATTCCCAGAACTGTATTTTCACGATTGCCATGGTGTGTGGTTCGTGAGCTAATTAGTGACGAGCCGGAACGGGACTGAATTATATCGGGGTGACCACAAGGGTACACCGCAGGTATCTATTTGTTAGTTATATGGGGCTGAGGTGACCGCATGTGACCTCAGGAATTATAATTTATATAAGGAAGAAGAGGGTACCTGGAACCGATGATGGTATGACTGGCCGAGGACAAAGATATCACTAGAGCAACAAAATTTCTGCCTAGTTCAGTACGCATGGGGACTGCGAAAGCATGGCCTATCGATCCTTTTGGTTTGGAGAAGTTTCAGTAAAAGGTGGCAGAAAAGTTACGATACTTAACTTTTAACTTACTTTTGGTGACCCTGGTAGAAGACGAGCATCCAGCGGACATTTGATTCACGCACTAGCTCGAGCGGGCTATGGTGCGAAACTATGCTATGCTCCGTTGGTTTATGCCTGAGTGCCTCTAAGGCCGTATCCTTTCTAATCAAAGCTCGCAACGACATCTCTCTGACCTCTGAAGGTTTTTTGAAAGATGAGTGACCGTGGTAGCGGACGAGCATCGTGAGAAAGAGCGGGCGGTAACCCACAAGGAGTTTGGGCGAGTCGGGCTACTCCAACTTCTTCGCTGTCGGTAGGACATGGTAGGCGACCAAGACCTGGTGAAGAGGTATCTGGTGGTGGTCCTCATGGTCGCGGGGTGCGCGGACGGACCAATCGAAATGAAATAATTAACACAACGGTGGCTTGAACCGATGCAGCGTAGGTATTAACGTGGAAAAAAAAAATTTCTGGCTGTCGCCATGCGTCAATATAATTTGACGGAAGCCGATTTGGGATTATCCCCAGCGGCAGGTTACCACGGCTTAGTGTGTCTATTCCTACCGCGGCCACGATCACAAACCGACTCAACTGTGGTCGCGGTCTGACGTCCCATGGCTGGTTTTTCATCGTCAGCGTTTCCAGTCTCCTTAGAGAAATGCCCGGACCTTTAACTTTTGCTGATTCTAGTTTCCATTTCCAGTGCCGTGTATTAGTTTTTACCGAGTCTGATCCAAAGCCTTGTCCGCTCTTGATTTGGTAGTGGCTTCTTCGCGTAGCTACTCCCGTCAGTGTTAGATGCAATAAAAAACGTATTACTACCTACTGCTATTTTAATCTTAATGTCTAACATTCCCGTTATAATCATAAAATCCCTTGTAAAATATATAGGCATATTGATAATAGCCTTAGTTAAGTTATACACAAAACAAAAAAAATCCCTTTGTTTTTCTTAAATATAATATAAACCTATATTATAAATTGCTCATTTGCCTACCACTGGTTTTATTTTGATACATTGTAAAGCCTTACTGTAATTCTTCTAAAACTTGCAATATGCTGATCAAGCTCTGCTTGCTCATATCATTTCATGTGAAAACAGTTAACGTCCGTCCTAATGACAGTTGTGTGCAACATCTGGTGACATCTGTACTCAACTCTATGAGTTAGAAAGTACAGATGGCGTTCCAAAATCTAGGAACAGCACCATTAATGCCGCATCATTCGGTAAACACCGATCTGATTGGTTGAAAATGGTGAGGTGGTCTGTACTTTCTAACTCATAGAGTTGAGTACAGATGTCACCAGATGTTGCACACAACTATCATTTCTGGCATCCAGTTGACTATACTGGAATGAAGGTTTTGTTCTTTGGTTATCAAGCCCTATAGCCTCTCTGATGAGCCGTAATACGGCGAAACCGGTCAGAGGATTGGGATTGATAAACAAAAAACAAAACCTCACCATTTTCAACCAGTCCGTCCTAATATTGAAACTTTGTAATCTTTTTCTTACGTGCCCCGTTTGACTTTTATAAAGTCTTCGAGTTACGTTTTGCAACTGTTTATTTATTACATTTAGCAACTCATATAATTTTTGAATTTGTAAACCCGTGGAATTTAACGCCCCATATTTTGACTACGGTACTTAATTACCGCATATGCTCGTAGTGTACCTACCTTGTCTAAGCACTTGGATCATTGTCCGAACAATTGATGACTTATTGCTGACTGGCGATTGCAACACCTTAGCTAGCTTCCGTTCTAAAAGGTTCGATTGCTTATTTTGCAATTCAAGTGGTCGACGACTTGTTTCGGTCAGTGGCCGATTATTTGCTGACTAAGTAATTAACGTATTAGTAGTAGTTAGTATTAAATTAATTAACGAAAATCTACTTGTGACAATAATATTAAATTTATTAGATTCATTTGCACTCATTTGGAAAATGTCCTGAGTCGCATTTGGTTCAATTTCTGTAGAAGCTACACCCTTGTTTCTTGCATGGTTTTTCCGGTGTATCTCTCGATCTGTTGCGCTTCTTACAATTTCAATCAGGCAACAGCTCTGTTCGCATAATGTTTTGGGAAATCCCTGGTATTTCCATGTTATTTACTAGTTTGTTGGGTGTCTTTATCTTTCGGTCAGTTTTTTTGTCAGCATCTGCCTGACTATCAATTTCAAAGTGGGCGAGTTCATCTCGTTCTTCATATTTGGTTCTTGTAATTGCCGAGTTCTTATTGCTTGCTCTAATTGTTCTAATACCATCACTACTCCCGCTCATAGCAAGTCTATGATAGAATTCCGCACAAACCCAACAATATCGTCAAATGCACACGGACAAGAAATACGACCGAAACATGTACACTATGACACCAATAACCACAGAAGCAAGAATATTATTTAAATTACATTTAAACTTGGAAAAACTTACTTGTGCTTGCCCTGCATAAGTGTAGTGTAGGAATCGCATTAGATTGAAGACGTTGTTTTAGAGGCTAGATAAAACTATCATCGGTAAAATGAAGGCTGCAAATCTTAATTCGTTTATGGCACAAATCAGAGCTGAGATCCGCATATCTGTGATTCCCAGTAAACCCTAATGGACTTTTCCAAACTTGACATATACAAATAATTCTTATTATTACATTACATAAGAAAACTGTATGAAGTATACGGAAGGTTCGTAAGTACGGAATATAACTGTAAAGATGTATGATGGATTCTGTATTATACAAGTATGGTAAAATCAAAACCGACCATAGAAAAACCGCGTAACAGTTTTCGTGTACTATTTGAACTCACAAACTGCTATTGCGTTGCAACACCTCCCTATTGAGAGGAATTGAAGACCAAAAGTAATATTCCTTTAAAGACAACAACATCATAACTTATTGTGTCCAGCAACCAAACTGACATTTAATAATCCAACCCATAAAGGATGTAGTTGATGGTAATAAGGTTAATTGACTGTTTGAATAACAAAGTATGAGAAACCTAATTTACTGATCTAATTTAAGAAAGCAAAATTCAGCATGGCTGTACTGTTCTGTCGTACAAACTCCAATTTGAGGCCGCTGCAAATGCAAATGGATGGAGTAGCACTGGTGGTGGCAGACTCTGCCTATCGCCCAACAAAGCAACTATGAAGCATTAGAACGACATTATGGGGATCAGCATAGGAAAGGAGTGTATCAAACACAATTAAAGGCAAGACAGCAGTGGTAAAATTGTACAAGAGTTCGAAGCCGAAATTCGTCGCCTTGTGCATCTGGCTTACCCAGCCGTCCCGGATGAAATCCAAGAAGAATTTGTGGCACAGTATTTTGTGGAAGGGATTCGAGATCCGGATGTAAAGAAAATGCTGAAGATGTTCAAAGGGAGCAACAGCAGCGAATTACTGGTTTGAGCGCTGGAAGTTGAAGCTGCGGGCAATGACTTAAAGCCAAAGATCAGGGCCGTGACTATTCAAGAGGAGAGAGTACCGCCATGTTACTACATGTTACTACATCAATGAATGAAATTAAATCAATGGTCGGCCAATTAGTGCAACAAATGGCAGCATTAGGAAATGGTCAGTCCACACAGTTAGAACGATCACGCTCCATCACTAGAGTGGAGTGTTATCGATGTGGACGCAAAGGACACTATAGCAGGAATTGCAGACAGCTGTCTTGTTCTCCAAATCCACAGTGCCGACGAAATCAGGACATCAGAACAAATCACCGGAACTCCTCTGCTAAAAGCAACATTACGTGTTATAATTGTGGACGTAAAGGACATTACCGCGGGAATTGCAGACAGCAGTCTCTCTCTTTACCGACCCCGCAGAACTAGCGTAAGGAGTAGGAAATGAAGAACCCGGAAGGACAATTACCACGATATGTAGAGGATCGTCAAGCTTTTGAGAGTGACTTAAGGTACCGAAAAGGACAAATTCATAATGGTTGGAGGATTGGTCAAATCGCAAAGGTGACAGATAAAGAGGCTACAAAAAGAATGAAGAGCAGCGTTTCTAAGGAAGACATAATAAAAGGACAGCGCTCAGACTCTGATTTGAAAGTAATCAGAAGATGGTTGGAGAAGGATTTGAAACCGGATTGGCAACAGAATTTCCAGATATGGACCAACAGTAACGGGTTACTGGTTGTAGTGGAATTCGCTTCGACTGCGAGATGACTTAATTACTCGCATACGGAAAACGCTTTGTTTACCAAACAATAGTGCCCAATTCCTGCAAAGAGAATGTGCTGCCAGAACTACATGACAATTTGGAGTAAACCAGACTTTGGCTAAAATAAGAGATCGATTTTACTGGATTAACTTCAGAAAGGACGTTGAGGAATGGTGTAAACGGTGTGACCAGTGTTCGTTACAGAAGGGATCAAGCACAATTCAGGAACTTGAGAAAGAGAAGATGAAACCAAACAACGACCGTATGAAGATGACACTGGACCGCAGACCATCTGATGGCAATTACAAGGAAGGTGATGCTGTGTGGTTGTATCAACCCAGAAGAAAGAAAGGATTGAGCCCGAAATTAACATCAAGGCAAGATGAAAATTGTCCATCTGGACAGACTCAAGAAATACCAGGGACTAGATAAAGCGGATCGGGACGATCAGCTTTAAGAGGGGGGCAGTGTTACGGTTTGGGCCTACTATGCTCGATACTTACTGAACGAGCACTCGATTCGGGATGGATCCGATGCACCGCAATATCTGGCCGGGCGCGTGTTAAAGTAGGCCACCGTTAGAAAGCGATACACCGAGAAGCATCTTCGATGTTCGACGCAAATCGCGAAGCGTTTTGCGGTGGTTCTAAAACGTGGTTTACCTAATATAAAAGAAGCGGTTTCGACGGTGAAGAGTAGTGGATTTGGGAACGCGGTAAAGTTTAAATAGTAGAATAATTGTGGAATTGTAGTCGTGTTTTTGGTAGCTGAATTAATTATTGTACAGAGTGTATCGAAGTGTAAATAAATTTATTTCTTGTTTAGTTAAATTGACTTTGTGTAAACCCACGGGAAAACCGTAACAATATTAAAGTGGCCAATTGAACCCTTAGCACTGTCAGATAAAAAGACCCATTAGGAACACTGTACTTTATGCTTAAAGCCGGGGTTTCACTTACTAGTGTGACTAAATGGCCCACACATACACACACCGAATCCGTTTCCCTCTCCTACATGGTTCGTCCTCTAAGTTTCCTCTAGGCGGCCCTCTTAACCTGGGGGTAAGAAGCATTATATTAAATCTACTATTAAGAAGAAGGAATAAAGGATTACCTCTGCCACAGTCATCTCTCTTCCATCCCCTACGCACCCCCCTAAACGTGACATGGTGGAAGCGTCTCGTTTCATCCCGGTCTGCTAATCCTTACATTGGTAGACACACCCTCGCAGAAGCACGCCCATTAAGGCCACAGGGAAGAATAGGGGATACAACCTTAGGTCACCGAAGACTGCGTTTAGGCCCTGCCCTTTTAAGTCGAGATTTAGGAGCTCCAGTGTACGCGACACGTCGAAGCAAAGTCCAGAAGGCCAAACAAGGTACACAGGATGCCACAAATTCGTGTCTGAGTAAAGGGATCTCGAAAACGGTAAGAGATACAGAGTTGGTTAAATGGAGGCAAACTTGCGGAATTTGGAGTTTAATCTTAACCCGTTTTAACATTTAAAAAAATTCGATCACTTCCGGAAATATCCGAAAAAATACGAAATTTCGGAAATTGGTTTTTATTTTATTGTATGCTTATGTGATGAGATAATTTAAATTGATGGACACTTACTCATTACAATTTTTTTCCTTCTAAAATCCGACATGGTCACATTTGAAATCCGACGTTTCGGTTTTTGGCCAGCCATCATCAACTTTTTTTTTAAATGCGACCCTGTTTTTTTAAAGCAGATTTTGAAAGTGCTTTGTTTTCTCATTTAAATGACGTGCAACACTTGATTAATCTTTTGAATTTTAGATCAGAATTTGCTGAATTATTAGTCATTATGATTGTTCTTACGCAAAACGCATGTTGTTAAATTTAATACATTAGTATGTATGCTGTAAAATCTCAAAAGTACAATAAATAAAGTAGGTAATACCTACTTTTTAATTTTATGTCCAATAAACGGGTTTCTTAAATCGAAGCACCAAGAAGGTATTTCCAAAGATTGAAGCAGATAAACCAAATTTTTCGAATTATTTTATTAACTACAACTTTAAGGAACAATCACAGTTTTTTCACTTTTCAGATGTTACATACAACTTCCTTCAAAGATTTCATGGAAATCATAATGGATTTCAGTAAATTTGAAATGTACACAGAATTTCTATTTAAAACCTGTACCTATCTCTGTATGCTGTACTGCTACTAATTTTGTATTAATAGTCGGAAAAAAACACTTTTGTCAAAGTTTTCTAATCTAAAATTCCAAAGATTAATCAAGTGTTGCACCTCATTTGAATCAGAAAACAAAGCAATTTCAAAATCTGCTTTAAAAAAATAGGGTGCCAATTAAAAAAATAAATGATGGCTGGCAAAAACCAAAACGTCGGATTTCAAACGTGACGATATCAGGTCTTAGAGGGAAAAACGTTGCAATGACAAAGTGTCAATAAATTTAAATTATCTCCTCAAATAAGCATACAATAAAATAAAAACTTTTTTCCGAAATTTCGTATTTTTTCGGATATTTCCGGAAGTAATCGGATTTTTTTAAATGTTAAAACCGCATAAGATTAAACTCCAAATTGGGCAACTTTCCCTTCATTTAACCAACTCTGTATCTCTTGTTTTCGAGATCCCCATACTCAGACACAAATTTGTGGCACCCTGTATAACGCTCACACTAAGACAGTAGTAGTAAGATATAGTAAGACAGAGGGAATCAGCAATAAAAGAGAACGAAACAGGAAGCCACCCCACAAGCGAAAACGAGGGATCAGATAACGAGGGTAACATAAGACAACACGATAAAAGAGTTAGGGCCGGTATTATAAAGTCCGGTTGAGCGGAGGTTGAATTTCAAACGACGGTCAAACTACAGTTTTGGTATTATAAACCTCAACCGAAAGTCGACCGACGATTGAACCGACGGTTTCGTCAACCCCAGCTCTATCCTCGGTTTGAATGTCCAACCGAAGGTTGGCAGTCTATCCTAACCTAATATTCGTGGACCTTTGAAATTGTTCATTTTTCGAAATTTGCATTTTGAAATTTTGTTTCACGTGCAAAACGAGTTCATTAGTGAAAATTAGAATTATTCATTAACAAGATGTCGACAACGTCTTCCTCTCCTGAAATTGTAAGAAACAGATTACTCTGGGAAGACAGCAGTGACGATTCATCAGATTCTGAAAACGAAAATCATCAGAGAGTGCGGCAGAGGGTACCTCGAAACTTTCGATTAAGATTAGACCACTTTACACGTTGGAGTGACGAAGAGTTTAGAATAAGGTTTCGTCTCAGCAAAGAAACAGTCGCTGGGGTGTTGGCACAACGCTTGCACAATCAAATAGCACCAAAAACTGAAAGGTAAGCAAAGCATAGGTAGCTAAATTGAATAATATTAAAATAAAATAATAACATATTATTTCCAGAAATCATGCAATAACAGCAATGCAGCAAGTCCTTCTAGTACTTCGCTTCTGTGCTACAGGGTGTATGTTACAAACTGTTGCGGATTTTGCTGGAATTCATAAATCTACAGCTTCGCAAATAGTAAAAAAGGTTATTTATAAAATTGCATCATTAGCACCAGAAAACATAGGAATGCCAAAAACACAACAGGAAATAGACGAAGTGAAAAGAAAATTTTATGCCATTGCAAAATTTCCTCGTGTAATTGGAGCCATTGATTGTACCCATGTGAAAATTATTTCACCAGGTAAATGCATAATATAAAACAGTGTCTTGCTAGTTTTGATTGATTTTGTCAATTTTTTTAGGCGGACCTAATGCTGAATATTTTAGGAACAGAAAAGGTTACTTTTCACTAAATGTGCAAGTAGTAGGTGATGCGGATTTACGCATCCGGAATATTGTTGCTCGTTGGTCAGGTTCAACTCATGATCAAACAATATTCAATAATAGCTCAATAAAAGCAAAGTTTGAGGGTAATGAGTTTGGAAATTCGATAATGCTTGGGGACTCAGGATATGCTTTAAAAAAATATTTAATAACACCAATTCTAAATCCAACAATTGAGGTTGAACAAGTTTTCAATGAATCCCAAATTAGAACTCGAAATCCAATTGAAAGATTATTTGGTGTTTTAAAAAGACGGTTTCCGGTTCTTTCTCTTGGTATTAGGTTATCATGTGACACTGCCAAAGTCGTTATTCTAGGGTGTGCAGTGCTTCATAATATTGCAATTATTATGAATGAACCAGATCCTGTTAATGATCCAAACATAGTGATTGAACCACTTGAAAATAATGATATACAGAATAATAATAGAGAACAGCACAATTTCAGAGAAGAATTTCTCTTATATTTTCTGAATTTGTTAAATGAAAATATTAATTGATACTTTTTGTTATGACGAACAATATATTTTAGCTTTATATGGTATTTTTTATATTTTGTTCTAGATGATAGAATTTTTTAGTACATAATCAATTTTATGTAAGGTGTACAATATCAATAAACACATATATTTATATATTTTTTGTTTATTTATCCAGACATTTTAATTATGAAGAACCTAATTGATTTTTTAAAAGTTCAATCTCCAGTTCTAATTTTTCGTTTTGCAATTCAAGGTTTCTAGACTTTAGTCTATGAATTTCCTCTTCTCTTTCGAATCTTCTTTCATGAAACTCCTTGTTTCTTGCAGCTTCTTCTGCTAATAATTTATTTTTTAAAATTATTTGCTCTTCCTTAACGGTTATAGAGTCATTTCTTTTTCTTTTTTTTGTTTGCAGTACAGCATGCTTTCTTGACTGGAGCTTTTTTGGAGTATAGTCGGACCAATCTAAAAAGCAAACAAACAGCATTGACTAATAACCTACTGAAAACAATTTTATCAATAAGTACCATTTTTTTCTCCCGCGCCTTCAAAGCCTTCAGTAGTCACAGTCAATTTTTCGACTTCATTGACAGTGGAAAGTTCAATACCTAATAAATGTAGTAAAAATAGTTTAACACGTTTGACTCCTTTATGATAAACATAATTTACCTTGGTCAAGTTGAGTGGTTTCTGAATTAGTCGGTATTATATCAGCTTCAAATAATACTTCCATGTTATCCATGTCGGTCTTCGTATAATCGAAATCTGAAGAATTATAATAATATATATTATAAATTATGATAATAAATAGTTTTTTTAATACCTCTACTAGTAGGAAGCACATCACTGTCCCCTACGCTTGGCTCCAAACCAGTCACCGATAACCCAATGACACTTTTAATTTTTTCATATAAAAGCTTTATTGCTTCCTTGATTTCCATCTCATCTATTCCACCACCAGTCTTTAGCAGGTTTTGTCTTTTTTTAGCTTCGTACTTACGTACATCTTTTGTTAAGTTATCAAATTTGCATTTTAATTAATCTGCTGTTTTCGGATCAGTGGTTGTGGAATTATACACTTCCGCAATTTTTTCCCAACCAGCAGCCTAAAATATAATGATAGGTAAATAGATTTTTGTTTGTAGACTTGATATAACTATTTTACCTTTTGTTTCCAAGTCACAGCATCAGTTTTCTTACATTCAACGATATGTTTATAGTTTATAACTATATCAACTAGGGTATGACAGTCTGAGTCCGTGAAAAGACATCTTTTGGTTTTCTTGGGATTGACAGTCATAGTTTCGTATAATTTTAAAGGAAAAACTCGAAATGAAAATAGAATATACGTCCATAACACGAGGAAAAACAACACAAAATACCTACCCACACTTCGAACGCATTTTAAATTTTTAAGAAACTTGACAGATGTCAGATAGAGGATGGTTGTTATTGGTTCAAATTTGATCGGTAGGGTAGCCAACATACAGAAATAAGTTTCAACCTCTGGTTAGCTAACCTTGGGACGATTTACGTTTATAATACCAAACTGTTTTTAACCCTCGGTTGAATTTCAACCGGCGGTTCGTCGAAGGCATTTCGATAATACTGGCCATTAGAAACATAAGACAACACGATAAAAGAGTTAGAAACTCAAAAAACTGTTCCATGTTAGAGATAGAGCATTCCACAGTTAGAGATAGAGCAAAATATTGGCCCATGCACTGTCATCAGTCAAATCTGATGATTATATCAGAAACAGGCTCAGAAGAATTCCTGATAACCCATCTTAAAGCGAACACTACGGTACTATGTCCAAACGGAACCACTAAACTTGGAGAAGAACCTTACCATACCAATGCCAGCTCGTAGTGAATAAGGAAGTGGTCATACAGCAACGATTTTCCTGCAAAAATGATGATTCCTCTTTGGCCATACGACACATACCATGACACATACTGTCAAAATCGTGGACTATCCTGAAAACATTTGGGTTAAAACTATCAAATGAACAAGCTTTTCTACCTACCTTTCATAATTTAACGGAGTGCCTAAACGCAACTGGACAACGGAGCTGCCTCACTTTAACCTAGCCTCTGAAAGGGATATCATCCAGAACATGGACAGAGAATGGGAAAGGCAAGAAAACTTCGTCACGTGGGGATCCAACAAGGCAATCATAGCTTCAAGTTCACTTAGAATATCGTAATATCTATGGCAGTAATATACTTACTACTACGTAGACCAGCCATTGTAGCTACAGGCTCGGCTTCGCTTCAAGCTGCAATTTTCATGTTCGAGAGGCAAATATCTACTTTCGGCTCTTAATATAGAATATACTATAACCATTTGCGTGCGGTGTTAGGGGGGTTAAAAAGGGTTGATTTTTCGCATAAAAGATGTTGGGGCCAATTTTAGTTAACTTTAACTACCTGATTTAGAATCAGCATCCCCAAAAACCCCTTTGTCCTTATTTTAAAGTCTTATAATCTAAATGTGACAAAAAGAAAAATTTACTTATTAATTTAATATTTAAAAATAATTTTAATTTTTTTAATAACTCCACTCAATTGGGATAATAGGCTTATTTAAGGCAATAATGGGTACTAAGGGGTTTTTGGGGATGCTGATTCTAAATCTGGTAGAAAAAGTCATCTGAAATTGGCCCTAATATACTTTTTTCGAAAAATCAACCCCCAATTTTTTACACTCATACACTGATATACAATCACCACTATAATTTAAAGAAAATGGCATTATTATTAACTGAAATATCAAGGTGTACTCATGAAAAGCAGTACACACAGTATACAGTGTGGAACAGCCAAATGGAATAAATTCGATCACGAATAAATGAGAGCGTGTTGGGAATAACGCTTGGACACGTCGATTTGTATTTTTAGATGCGCATTTTAAAAAAAAATATATAAATATGTAGGGTGTGTCATGTGACAGTGGCCGATACCAACTTTCTTATTTTAAATACAACCCCCTGTATATTATTAGTTTTTTGGATTCTTCAGAAAATTCTAGACATAATTCATGTAGGTACAATGTCCCATACCTATCTTCAACTGTTTCGGAAATATTAAGCGTTTTCAGATGTATTACAAAAATTAACATTAAAAAAAGAAAATTATTTTATTTCACAAATAATGTAAAAAAACAAAAAAACATTAATTTCAATGTAAGAGATGTTCAAAATGTCCGCGAAAATAAGTATTGAGTGTAATGGAGCGAATTTGTGAAATAAAATAATTTTCTTTTTTTAATTTTTGTAATACATCTGAAAACACTTAATATTTCCGAAACAGTTGAAGATAGGTATGGGACATTGTACATGAATTATGTCTAGAATTTTCTGAAGAATCCAAAAAACTAATAATATACAGGGGGTGGTATTTAACATAAAAAAGTTGGTATCGGCCACTGTCACATGACACACCCAATACATTTTTATTTTTTTTAAAAATGCGCATCAAAAAATGCAAATCGACGTGTCCAAGCGTTTTTCCCAACACGCTCTTATTTATTCGTTATCGAATTTATTCCATTTGGCTGCTCCACACTGTATATGAATGTTTAGTGTTTTTTATTTAAAATAGAAATCATGAAAAATGTATACAATACTAGAGCTTTAGAATAGCGTTGCCGAAAAACTTAAAAACAGTAAATATACCAAAACTGTTTAAAAGAAAGTTGAAAGAACATATTATAGAATTAGTACCTTACTGCTTGAACGATTTTTGTACAATATAGTATACGTTTTTTTGGACACAGTAGTATAAAGGGTGTTTAAAAAAGACAGGGCATTATTAAAAGGGTTTGATTGCCTAGGCCATTTTATGATAAAAAGTTCCTATAAACGTCTTCGTTACCGATCTACAGGGTATTGAAGTTTAATTAAACAAAACGAAGAAGAAGAAAAAAAGAAGACTGGATTCTTGCAACCAAGTTGGAGGTGCTCTCTTTTGAACAATCTTCTAATTAATAATGAATTTTTCAATTAAACCCTTGATTTACAAATAGCTATTTATGTAACCAGTTACGAAAATATCGATTTTGTGTAACGAATGAATGTTTGTAGGGCGAGCGCAGCGAGGTCCTACAATTTGAATGAGTTACACAATAAGACATTTTCGAAACGTGTTGCATACATAATTTTTTCTAATTTTGACCAAAAAGCGGTAAAAACCATCTTTTAAAGTGATTTAACACAAATATTCACTTTCATAGCACCTTGTATAAACAGTGACAACGACATGTTATGATGGATGTCGCCCATATGTTTCTACGGAAATGCATAAAAACAGGGAGTGATGAAATGAACATTTCATAACTAGTTACATAAAGTGATACTTTATGTAACTAGTTACATAAAGTAAAACGTTTTGTCACTCTAATCGGTTTTGAAAAGTGTCACTTTATATGCCATAATTAGAAAAAATAACTTTTGTATAATTACATGTATGTACAACATCGAAAGTTAATAAAATCCGTTTATTTTGTGTTGTACAAAGGTAGCAAAAAATGTAATAAAAATGCGGTCAATGTTGTCTTAATTATGGTCGCATAGCGGAAGTATTAACTACAATTCTAACGTTTGGATCACATTTCGGCGATACAGGACGTTAAAAATGGCAAACAATTTTGCTGTATCGATCTTTTCCGTGAGCAGTTTTGCTAATTGGTAGTACTACCGAATGAACAGTTCAAATAGACTCCCACTAGGGGTTATTCAGTTAATTTAACCAATTTAGACAATTATTCACGGTCGCTCCTGACTGCTAGGACCGGATATTGGAAGCAGAAATGGGCAATGTGGTAATTAATGACATGTAGTTAACGTAAAAATGTAGTTAAATTATTCATGTATCTAATGTAACTAATGTAACAAATTTAAAATTCGGCTATATGGTCTCTAACTCTGATCACTGAATCAACTGTCAGTCATCGTCGAGAGGTACGGAA
Source organism: Ips nitidus (assembly GCA_018691245.2). Classification (NCBI taxonomy): domain Eukaryota; kingdom Metazoa; phylum Arthropoda; class Insecta; order Coleoptera; family Curculionidae; genus Ips; species Ips nitidus. The sequence goes on from CM042794.1 coordinate 2,972,000, forward strand.
GAACACTTCGACCGTTACATCATCGCCTTTGATAATGTCCGGCGTAGATGTGGACGAAACGTCAGGAAGAAATTCCATTGGACCACGGCTTATAAGCCCGGATAACTTTCATATTTCAGCTTTGACCGTCCGTGAAAGCCTTCATAGTTTGATCATATTTTTATTTCATGTAAACGCACACATGAGAGTTGACAAGCCAGATCAAAGTAATGCCACACGCTGATCCTGCCATGATAAAGACATTTAATTTTTTCCACGACTGCCTACGTGGTACCATTTGGCGCAAATAATGATGAAGTCATCAATGGACATTTTACTCCAGCAATTTAAACAAAGAATATGGAACATTTTATTGGTATTTAGTGATGTGCAGTGGAAATCTTCGTGGTAAGAGTGAACAATGCTCGCCTTAACACAAATGTTCTCTGTGTTGCGCTATTAAATTATGTTTAAGATTAAGAATTACTTTGCTTTGATCCTACTGTTATGGATATTATCATAACCTTTTGTTATATTGATATATGTTATATACATTATTGGTTTTATGTATTTTGATCTTAACTTCTAATTTGATTGTATTATACTGTTATTAGATTAATTTTGAAGATGGTTTTTTAGGGCGAGTATACAATGTCCTTTGTTTTATAATTGGGGACCAGTTTTTCTGGAGAGCGGGCAAATGTCACGATTGAAAATTCGTATTATTGAAAAAATATAAATTCACTAAATTAAAGCGGATATTCGAAGATGGCAAAATAATAAAATGCACGCGGCAAGGTTGCAATCAGAATGCAAGTAGTGCATGATACTTACTTTTAGCGGGTGACACATCGTCACTGCTGCTATACAGGAATATGAAATCAAGCGACGTACAATAGATTTCGTCACTGAACCAATTTGGCATAAATAAGGCTCGACATCAGTTAGTAAGGGAGACGGTCGGAGTCAATCAGAAGACTCCATCTCGTGCCACACCATGATGTAGTCGTCCCGAATTCTACAACAGCGGGAGTTTTGTGCAGGGGCTTCAAAAGAACGGTTTTTAAAACTGATATTTATCTGCCAGTTTTCTTATTTTGTATTGAAGAACCGGGAAGAAATCGGCATCATTGGTAATTAATGAAATAATGTTAATTGTGAATTAACTGAGAATCAGCATAGCCTGCAGAAACTCGCTCGCAAAAGTAAGTTTTTCTTTTAGAAACTGTCTGACGGAAAGTTCGTTTCATAATCATATGGACACACCTTAAGCCTGTTGTAAGGGGGTGGAGTCTCACAAATAAAGTTTAGGGTTCTTCACAAGAGGCTGGAAAGCTATTCTGCTTGGTAAGTCTGGATGTTGGTGGTTTTCGAACCACTGGCTTCTGGTCGTTGTAGGGACAGGTCGCAGGAGATTTGTTAAAGTACGACATTACACTGATTAACGAGAAATGACTGTTTTAATGAGGTTTTGTTAGAATTGTGAGACTTAGTGGCACATGGCAAATAAAATAAAATTAATCAGTTCTGGCGCGAGGCGGATGCTACAGCAGCTCAACATGAACTCCTGCTAGCTTGGGAGTTGCATGCAAAGCGGAATTGGTGGCACTGCTGTTCTTCCGGCTCTTGTATGGCGGGATGGTTAAATGGTGGTGGAGTTTTGTTACACTGTTAATATGTACTGTTCGCTGAAAAGTCAATTTAGCAGCTTCTTTCTCAGTGATAGCCATAATTAATTATGTAAGCGTAAAATATCCGATTAGTAATTAAAATTACAGAAAATTTATTGTACGGAACGAACTATACTCAGGAAGCGTGGAACAAAACGCCACTGTACGCAAAAAAGTCGTTTGTACAGGGTGTTCCAATAAGCCATTCACGCGGCTGTTTTTCAAAAAGTATACATAGTAGCGCTTCGGCAAAAAAATCTGTTTAGTAAATGTGGCTAAGAGAAAATGTCCGAAAACTTAAAACATTAAAAAAAATAAAAAATATAAAAAAAATAAATAAAAAAAAATAGAACTTTTAACAATTTGTGTTAAAACAACATTCTTCCAATATGGAGATGATTATTACCAACAAAATTCTGGAATGGCAATGGGTTCTCCATTGTCTCCAATATTAAGTAATATTTTTATGGAACATTTCGAAGAAAATAACATTAATAATTTTAATTATAAACCAACAATCTGGTGGAGATATATTGATGATGTTTTCTCAATATATCCATTCGGTAATGATCATTTCAAACAATTTCTAACTCACATAAACTCAATAGAACCCACAATCAAATTTACAACAGAAACTGAACAAAATAACGAACTTCCATTCATAGACATTCTAATCAAAAAAGACATAAACAAATTTGAAACAAAAGTATACAGAAAAACCAACCCACACAAATAGATATTTAAACTACAAATCCAATCATCCAATAATGGTAAAAAAAGGTATTGTAAAAAGTTTATTTGATAGAGCCAAAATTATTTGCAATAATGAACAATTTAATAAAGAAAAATTATTCATTAAAAATGTTCTAAAAGAAAATGACTATCCTGAAACATTTATTAATAAATGTTTTAGGGATTTAGAACATCCAAAACAATCTGGAAACAAAATCAAATTTTACCTTTTACTAACCTTTTTATTCCTTACATTCCAGGTATTTCTGACAAAATCAAACGAATAGCTAAAAAATATAACATCAGAACAATATTTAGAACTCAAAACACATTAAGATCACACTTAACTAAAACAAAACCTCACAATGAAAATGAATCTACAAGAAACGTGATATATAAAATTCCTTGCGAATGAAATCAATTTTATATTGGTGAAACCTCAGACCTTTAAAAAAACGTATTAAAGAACACCAAAATTATTTACGAACTGGAGACTTTCACAAATCTAATATATGCCAACACGCGTTTGATAATGATCATAGAGTCAAATGGAATGAATGTAGTATCATAGACAAAGAAACTTTTTCAAAAAGACGTAAAATAAAGAAAGTGATAATGATAATATTAGATTAAACCATGACTCGTGTGTTGCTACATCCTCTATTAATATTGACCAAACTTGGTTAAATATTCTAGAGGAGGAGATAACACTTGGTCATATCAAACGAAACTGAAATTTCTTGTAATTTTGTTTTTCATTATAAAACCCACCTTTCACTACAACAATACCTAACCTAACCTAACCTAACCTTTCCTATTGGAATGACAAAAGTCAAAATTTATGTCAATTTTTATTGACAAAACCCTTCTCAGAGTTCCAAATTGAACATTATCAGGTTTAATATTTATTAAGTTGTTGTTTTCTGTGTTCTGCCGTTGTGTTCTTTCTTTTTTAGATTCTCTGAAGACGGTGGTAGATTTTCCACCGAAACGTCACCGTTTTTAGGTAACAAGACCGAGCCTAAGTCAGTGGTCTTGTGTTGGGACGACTAGGTTAATGTTATTTTCAACTTAGTTGAAAATAGTGCGAAATTCCATTTTTCCCAACAAACCTTTTTTGTGTGAGACAGAAGACCCAATAAACAAAGAAAAAATGAGTAACTCTTCTAAACAAACATATAGAACATATCTTTAAAAACTTTAAATCGAATGGTAGAGAGCAAAAATACGATGACCGTAATTGATTGCTCACGACGAACAATTTTGCTTTTTAACTTTGTTTCTATGTTTTCTTCATATGAAGTGGTGGGGTTGGTCCAAAGGTTGCTTTGACAGAAATGGAATATCTCGAAAACGGCTGATCGTAGATACTTTGTTTTGCGCCATTTCGAATGGAAACGGAGTTTCTTGCACTAATTACTACTATTATAATACTTTGAAAACATTTAGTTAGTACCTAATGTAATATTTACACCTGTTGTTGTTTGTTGTTGCCGGGGGCTGTTGACCTAGGTATACGCATAGGCCTCAGATGGACCCGTCGCGTCCCGCTAGCGGAGCTACAGCAGTCCCGTTGATTCAATGAATCTAACGATGCTGGTCGGATGCAACTCTCTTAGTTCTCTGTGCCACAGCGTTGGCTGTCCCAGGTAAGTGTGACGAAGGCGAGAAAAGGCGGGACAGTCACCAAGTACATGCCCCGGTGTTTCCTCGTCCTCCAAGCAGCCTCTACAGGCCGGGTCTTCTTGAAATCCCAGTATGTGCATATGCCAGATGATAGGGGCCCGTCATTAGACTAGTCACCGTTCTTAGTTTACCTCTGTTTACAAACAGTGGGAAACAGCCCTATTGTCGCGTGAAAAATGCTACAAGAAAAATAGCAAAAATTTGATATATTTATATATCCCTTATAAACAATAATAGAATTAAATGAATTATTAAGTAATAATTAATACATTGTCAATATTCAACAGCTGTTATGATAAAGTTTGGCTGTATTTTTGCGCAGATGCTTCGTCACAGTATTTCCACATTTTACATGGTTTTTATCTGGTGTGACTCTTGGGTATGTGTAGTTAAATGAGATTTTTGCAAGAAACTTTTGTCACAAAACGTCACACTTATATGGTTTTTCTCGGGTGTGAGTCCTCATATGTCTAATTAAATCAGAATTGTTTGCAAAACCTTGTGTCACAACTTTTGCACTTATATGGTTTTTCTCCGGTGTGAGTGTTGGTATGGGAATTGAAAGCATCTTTTCGCGAGAAACTTTTGTCACAAACGTCGCACTTATATGCTTTCTTTCCGGTGTGAGTCGTCATATGTCTAGCTAAAACAGATTGGGGCTTGAAACTTTTGTCACAAGTTTTGCACATGAATGATTTTCCTCCGGTGTGACTTGTGTTGATATGTGTAGTTAAATTAGATTTTATCGCGAAACTTTTGTCACAATCGTTGCACTTAAATGGTTTTTCTCCGGTGTGAGTCCTCATATGCTGAGTTAAACTAGATTTTCTCGAAAAACTTTTGTCACAAATATTGCATTTACACGGCTTTTCTCCGGTGTGAGTCTTCATATGGAAATTTAAAGCACCTTTTTGCGAGAAACTTTTGTTACAAAATGTCGCACTTAAATGGTTTTTCTCCGGTGTGAGCCCTAATATGACGAGCTAAAAGCACTTTTTTTCGAAAATATTTTGTCACAAACGTCGCACTTAAATTGTTTTTTACTGATGTGATTCCTTCTATGTTTAGTTAAATCAGATTTTGCCAAGAAACGTTTATTGCAAACGTGACATTTATATAGTTTTTTTCCGGTGTGACTCCTAATGCATTTAGTTAAAGCAGATCTTCTTGCAAACCTTGTGCACAAACTTTGCATTTAAATGGCTTTTTACTACATTCGTAACAATAGCCCCATTTCAATCTGGTCTTATCGGAGTGAGTTCTGCCTTGCGAATTGAAATCACTTTTTGTTGAGAAGAGTGTCTGACATATTTTGCATTTAAAATGTTGAGAATTATGCGCACCTATGATGTGATGTAAAAGAAAAAGTTTACGTGAGAAAACTTTTCCACATTTATGGCAACTGTATTGTTCACATTCTACAGCAGTTTTTTAAATGATCGTTGATGTCAGATTCGGAACGAAAAATGTTCATTACAGTACTTGCAATAATATTTTCTTCCAGTCTGAAGACTATCCGTCTCACAATTGGCGTCTGCTAATTGAGGTGACACGACGATTTCTCTATGAGGACTTTTTTGGTGCTCCTCTGCGCACTTGTTTTCGGGTTTTGGTTCATCGTCCATTGTGTTCAATGACGTGGATTGCAATTGCTAATTTAGTGCAAGCGTGCGTCACAATTCGCAAGAATACTTGTAGATTTGTTGGTGTTGGAGGAACTTTTTCTCGTTATTATAATCAAGAAATTACTCACGTCAAACTTTTGCAATGTTCAGTTATTGCCCCATCATTAATCACGAGGAAATTGTAGGTCGAAAATTGTCTCTGAAAAAAAACACAATAGAATAGTATTGGTACACTTTACTGAGTTCTTTTTGATAAGTGAGACTTTAAATTAACTCAACAAACTTTATTTACTAATTACACAACAATTTACAACACTAGGTCGTTTATTTTCTTCACTATCCTGTATGGTTCTTCCAGGGTCCGTGGGTAATTTAGGCTCAATCCTTTCTTTCTTCTGGGTTGATACAACGACACAGCATCCCTTCCTTATAATTGCCATAGCTGGTCGGTGGTCCAATCTCATCTTCATACGGTCGCTGTTTGGTTTCATCTTCTCCCTCTCAAGTTCCTGAATTGTGGTTGATCCCTTCTGTAACGAACACTGATCACATCGTTTACACCATTCCTCAACGTCCTTTCTGAAGTTAATCCAGTAAAATCGATCTTTTATTCTACCCAAAGTCTGGTTTACTCCAAAGTGTCCTCCTCCGCGACTGTCATGTAGTTCTCGCCGCACATTCTCTTTGCAGGAATTGGGCACTATTGTTTGGTAAACAAAGGCGTTTTCCGTCTGGACTTTCCCATTTGCGAGTAATTATGTCATCTCGCAGTCGAAGCGAATTCCACTGCATCCAGTAACATGTCACTAGGAGCTNNCCTAAGATAAGNCANTGCTGGNATNAACTCTATTTAACCGACGTTGGGCTGACACTCNCATAGGACAATANCAGANNGACNGCTCCAATCANCTNACACCGNGNAGNCGGGTATANNANCCACTTCTATCACAGGTATAGAAACAGCANGTACAGCACTTTCAGGGTTNNTNNCCAGGTGCAATCCACGTCCCCGAGNNGCCNGAGNNTACTTTACCGCCTCNAGCNCNCACCNNCGTGCATATCCCAATCGNTNGGGNNTATNACANATANTTNTGAACGTTNACCACAGNCANNGNACACCCCTNAANGGCTTCGAANTNNNNGNGTTTTANNCCTGGTGNCTAATGCNAGCNCNCNGTGCTANNGCCTCGCATNCTNTAAAGGATTAGTNATCTGGCTGGAACGGNNGGGAATANTCGCANAGAATANGTAGAGGGATCCCCATTCTAGNTNCTTANCCCTNNNTTTNCTGGNGGAGNGAGCCGCGGGCACGGGGGAGTGTGTATTTTTTCCAGGTCTCAGATTGAGTTTGAAGTTTTGGATCTCTCTGCTTTTTGTGTAGAGCGGTCTGCGGAATTTTGTGCAGTTCAAGTTAGAACTGCGAATCTTATCTTGATTTGCGTGTATCGATCATGTTTGAAGGAAATTTGTTGTATTTCTAATAATGTTGGAGGGGCTTCTAGAGCACTTGCAACTCTTCAATCTAGTCATGGTGGGGGATTTTAACGTTGACTTTCAGAGCAATTCTACTGATTTAACCTCTTTAACTTGTGTTTTGGATTCTTTTGGAATACATGTGTCCATTACAGAATCTACAAGGATGACAAGAAACTCTGCTAAATATTTGGATAATGTTTTAACTACTATTTCGGCCACAGAATATTATGTTAAGGTCATAGAACCATGTCTTTCTGATCATAGAGCTCGGACATTTTTATGGAATAAAAATGTTTCACCACCTATAAAACATACGCTACGTAGGAAGTTTAACCAAAAAAACATGTGTAGATTTAATGAATCCCTTTCAGCCATTAACTGGCGATCGTTCTACTGTTCATGTGATGTTGAATATATGGCTACTCTTCTATGTAATACGTACGGATTTCTGGTACAAAAACATTTTCCATTAAGAGAGGTTAGTAATAATCGTAAAGCCACCGTAAACTGGTTTTCTGACTCTCTTCGAAGCAAACGTGATCTATTGTCAACAATAAAGATGTTTTGTGATAAAAAAAAATGACCCATATTGCACAGATATTTACAAACAGCTGAAACGAGAGTACGATAAGGAAATTTCAATGGCAAGGCGAACGACCTTTAATAACTTTATTAGACAATCTATCAATAAAAATAAAGCCTCATGGAAATTGATTAATTATGAACTTAATAGACATGTATTGGATTGGATTGGATTGAATGCGGTGGATTGTGAGAGTTTGAACTTACACCGTGACTGACGTTTTGTTGGATAATCTTTCTGTGCAGAACCCGGAGGAGCGCACAGCTGATAAGCGGGCGTCTGTTAGTAAACACTCTTTCTACTTCCCTTACATAACATATGAAATGGTATCACAAGCCATTACAAAGTTGAAAAATTCTTCGTGTTTAGATATTTATCATTTTAATAGCGCGATAGTCAAAAATACTGAATGTTTCTTGATACCTCTTTTATCACATCTATACAACACCTCTTTAGCCACCTCTGTTTTTCCCACGATGTTTAAGCGGGCCAAAGTAATTCCTATATTTAAAAAAGGTTCAAAGTCTGACTTAAATAATTACCGTCCGATTTCAATTATTCCTATATTTGGCAAATTATTTGAAATTATCTTAAAAGACTTAATTCTTGATTATTTGCTTGAGGTGTCGTTCTTTTGCGCAGAGCAGTTCGGTTTTCTGCCTGGCAGGTCAACTGTGCAAGCGTTGCGCGCTGTTATATCTGGCGTTGTTGAGGGGCTTGAAAGGGGTGATCAAGTGCAGTTATCTCTTTATGACGTTTCAAAGGCATTTGATTGCGTTGACCACACCCTGCTATTGGAGAAACTGACAAAGATCGGTTTTGGCCCTGCTTGTCTAAGGTTTTTCGAGTCTTATCTGCTGGACCGCTCTCAGTGTGTCGAGGCAAATGGAAAGCTGTCCTCTGTCTTGCCACTAAAGCGAGGTGTTCCGCAGGGATCAGTTTTGGGTCCTTTTTTTTTATAATCTACATTAATGATTTTTCATTGAGTATGTAAAGCCAGCCAATTGTTATCTGTTCGCTGACGACACAACCGTTATGTCTAGCGGGGCTACACTCTCGGAGCTGTTGTTTCGTTCTGGGGAGGTGCAAACGAGAGTCGAGTCTTGGTTTTCTAATAATAAATTAGTCTTAAATCACATTAAAACTCAAGAGTTGATTCTCTCTACTTCGCATAACGTGTCTAAGGGTAATACCGTCACTTTGTTGGGAGTGACTATTGATCATCTGAGTTGGAATGCGCATATTGACTGCCTTCCAATAAACTTGCCACTGTCATATTTATGTTGCGACATCTGAGAGACACATTAGAACTAAAAGTCCTAAGAACGGCATATTTTGCATTGTTTCATTCGAAAATTCAGTATGTATAGTATAGTTTGGGGTGGCTCTGCTCATTCTATTCGAATTTTCCGGCTTTAAAAGTGAGCGATCCGAACCATGAGGCTTGGACCTAGAGATTCTTGTAGACAGCATTTTAAGAATCTGAAAATGTTAACATTTTCATCGGCATATATGTTGGGCTGCATAAATGAAATTCATAAGAGTAAATCGCTTTACACCATGCACTCTCAAGTGCATTCGTTTAACACCAGAAACGCTATTTTATTGCTAAAAAACAAAATTAGAATTAATGGATTGCTGGAAAAGTGACGTTACTGCGTTGCAAGTGCCAAAAGTCACACAATTCAAATGAGATACCATGTATATTTTTAAGTTAGTGGATTGCGCACACTCAGAAGGCTACACAGTGACCCAAAATCTTCTAAAGGAAAAGTGTCTCGTTATCAAGAGGTTGACCTTAACTTAAGTTTACGTTGGTTTTAGCTTCAGTGTAACTAAAACTTGAAACGATTCAGTCATCTCTGACTTGAATCTGATCATTTGATCTATCTGTGAAATGTGAAGAATCGTAATCAAACTGGCTATAACACCACTCAGAAACTCCATCCAGGAACTATAGACTTTATTAGTATGGGCGTTTCAAGATAAGAAATACGCCTTCTAGTGGTCAATTAAAAAAAATTGCTACCTTAGAGCCTTTAGTAACATGTGGCTTGATTTTGGTAATAAACTAAATTTGTTTGTTTTATAATAGTGTTTTTTTCCACACAAAACGTTGTTTAAAAAAAAAATACACTGACAGTTTTTCCAAAATTCAAGGTACAGTATACATTTTCTTCCAGTGAAAAGATTGCAATATGTGGCAAGGAAATCTGGTCTTAGCACAGTGCCTTGCTTTCTAGTGATTGTTTTACAGATTAACTGAAATTCTTTTCACCGTAAAAAGTATGCTAAAACATTTGTCTTGATAACAAAATATTTGAATAATAGAGTTCTAAATCAACAAAGTTAGTGGAAATGTGGTGAGTGAAATCCTAACAAAATTTACTCCTAATGCAAGCCAATCATTTCAAAAGACATACCTATTAATTAACTGTGAGCAAGTCTGCTTCAGAATAGAATATTTGTGGTTAGCATCGAAAAGTAGTTCAGTGAGGGAGATTACAGGTATTCTTGTAGGTGAATGATGTTCAAGTTACCTAAGAGGGTTAAGGATTAATAAAGTAAAAGGGCGAAAAACATAGAGAAGCAGTTATAAAAACTAACTTATTATTAAGATCATACAATACCAACAAATTAAACCTCTATGGTGTGTTGAATTTACAAAACAAAACAGAAGCATACATATAAAACTAGCCATAGGTCACCAATCACTTTTGAGGGAAATACTAAGAAGTTTTCTGTTGTGGCTGTCCCTGTAACATGTTGAAATCAATTTTAAAATATACTTCCAATCAAACATGATCTTCAGCGTTGAATAACCTGAATAAACCTGTGTTATGGTAACTGTTTCGTGTTTTTGATAAGAACAGTGCTGTACTGTCAGAAAAATTTATCCCTTGAATAATAACTGATTATGAAACATGACAGTTAATCAGAATTAATCAGGATGACCTGTTTTAATTGGAACGCAAATCAAAACAGTTTTCATGGGATAGGTTAAACATCGAAATATACAAAACACCTAAAATAAAAGTTAAAGCAAATATTGTACGCCTATATTGACTGAATTTTTTTGCTTTGTGCATTCTACCACTTGGGCATCAGATATGAAGCTAGTTTAGTTTATTTAGTGTCAACTTAGTCAACTGATAATATACATGTTGTTCGGACAAATGTAGTGTTTGACGTGTTTGTGTATTATGTCATATTATTTTAATTAGACATAGTGTTGTTGGAGTTAATGTAACGTATGTGTGTATTTTTTGTTGAAAGGAGACCATCCACTTTAGAAACGGATATTGCGAGGTAAATTAGTTAAGAATATTAAGATAATAAGATAAATTTCCAATATCGAATCGAACATATTCACGAAAGCAAGCCTTTACAAGTATACAACTCTGATACTACACAAGACAGCACAACTGAACCAATTTTTGAACCATTCCAACTTTAAAAGAAAACACACACTACCTACATTCCTAATGATAGTAAACCAAGACTCAACTCCAGACTTATTACTACATACAGCTTGACTAATGTGATTACAAATGGCAAGTTGACAAACGAACTCGGGTGATCTGGAAAAAACTTTTAATATTGACCACGGACAGACACAAACAATGGGATTAGCGAAAAATACACAAAAAGTAAACTTAAATAAAACAGACGTTGAAAAAGTTACATGACTACATTCATTCGCAGCCAGAGACTTGTTCCATTGACTGTATCCCTCGTCCATTGAAACTACAATTCAATTTTCAGTTGCTTACAGCCACAATTGCACTCCTAAGTGAAAATTGCATCCTTCTAATGACCATATTGTTCAAATCATAGTTTGATCTGCCATATTTTTTTGGGACACCCTTTATATTGCTAATAAGCGGTGCTCAAACTGTTTGAATGTAATTTACAACTCTCGTATAGCCATTTGTGTTATTTTCCAAATTAATACAAAAAGGTAAATAGAAGAGTCTTTTAAATAAGAATATCTAAATTAGTGCTGTTGTTACTGCTTTTCTACAGAGTTGGGATGAAATTTTGAAAATATGTGTGAAATTAATTTAGCTACATTTTAAATATAGTTTGGACTATACAGGATGTTGCAGAAAACTGTGGTTTAGTCATTTTAATACATTGAGAGAAAATCACAAAAGCATTAATGCGTATTCAATATTACTACTATTTTTTATTATCTTGTTTGCTTAATCAACAACCATAAAAACGTACTTGTTATGTCACTGTCATTCTATTCGTTAAAAACTTTCAGTTAATTATGCCTTGTCTTTTTACTGCAAGTCAATATGCAGTTACAACATACCAGTAATATTGAATATACAGGGTGTCCGGATTTACGTGTGTGTTTTGACAGGAAACCCCATTTCCCGGCTAGATAGGATAAAACTAATATACATGACATGTCTAGAGTTCAATTTCTAAAAAAAAATTAATGGCAAAAACCGTATTTCGATATCCTGTTAGTTTGTGGCGCTAGAACGCGTTTTTCAAATTTTGCCCATTTTGAAAACTTTTCACAACTTTTTTGTTTAGGAAAATATCGAACTGAAACAATAGTATATTACATACTCAGGTGAAAAGCGTTTGATTTCTGTCGAGAGACTAGGTAGTTCGCCGAGGCGACGTCGAGGTGAACTTTATCTCGAGACAGAAAATAAACTTTCTACCGTGGTTTGTATACTATTTTATTTTCAACCATTTATCAAAATCTCATCAAACTTTTAATAAATCATTCAGCTGAAATATTGATTGCTAATAGTCTCTAACAATAAGGTAGTATAGGTGCACGAGTAGTTATGACTTCAACCATAATCATAGATTAACACACTAGATAGATGTTAATCTCCGTGTTACTAAGGTGAAGCAGTGTATGTATGAATTCTTTCGAGTCATAGGGGTCGCCACTTGTTCACATTTGATGGTCGTCAGATGTCATTTTTACGTCATGACAGATTTTTAAAATCGACATCTGTTGGTAGACTTGCATAAACTGGTATTGGCGGGCTTTTTGAATTAAATTAAGTCTTTCTTTCATGGTTTTGGTTCAAGAACCAGGTAAATAAAACAAAGTCCAGTGTATGCAAAATATATTATATATATTTTAAGGAAATGAACATACAAAACACATACTTTACAAATCATTAAACCTATTTTCTCTTTGCCTCCTTGAAAACCTCTTATAGTAATCCTCTTAGTACCTTAACATTATAACGAATAAAAATATACTTTACTTGAGAATTTACCTGCTATAAATTATTATTAACTATAAGAAGTAAAATAAGTCGTCCTAAAAATTGTTTCCACAGTGAAAAGGTAACACTGTCTTTTTCCGGGTTAGGAAAACGAAATCGTCGGGAATGTTTAGAAGTGCTGCACCCCTTTATGGCACATCCCGCCTTGCCCATAGTGACAAAATTCTTTGTAAGACCCAGCCAAAAGCTATAAAACGAAAATAAAAAAACCTATTGTGCAAAAATTGCACAAACGAAAGAAAACACTATAAAAACACCAGCTAGGATATAAACCACATTAGCTAGGAGTATAAATCACAGCTATAAATTAAAAATTTCAACCGTAATATATATTTTAATAAATAGACTTGTCTAAAAAAAATTAAATTTGTCAAAAGTTGTTTACATCTTTTTCATTTTGTTTTGCTTAACCACAAAACCATCTAGATGTAAAAACAATACAGTGGCTCCCCCTGGGTCTCGAAAGAATCAGAGAACAAGGCTTCAGATTGCCTATTTGAGATTAGTGGGCCTGACCATAATAAACGACTGGTGATTTGTTTACAATCTTGACAACGTCATTATTGTGCTATTCCATCTTTAATATTTTGAGCTGAAACGTTTCTTAAAGTGCTTTTACCATGGAGATTTCTGAAGACGCAGCTGTTACTCATCATCACCTGAGCTGCGAGCTGTCGCAGAGGTGGCGGCACATGTAACACGGTAATTTTCATCTTTACACCTGGTTTAAACATAAGAAATAATGTTATTACATACCTGGTTGAAAATAAAGCATTTTAAACGCACTTTTTAAATCTGCTTCCAGTGGCGTGCTTAGTTTTTTGCTGCTACCTTCCGTTTCCTCAAGAATTGACATAACTTTCTTATTTTAAATGAAACTCATAATTGAATATAACTTTAAAAAAATGTCTACTTTTAAACATGTACTACGATGTAAGCATGTATACAGGGTGTCCCACGACGAAAGACATCGATTGATATTGGAAAAAGTATAAATAGGAGAGTTTTGAAAATTTGGCAGAATACTGATGTCGGCATGCCCAATCTAACTAAAATATTTTTAAGATGGTTGCACCTCCGTTTTTACCGGAAGTCGATCACAACTTTCTTATTTTAAATAGAACACCCTATATATTATTACATATTTGGATTCCTCACAAAATTCTGACCAACTTTTGTGTACAATGCCCTATGCCTATCTCTAGCCGTTTTCGAAATATTTGATGTTTTTCCAAAAAAGTGACAGTTGCAACGCTCAACATATTTTTGTACTATGTTAAAACCGTATTTCATTTTGCAATGAAACTTGGGGTTATTGTAAATAAAGGATCGTTTTATTAAACTGAGGGTGCGTAATGACTAATTTGTATACAGGGTCGTCAAAAAAAATCATAAACTTGCACCTAAAAAAAATGAAAAATCTCAAGTTTTTTAAATAGAAACCCACATTTTTTATGACGAAATCATTTTGAGCATTAAAAATTACTATACGTTTCAATTTACTTGCCTATACCTAAATCCAACCCATTTCGTTTTATTTGAGAATAATAGCTATTTATGTAACCAGTTACAAAAAGATCGATTTTGTGTAACGAATGAATGTTTGTAGGGCGAGCGCAGCGAGGTCCTACAATTTGAATGAGTTACACAATAAGACATTTTCGAAACGTGTTGCATACATAATTTTTTCTAATTTTGACCAAAAAGCGGTAAAAACCGTCTTTTAAAGTGATTTAACACAAATATTCACTTTCATAGCACCTTGTATAAATAGTGACAACGACATGTTATGATGGATGTCGCCCATATGTTTCTACGGAAATGCATAAAAACAGGGAGTGATGAAATGAACATTTCTTAACTAGTTACATAAAGTGATACTTTATGTAACTAGTTACATAAAGTAAAACGTTTTGTCACTCTAATCAGTTTTGAAAAGTGTCACTTTATATGCCATAATTAGAAAAACATTTTTTTTATTATGCTGCACTGTTGGGATTATCTGGTGTTCTAGTTGGTCATGCTTTTGACACACACGATATTGGAGCCCTGCAGAGCATGTTAATAACACTAGTTTTGAGTGTTTTGACATCTGCAAATATACCGTAGCGGTTACGATATTCAAACCAAGTTTACTTAAATCTGTTAATTATTTACGGAGAATGTGATAAAGTTGTGAGTAGAACGTGTGAGGTATTTGCCGCTCGTTATCCAGAAAAACCAAAGCCATCACCAAAAGCTGTCAAGCAAATAATTGAAAATTTTAAGAATACGGGATCTGTGAAGATAAAAGCTATTAAAACAAAACCAATCCTTAATAATACAAATGTAGAAATTGCAATTTTGGGCTATTTTGTTGCAAATCCAACTTCGTCAATAAGACAAGTTTCCGTAGAATCAGGCATATCCTAAAGCTCAATTCAAAGGATCCTGAAGAAACATAAATTTCATTAAAATTAGTGCACCGAAGAGAGTGGTTTTTTAGTGAGTTTTGGCTGAAAATGGAGAAGAATTGTTTTTGAATAATATTATTTAAAGCGACGAAGCCAAATTCACTAAAAATGGAATGTCCAATAGACATAATTCACACTACTGGTGTGACATAAATCCACACGTAATTAGAGAGAGAAATTTTCAAGAAATCTGGAGTTTTATGAATAAAAAATGTTTATTCTCAAATAAAACGAAATGGGTTGGATTTAGGTATAGGCAAGTAAATTGAAACGTATAGTAATTTTTAATGCTCAAAATGATTCCGTCATAAAAAATGTGGGTTTCTATTTAAAAAACTTGAGATTTTTCATTTTTTTTAGTGGCAAGTTTATGATTTTTTTGTGACGACCCTGTATACAAATGAGTCATTACGCACCCTCAGTTTAATAAAACGATCCTTTATTTACAATAACCCAAAGTTTCATTGCAAAATGAAATAGGGTTTTCACAAAGTACAAAAATATGTTGAGCGTTGCAACTGTCACTTTTTTGGAAAAACATCAAATATTTCGAAAACGGCTAGAGATAGGCATAGGGCATTGTACACATAAGTTGGTCAGAATTTTGTGAGGAATCCAAATATGTAATAATATTGTTACGATTTTCCCGTGGGTTCACACAAAGTCAATTTAACTCAACAATTAATAAATTTATTACACTTCAAAACACTCCGTACAATAATTAACACAGCTACTAAAAAAACACTACTACAATTCCACAATTATTCCACTATTTAAACTTAACCGCGTTCCCAAATTCACTACTACACACACACTCACGGCGTCGACACCGCTTCTTTTATATTCGCAAACCACGTTCTAGAAGACCGCGAAACGCTTCGCGATTTGCTTCGAATAATCAAGATACTTCCAGGTGTCGCTTCCTAAGTGTGGCCTACTTTAATACGCGCCCGGCCAGATAATGCGGCGCATCGGTTTCATTGAGTATCGAGCATAGTAGGCCCAAACCGTAACAATATATAGGGTGTTCTATTTAAAATAAGAAAGTTGTGATCGACTTCCGGTATAAACGGAAGTGCAACCATCTTGAAAATATTTTAGTTAGATTGGGCATGCCCACATCAGTATCCTACCAAATTTTCAAAACTCTCCTATTTATACTTTTTCCAATATCAATTGATGTCTTTCGTCGTGGGACACCCTGTATAGTTATTCCTACAAATAATTGAAATATGAAGTTAACATGCAATGAGTAACAAATTCAACACCCAATAGTAAATTAGTTTTTAAGTATTTTTACCTCCATTTTCACACACATTAAAGTAACTAACGACTAAACTACTAATTTAAATAATAAAAAAAAAATCTTTATTTTCAAGAGAAGAGTCTTTCTGCCTATGTTTACCGTGGGATTTTTTTTATAGTTTTAGTATACATGTTAACTTATTCTAATTATTTACAATTTATTTACAAAAAAAAAAAAAGTAGTCTTAGTTAAAGTGCTCTAGTAGGGTGGCAGTGGGAAAGAGGTAACGGGATTGTCTGGTTTGTCTTGTTATGCACAGTGGGTTTATTATTGTCCAGTTGTTTGGATTATTCTTCCATTTGTTCTGTAGTTGTATAAGTCTGTCTGTTATTTTGGTCATGTTTGTACGTTCGTAGAGAAGTTGGTTGGATGGGTTGTGTAACAAGGTTTTCTGGGTGTCTTATTTTGGTTATTAGTCTTAGAGCAATCTGTTCCGTTGTCTGAGTATATCTTTTAGTTTTGTCAGTAGCGTTTGCTCTAAGTAAGTGTCCGTAGTCTAGAACTGGTCTACAGATGGATTTGTATATTTGTGTGGCGGTTTTCGTGCTAATGCCTTTGTTTTTGTATGTCAGTGATCTAAAGTGTTTTTTCTAATTTTGGCATATAAAGTGACACTTTTCAAAACTGATTAGAGTGACAAAACGTTTTATTTTATGTAACTAGTTACATAAAGTATCACTTTATGTAACTAGTTATAAAAAGTTCATTTCATCACTCCCTGTTTTTATGCATTTCCGTAGAAACATATGGGCGACATCCATCATAACATGTCGTTGTCACTGTTTATACAAGGTGCTATGAAAGTGAATATTTGTGTTAAATCACTTTAAAAGATGGTTTTTACCGCTTTTTGGTCAAAATTAGAAAAAATTATGTATGCAATACGTTTCGAAAATGTCTTATTGTATAACTCATTCAAATTGTAGGACCTCGCTGCGCTCGCCCTACAAACATTCATTCGTTACACAAAATCGATCTTTTCGTAACTGGTTACATAAATAGCTATTGTCCGTTTAATAGTTTCAGTTCTTGCATTTTTTAAGTGTTTTGTAAATTTTAGTTTTTGGTCCAGTATTAAGTATTTTACGTCATGTTTGGGTTCAGTTATGTGGCCGTCCGCGGTTATGTTTGGGGATTCGTCTTTGATTTTATGATTTAGTAGTAAAAGTTGGTTTTTAGCTGCGTTTGGGGTCAGTCTCCATCTGTAGAACCATGTCATAGTATCATCAGTAAGTGATTGTAGTTTTGACACTGCTTTTGACGTAGTTTTGTCGTGTACTATAAGTGCAGTGTCGTCTGCGTATTGTAATATGTATGCGGTTTTGTCAAATTGATTTTTGTCCTGCTTGTTGTGATTGTATATGTTGTGGCAATATAGGTTGTAAAGTAAAGGTGAGAGGGGTGATCCTTGGGGTAGTCCTTGTTCAGGACTGAAAGGAAAGGAAAGTGTGTTGTCTATTCGAACGTGCAGTTGTCTATTTTCTAGTAAATTTCTGATTGTGTAAAGTAAGTATTTTGGTGTATCAAGTTTATGTAGTTTGTAAAGTAGTCCTTTGTGCTGCTTCGTTGCCGTTGAGGTGCGTTGTTTGTATATTGTTAGTTAAGATAAACAGTGGATGTATAGTCGAGTGTTTTGGTATAAGGCCAAACTGGTATGATGGAATGTGCTGTCCAATCTGTTCTTGCAGTCTGTTTTTTATGATGAGTTTGAGTAAAAAAATTAAATTTGACTCAAGTTAAAAACGCATTAATTTCAAGCATTAAAGTTGTCATAGAAACAAGAAATAAATAAACGTCACTTTTGACAGCTGATGTCAAAACCTGAGTCAAAGCCAACTTGAATAAAAAAAAACTGCAATATCTTAGTTATTTTTAAGATTAACCATAGACATACTTGCAACGGCATAAAATAGACATTTTATTAAAGTTATAGCCAACTGTCATTTCACTTTAAAATAATAAAGTTAGGTAAATGTTTGAGCAAACGGAAGACATTAGCAAAAAACCAAGCACGCCACTGGAATCACATCAAAAAAGTGCCTTAAGAATGTTTTTGTTTCACTTAGATATTTTAATAAACAAAGAAGTTGTGAGGAGTTTTCAAAATGAGCGAAATTTGAAAAACGCCATCTAGCGACTAAAACTGACAAGATATCAAAATACGGTTTTTACCAATAATCTTTTCTTAAAAATTAACGTCTAGACATATACGTACGTATACTAGTTTTTTCTTATCTATGCGGGAAATGGGGTTTTCCTGTCAAAACACTCTATATCCGGACACCCTGTACTATAAAGCTTTTCTGATTTTTCCTCAAAAATTTGAAAATAGAAAATAAAAACCTATATCACCTTGTATAAACATACAAAAGTATGACAAAGTCCCATATTGTTGTTGCTTTTGATTTTTCGAAAAAATAACTTTAAATTATAAGAGTTGATCAGAATCATTTGGGGTTCAACATAAAAATACTTTCGACAATACAGGGTGTTGCGTAAGTGCGGGACAAAAATGTTTTTAGTTTTTATAAATGAAACACCCTGTATATTTTTGAATATTTTTTAAAATCCCGTTGAACGTCTGCATCTGAATCAGCTTTCAGATTTGCATAAAATGACGGCGTTGCCAATTTATTTAACAAAATAATCAAATTAGAGGCAAAATATAAATCTTTATTATCGGCATTAATTGCTCTAATGACTTGTCATAAAGAATTGAAAATTAGCTTAAAGGAAATCAAAATTGTAAGTAAAAGCTCATATAGTTTTAGATAACATTGCGTCATACCAGGTATTTTGTACAGAGCGCCCAAGTAAGGAAGCTTCAAAATCGGGTAAACCAATTTTTTTAAATGGAAGAAAATATTTAAATGGAACACAGTACGAACTTGAGGATGACCCACACGGTCAACGGCTCTAACACCAAATTGCCCTGTCTCCCGTAAACTTCTTTCAATCCTTGCTAATGGCTGGTAATCTGGAACTCGTCGATTTGGATATCGCGCAGCCTAGACGCAAACACCCTCACGCAAGTTGTCTTCGCAAAACCCTAAGACTTTGATCATGTCAGTCATTTCTTCATTTGAAAAAGTCATTAGCTTTGTTCTAAAGAATGTCACAGTACCCTTTTGATCATGTGTTAAGTAACATGACAAAATCATTAATAGTTCAAGTTTTTGGTTGTCCAAGATCTGTTTCTACGGAGGAGAGCCGAGCAAACACACTTGTAGAGGCCAAGCCAATCACTAATGCTGTTCAACTCGATACTTACTGCAATTTATGATATAATCGTAATGGTAGGATGCATCGGCGCTTCGGATGAAATGTTCGCGACACAATAAACGTTCACTGGACGTATAGGAAGAACATTCTGTGCATACGGGAAAGATTTAGAACTCGTCAAACGCGTATATATAAACAGACCGAGCCGGCGGACAGTGAGTTGTGAAATAACAGTGGTGCGATAAAGCAAAGAACAAAGTAGTGAAAAGTGGAAAAAGTGACTTTAGTGGTTTAAAAGTGATTTCTAGTGTTGTAAATTGTTGTGTATTTAGTAAAGTAAAGTTTGTTCAGTTAATTCAAAGTCTCACTTATCAAAAAGAACCCAGTAAAGTGTAACATTTGGTCTCAGAAGTGGATAAGTGAGTAAAGAATTGTGCTGTACGTGAATGGTGAATACAAGACAACAAACGGCAAAAATGGAGGAACAACTGGCGACATTTATGGCGACAATACTACAAAAGATGGATCCTGAAAAAGAACAACGAAACGACAACAACAAAAACAAGAGGAACAGGAACGACGACAACAAGAAAAACAAGAGGAACAGGAACGACGACGACTTGAAAAAGAGGACCAAAAGAGACGCTACTAACATGATGAGGAACGACGGCGGGAAGAAAAGCAAGAAATAGAAGAACGACGACGACTTGAAAAAGAAGAGCAAGAGAGACGCTACCAACAGGATGAGGAACGACGGCGGGAAGAAAAGCAAGAAGAGGAAGAACGCAGACACAAAGAACAGCAAACTATACTTCAAGCTCTGGAGACAAATCGATCGGAGTTGCAAGCCTATATCAATGAACAACTACAGACAGATGGTAGACGATAAAGTAGAAAAGGTAGACCATAAAGTCGACGAGGTGCAAACTGAGTTTGGTAACAAACTTGGACAAATGGATAATAAATTTGGACAAATTTAGGCCCAATTTGGACAAGAAATTGCAACTTTACGGAAAGAAATCAGGAGCGTTTGCGAGGAATCGCGGAGCTTAGTCGAGGTATCTCCGATGGTGCCAAAGTTTGACGGGAAAACGTTGTGGGAGTTGTATAGGAAGCAGTTTGAGGCTGCCGCCGTGGTTAATGGGTGGACCGAACATCAAAAAGCCACCGAGTTGGTTCTGGCACTACGTGGTATGCCAATTGAAGAGTAGAGCCCAAGGGTCATCAGAGACTCTGCAAGAATTTGGAGCTGAGATTGAGCGATTAATCCGACTGGCCTATCCACAAGCACCGGAAGAGTTTCTGAACCAGATCGTTGTCCAAAATTTTACCGATGGTGTCAGAGGAGCAGATTTACAGCAGGCGCTTCGCCTTGGCCGTTTTAGGAACTTGACTGATGCCGTAGCCTACAGCTTAGAGTTTGAAGCCTCAAAGAATATCTCCTACAAAAAGGAAAGAGTGCGGGAAGTAACATTTTCGGATGACCAAGACCAAACAGATTCAACCATGAATTTGATTGTAAAGAAGCTGGATCAAATGCTGCAAACAGAAGAAGCCACTCTCCATCTAGAGAAGATGTAAAACGTTACAACTGTGGACGCAAGGGACACTATAGCAGGAATTGCAGACAGCGGTCTTGTTCTCCAAACCCGCAGTGCCGACGAAATCAGGACATCAGAGCAAATCACCGGTACTTCTCTGCTAAAAGAAACATTACTTGTTATAATTGTGGACGTAAAGGACATTACCGCTGGAATTACGGACAGCAGTCTCGTCCAACCCCGCAGAACTGGCGTAACCAGGAAGGACCATTACCACGATATATAGAGGATCGTCAAGCTTTTGATAGTGACTTAAGGCACCGGAAAGGACAAATTCATGATGGATGGAGGATTGGTCAAATCGCGAAGGTGGCAGATAAAGAGGCTACAACAAGAATGAAGAGCAGCTTTTCTAAGGAAGACATAATAAAAGGACAGCGCTCAGACCCTGATTTGAAAGTAGCCAGAAGATGGTTGGAGAAGGATTTGAAACCTGATTGGCAACAGATTTCCAGATATGGACCAATAGTGACATGTTACTGGATGCAGTGGAATTCGCTTCGACTGCGAGATGACATAATTACTCGCAAATGGGAAAGTCCAGACGGAAAACGCTTTGTTTACCAAACAATAGTGCCCAATTCCTGCAAAGAGAATGTGCGGCGAGAACTACATGACAGTCGCGGAGGAGGACACTTTGGAGTAAACCAGACTTTGGGTAGAATAAAAGATCGATTTTACTGGATTAACTTCAGAAAGGACGTTGAGGAATGGTGTAAACGATGTGATCAGTGTTCGTTACAGAAGGGATCAACCACAATTCAGGAACTTGAGAGAGAGAAGATGAAACCAAACAGCGACCGTATGAAGATGAGATTGGACCACCGACCAGCTATTGGCAATTATAAGGAAGGGGATGCTGTGTCGTTGTATCAACCCAGAAGAAAGAAAGGATTGAGCCCTAAATTACCACGACCCTGGGAAGAACCATACAGGATAGTGAAGAAAATAAACGACCTAGTGTTGTAAATTGTTGTGTAATTAGTAAATAAAGTTTGTTGAGTTAATTTAAAGTCTCACTTATCAAAAAGAACTCAGTAAAGTGTACCAATACTATTCTATTGTGTTTTTTTTTCAGAGACAATTTTCGACCTACAATTTCCTCGTGATTAATGATGGGGCAATAACTGAACATTGCAAAAGTTTGACGTGAGTAATTTCTTTGATTATAATAACGAGAAAAAGTTCCTCCAACACCAACAAATCTACAAGTATTCTTGCGAATTGTGACGCACGCTTGCACTAAATTAGCAATTGCAATCCACGTCATTGAACACAATGGACGATGAACCAAAACCCGAAAACAAGTGCGCAGAGGAGCACCAAAAAAGTCCTCATAGAGAAATCGTCGTGTCACCTCAATTAGCAGACGCCAATTGTGAGACGGATAGTCTTCAGACTGGAAGAAAATATTATTGCAAGTACTGTAATGAACATTTTCGTTCCGAATCTGACATCAACGATCATTTAAAAACTGCTGTAGAATGTGAACAATACAGTTGCCATAAATGTGGAAAAGTTTTCTCACGTAAACTTTTTCTTTTACATCACATCATAGGTGCGCATAATTCTCAACATTTTAAATGCAAAATATGTCAGACACTCTTCTCAACAAAAAGTGATTTCAATTCGCAAGGCAGAACTCACTCCGATAAGACCAGATTGAAATGGGGCTATTGTTACGAATGTAGTAAAAAGCCATTTAAATGCAAAGTTTGTGGCACAAGGTTTGCAAGAAGATCTGCTTTAACTAAATGCATTAGGAGTCACACCGGAAAAAAACTATATAAATGTCACGTTTGCAATAAACGTTTCTTGGCAAAATCTGATTTAACTAAACATAGAAGGAATCACATCAGTAAAAAACAATTTAAGTGCGACGTTTGTGACAAAATATTTTCGAAAAAAAGTGCTTTAGCTCGTCATATTAGGGCTCACACCGGAGAAAAACCATTTAAGTGCGACATTTGTAACAAAAGTTTCTCGCAAAAAGGTGCTTTAAATTTCCATATGAAGACTCACACCGGAGAAAAGCCGTGTAAATGCAATATTTGTGACAAAAGTTTTTCGAGAAAATCTAGTTTAACTCAGCATATGAGGACTCACACCGGAGAAAAACCATTTAAGTGCAACGATTGTGACAAAAGTTTCGCGATAAAATCTAATTTAACTACACATATCAACACAAGTCACACCGGAGGAAAATCATTCAAGTGCAAAACTTGTGACAAAAGTTTCAAGCACCAATCTGTTTTAGCTAGACATATGACGACTCACACCGGAAAGAAAGCATATAAGTGCGACGTTTGTGACAAAAGTTTCTCGCGAAAAGATGCTTTCAATTCCCATACCAACACTCACACCGGAGAAAAACCATATAAGTGCAAAAGTTGTGACACAAGTTTTGCAAACAATTCTGATTTAATTAGACATATGAGGACTCACACCGGAGAAAAACCATATAAGTGTGACGTTTGTGACAAAAGTTTCTTGCAAAAATCTCATTTAACTACACATACCAAGAGTCACACCAGATAAAAACCATGTAAATGTGGAAATACTGTGACGAAGCATCTGCGCAAAAATACAGCCAAACTTTATCATAACAGCTGTTGAATATTGACAATGTATTAATTATTACTTAATAATTCATTTAATTCTATTATTGTTTATAAGGGATATATAAATATATCAAATTTTTGCTATTTTTCTTGTAGCATTTTTCACGCGACACTGTTTCCCACAAGAGACGCCTGAGACTTCTTGCGCAAATACCGCTTAGAGTGCCCAATTAGCAGGATCGACCTCATTATTAAAAGCTCAAACCGTACTAATTTTTAACCCTTGTTGAACAATTATTTTGAAATTTTGCGACTCGCGAGTGCATTTACTTTAGTCTACAGCCCGACGAACCCACAACTCTTCTAACAACAACACTTTTTTACTGGTCTATCAACGACATTTATGGTCCTTTGAGCCGGATAACACTATCCACCGTTTCTTTTGGGTAAAAATTAAACATTTTAACTTGTAAAACATAAACCTAACTTTAAAGTGAAAATTTGCCATTTAATTTGAAAGTAGTCATTATTTTCCAGTTTTGTCGATTATCAGGCAGGATAAAATAGCTATTAAGGTTGTATAGGGTGTTCCAATAAGCCGTGCACGCGGCTGTTTCTCGGAAACTATACATAGAAGCGCTATGGGAAACAAATCTGTCTAGTAAATATAGCCACGAGAAAATGGATTCACCGTTAGGGTGCGTTTCGATACCACTAAAATAAAAAATGTCCAAAAACTCTAAAAATTTAAATGGAATGATATAGCAGAAACGTAATTGTCTCTTCTCAACGGACTATTTTGCTATTTAACATGTTTTTGTATCTTTTCATATAAAGTGGTGAGGATAGCTGAAAGTTGAAAACGGTTGATTATAGAGACTTCGTTTTTGCATCATTTTAAAGAGCATTTTCTGTCATTTAATGCGTCTCAAAACACAGGTTCAATTGAGTTAATATTTGAGTTTATATTGAGTCTTTCCTGTATGGGACGTTTTTCCAAAATTTACGTTTTTATCCTAGATATCTTGAAAAAATCAAATGCAATGATAATGCTTTCTATTACCTAATCTATAACGAATCCGATTATCTAGCGTGCTGTGAAAACTGTAGAAATCTATCTCTTTTGCAACACAAGATATCTTTGAAAAATCTAAAGGCCTAGCTAGAAAAGGCCTTTTTACAGGTGTAAATAGGCGACCCGAAGAGGGGTGGCAGAACAGTTATCCGCTCCAATGAGGTGCAGTCCAAGCTGGTAATAGAGTGCAAAAGTACCTTGGAGGCCGTGTCTCGGGGCGGCGGGGTCTGCCTCGCGTGGATGCCGGGACACACGGGCGTCCCCGGCAACATGGAGGCTGACAGACTCGCCGGCTTTGGAACTAGGGAGTCTCTCTCAGGACCTCAACCTAGTGTGGGGATCTCCTAGCACGGTGGTTCGCTCATTAGAACGCATGGCTGGAAAACAGCAAGCTGGGCAACTGCTCCCGGCATGAGACAGGCAAAGGACCTAATATCTGGTCCGTGCCCCAAACGGAATAAACTTCTGCTAAACCTAAACAGAGGTAAACTACGAACGGTAAATAGTCTAATGACGGGTCCCTATCATCTGGCATATGCACATGCTGGGATTTCAAGAAGACCCGGCCTGCAGAGGCTGCTTGGCGGACGAGGAAACACCGGGGCATGTACTTGGTGACTGTCCCGCCTTTTCTCGCCTTCGTCACACTTACCTGGGACAGCCAACGCTGTGGCACAGAGAACTAAGGGAGTTGCATCCGACCAGCATCGTTAGATTCATTGAATCAACGGGACTGCTGTAGCTCCCGCTAGCGGGACGCGACGGGTTCATCTGAGGCCTATGCGTATACCTAGGTCAACAGCCCCCGGCAACAACAAACAACAACAGGTGTAAATATTACATTAGGTACTAACTAAATAAGTTTTCAAATTGTTTTCAAAGTTTTATAATAGTAGTAATTAGTGCAAGAAACTCCGTTTCCATTCGAAATGGCGCAAAACAAAGTATCTACGATCAGCCGTTTTCGAGATATTCCATTTCTGGCAAATCAACCTTTGGACCATCCCCACCACTACATATGAAGAAAACATAGAAACAAAGTTAAAAAGCAAAATTGTTAGTCGTGAGCAATCAATTACGGTCATCGTATTTTTGCTCTCTACCATTCGATTTAAATTTTTTAAAGATATGTTCTATATGTTTGTTGAGAAGAGTTACTCATTTTTTCTTTGTTTATTGGGTCTTCTGTCTCACACAAAAAAGGTTTGTTGGGAAAATGGAATTTCGCACTATTTTCAACTAAGTTGAAAATAACATTAACCTAGTCGTCCCAACACAAGACCACTGACTTAGGCTCGGTTTTGTTACCTAAAAACGCTGACGTTTCGGTGGAAAATCTACCACCGTCTTCAGAGAATCTAAAAAAGAAAGAACACAACGGCAGAACACAGAAAACAACAACTTAATAAATATTAAACCTGATAATGTTCAATTTGGAACTCTGAGAAGGGTTTTGTCAATACGAATTGACATAAATTTTGACTTTTGTCATTCCAATAGGAAAGGTTAGGTTAGGTTAGGTTAGGTATTGTTGTAGTGAAAGGTGGGTTTTATAATGAAAACAAAATTACAAGAAATTTCAGTTTCGTTTGATATGACCAAGTGTTATCTCCTCCTCTAGAATATTTAACCAAGTTTGGTCAATATTAATAGAGGATGTAGCAACACACGAGTCATGGTTTAATCTAATATATGCACTTTCTTTTATTTTACGTCTTTTTGAAAAAGTTTCTTTGTCTATGATACTACATTCATTCCATTTGACTCTATGATCATTATCAAACGCGTGTTGGCATATATTAGATTTGTGAAAGTCTCCAGTTCGTAAATAATTTTGGTGTTCTTTAATACGTTTTTTTAAAGGTCTGGAGGTTTCACCAATATAAAATTGATTTCATTCGCAAGGAATTTTATATATCACGTTTCTTGTAGATTCATTTTCATTGTGAGGTTTTGTTTTAGTTAAGTGTGATCTTAATGTGTTTTGAGTTCTAAATATTGTTCTGATGTTATATTTTTTAGCTATTCGTTTGATTTTGTCAGAAATACCTGGAATGTAAGGAATAAAAAGGTTAGTAAAAGGTAAAATTTGATTTTGATTTCCAGATTGTTTTGGATGTTCTAAATCCCTAAAACATTTATTAATAAATGTTTCAGGATAGTCATTTTCTTTTAGAACATTTTTAATGAATAATTTTTCTTTATTAAATTGTTCATTATTGCAAATAATTTTGGCTCTATCAAATAAACTTTTTACAATACCTTTTTTTACCATTATTGGATGATTGGATTTGTAGTTTAAATATCTATTTGTGTGGGTTGGTTTTCTGTATACTTTTGTTTCAAATTTGTTTATGTCTTTTTTGATTAGAATGTCTAAGAATGGAAGTTCGTTATTTTGTTCAGTTTCTGTTGTAAATTTGATTGTGGGTTCTATTGAGTTTATGTGAGTTAGAAAATTGTTTGAGATGATCATTACCGAATGGATATATTGAGAAAACATCATCAATATATCTCCACCAGATTGTTGGTTTATAATTAAAATTATTAATGTTATTTTCTTCGAAATGTTCCATAAAAATATTACTTAATATTGGAGACAATGGAGAACCCATTGCCATTCAGAATTTTGTTGGTAATAATCATCTCCATATTGGAAGAATGTTGTTTTAACACAAATTGTTAAAAGTTCTAAAATAGTGTTTACGCTTAAGCTTGTACGTTCCCCAAGACTTGAATCATTTTGCAATTTAGATCTAGCAATTGAAAGAGTTTTGTCAACTGGGACGTTCGTGAATAAACTTACAACATCAAAACTTACCAGAATATGATTTGGATTAATGTTGATATGTTTTTCAAGAAAGTGAGGAGAGTTTTTTATGTAAGAATCTGTGTTACCTACTAAAGGATTTAAAATGTTTAGCAAGAAGCGAGCTAATGAGTGAGTAGGCGAATTTATACGGAAAGTTCGTTTCATAATCATATGGACACACCTTAATAATATTACGACGTATTATTATTACCGTCTCCCTTACTAACTGATGTCGAGCCTTATTATATTATTTATTAGGTACTTATTATACAGGGTGTTGAGCTGCTGTAGCATCCGCCTCGCGCCAGAACCGATTAATTTTATTTTATTTGCCATGTGCCACTAAGTCTCATAATTCTAACAAAACCTCATTAAAACAGTATTTTCTCGTTAATCAGTGTAATGTCGTTCTTTAACAAATCCTGCTGTGACCTGTCCCTACAACGACCAGAAGCCAGTGGTTCGAAAACCACCAACATCCAGACTTACCAAGCGGAATAGCTTTCCAGCCTCTTGTGAAGAACCCTAAACTTTATTTGTGAGACTCCACCCCCTTACAACAGGCTTAAGGTGTGTCCATATGATTATGAAAACGAACTTTCCGTCAGACAGTTTCTAAAAGAAAAACTTACTTTTGCGAGCGAGTTTCTGCAGGCTATGCTGATTCTCAGTTAATTCACAATTAACATTATTTCATTAATTACCAATGATGCCGATTTTGGTTCTTCAATACAAAATAAGAAAACTGGCAGATAAATATTTCAGTTTTAAAAACCGTTCTTTTGAAGCCCCTGCACAAACTCTCCCGCTGTTGTAGAATTCGGGACGTCTACATCATGGTGTGGCACGAGATGGAGTCTTCTGATTGACTCCGACCGTCTCCCTTACTAACTGTATGTCGAGCCTTATTTATGCCAAATTGGTTCAGTGACGAAATCTATTGTCGCTTGATTTCATATTCCTGTAAATAGCAGCAGTGACGATGTGTCACCCGCTAAAAGTAAGTATCATGCACTACTTGCATTCTGATTGCAACCTTGCCGCGTGCATTTTATTATTTTGCCATCTTCGAATATCCGCTTTAATTTAGTGAATTTATATTTTTTCAATAATACGAAATTTTCAATCGTGACATTTGCCCGCTCTCCAGAAAAACTGGTCCCTAATTATAAAACAAAGGACATTGTATACTCGCCCTAAAAAACCATCTTCAAAATTAATTTAATAACAGTATAATACAATCAAATTAGAAGTTAAGATCAAAATACATAAAACCAATAATGTATATAACATATATCAATATAACAAAAGGTTATGATAATATCCATAACAGTAGGATCAAAGCAAAGTAATTCTTAATCTTAAACATAATTTAATAGCGCAACACAGAGAACATTTGTGTTAAGGCGAGCATTGTTCACTCTTACCACGAAGATTTCCACTGCACATCACTAAATACCAATAAAATGTTCCATATTCTTTGTTTAAATTGCTGGATGTGATTGCTGGAGTAAAATGTCCATTGATGACTTCATCATTATTTGGGCCAAATGGTACCACGTAGGCAGTCGTGGAAAAAATTAAATGTCTTTATCATGGCAGGATCAGCGTGTGGCATTACTTTGATCTGGCTTGTCAACTCTCATGTGTGCGTTCACATGAAATAAAAATATGATCAAACTATGAAGGCTTTCACGGACGGTCAAAGCTGAAATATGAAAGTTATCCGGGCTTATAAGCCGTGGTCCAATGGAATTTCTTCTTGGCGTTTTCTCCACATCTGCGGCGGACATTCTCAAAAGTGATGACGTAACGGTCAAAGTGCTCTTCCGTACCTCCCTAGGATAGTAACGTTGTGATTGATCCAAAACCTCCACCTTTTCAAACCGAATATCGTGCCCTCTAGAAAGTGCATGTTCTGCCGCCGCTGATTTCTCGCTCTGTCCCAGTCTGCAACTTCTCTTGTGCTCTGCTATTCTCGTATTGACACTACGTTTAGCTGGATTCAGAGTTCTAATTCCGCAATAAGTAAACGGCATGCAGCAAGCAGTAGTAGTAAGAAGCAGCCTTCCGCAAATGTTTCAATTCATAGTTCGACGCTTCGACGTTAGTAAACTGACAGACTACAGATTATTTGACAGTTAATTTTTTTGTTTACAATATAAATTTGGTTAGAATTTTTTATTTCTATTCTATTCATTGAATGTTTGCTGAATTTTACGCGTAATGTTTAGATTAAGCGAGTGATTACAATAAAAAATAAAAAAATCTAGGTCCGTATTTAAAAAAGTAAAATTGATGATGGTTACCAAAAAACAAAACGTCGCAGGGAAAAACTAAATATGCCATTTTATAGGACAGAAAAACTTGAAATGACGAATTGTCAATCACTTTGAATTTTCTCTTGAAATAAGCTCTATATACGATATCTCCGGAAGTAATCAGATTTTTTAAATGTTAAAACGGCATATTATTGGACTCTAAATTGCGCAACTTTGCCCTAATTAAACTTACCTCGTATCTCTTACAGTTAATGAGATCTTAATGATTTGGCACGAATTTGAAATACCCTGTACAAACCATGGTCGTCCAAGTTTGGAATCAAAAATCCAAAATTAGTTATTTTTTCGCTACAGCTGAAGATATTTTCATAAAACTTTGTAGGTGTCAACTGTCAACGATAAACCACGTTTTGCAATAATAAAGATATTTTTAACCATAATTGGTAAGTGACATCCGATCAAACATGTTTGTGGGGAGTGCACGATCCCAATTTGAATGAGTTACACAATGACATTCGAAACGTGTTGCATACACTAATTTTGACCAAAAGTAAAAAACACTATTTGATTTTTCAAAATTCATCATAACGTCAGACTCTACGACTGTTATATGGACAGCTGATCTACAGGAGTGATGGCATGTTCATAACCAGTTACATAAAGGGGGTTACATAGGGGATCAGGAAAAGTGTACAACTCTAGTATTCAGGTAACATCCCCAATGATTACTTTCTTTCTTAATTAATAGTATGACACCTGTCACGTTAAGGGTTGGTTGAGGGGGGGAAGAATACTCAGGTTTCCACAGGTAACCCACTCTTTATTATAAAATAGTGCCTTAACGTCTAGATAGCTATCTTACCCCCAGATGGTCAAGGATGGCTGGGAGCATGATGTGAACTGCCTAGGCTGAAGATACACGGAGGGCAACGCTTTGGCGGTGGTGAATGAACCCTAGACTTAGGTCCCAGAGCATTCACCGTGCCGGCAAAGACGTGAAGAACCTAACAAAGGGAGGTAAGCTGGAACGGCAACTTAAGCTGCGCGCCCACACTATTTCCTTTGTTAGGGCTGATCTAGGGTGTGGCACTTGGTCACCTACTGCTCCACGTTAAGTTCCACAATAGGCATACCCAGACTAACCCAGAGATCAGTCAGTGACTTCCCTCTGGGGAAGACCCCAGAGTTCGGTAATCTGTACGTGCTTATGGTGCAGTATTTATACCCACATCATGACCCCAATTCGCCAATCTTGCTGACACAAACATTGTACTGGGGGAGACCGGGGCAACTTAGGGTAACGGCACCTAGTGTAATCTTTATGTTACATGCCCCTCCCCTAGAAAGTGTTCGCCCCGGACACTAAAATACCCTAATCGTACAAGTCAAACATTGCTTATGTGCTAACAGGTGGGTTCATGTGGTGGAACGAATCCTTTATTTATACAAAACTTATGATCTAAACTATAAATTACGCTACGCGCCTGAGGGCTTGTCTGAGCGGTCCAGCATCCTTGGCCGCTACTCAGTTCACGGATACCAAGGCTGCCAGTTCCCAGGTCGTATTGGTGCCGCCGTCTACTGGTGCGCGTTGAGACTCCCTTTTTGGCCGGTGGACCGTTGCTTGGGTTGTGTGCCAGGTGGCGCTGTCGCAGAGTGACCCTGTCTCATGAAAAATATGTTTATATTTTTTTTTTAAAACTATGTTATGTATAAGATGTTTTTGTTACCCTATAAAAATTCCCTTACGATGCATAGTCTACCTTGTCTTATTACTCTAATTTATGGTTTAATTGGTCTCCGAAGCCCCTCTGATACTGATACGATTGAAATGGATTTTGTTGGTGAGTGGCACAAAATACCCCCTTTTTCCCTTTTTTCTTTTTTTCTTTTGGTTGTGAAAAAAAAATACAAATTTTTCCCTTGTTTGTGTGTCAGACTCACGTGGGATGCCCTTAAATCTGCGTTTCGTGCGTCGCAGGGTGAACTCCTTTTTGCGTCGGCGATTACCAGACCTTCCCCGCGTAAGTATTCTGTGTACCTTTATATGTGTATTGTTACCACTGTTTTGTGTTAGGGGTTCCGAGCGACGGTCTATTTTTTTAAGGTCTGGGGCGAGGACTGGCCTCCTGTACTCCCCGCCGGACACATCGTGGTGTACGAAGGGCCATGTTGTGGGCAGTTATGTCTGCTCACCTTCACCCCGCGGCTTCGGAGGCCAATTGTTCACTTCTATTACTAAATAAAAAAGTTTTATTAAAGCTATGTCTTATCTGGTACTTATTTCATCCTCATTCATCCTGCTGTGTTGGCTTTGTGCCAGATTGGTGTCAGTCACTTGTCGCTCAAGTTGACAGACCACACCTTTTTCTAGCTCATGCGCCAGGTCGGATGAATCGTCAATTTTGATGACGAAGGTGTTCTGCCCACGTACCGCTTCCGGCACCATTTCTTTGCTGTTGCCGTCACTGGTGAGCTGGTTGGTTTCGTCTTGATTGGCCCTTTTGTGCCTGTGGCTAGTCCGTCTGGAGGTGAGAAAATGTTTTATTATGCTGTATACTATTAACGTGATGATTAGTGCCCCTGTAGACCAGGTAACAATCAGCAACCATGAGTTGTCGGTTGGCGGACAGGGCATTTCCATGGATGATGCACCTGTTGGCACCGCGTGGGTGACCGCCATTATGGCCGGCCTCTTGAGGAGCAGGTATACTACAGCTAGGGACAAGGTGATATTCCATAAAAACATGAAGGAGTGGTTTCCGTTGTGTATGGCGACGGTGTTGGGCATTGGGATTTTGTTCCAATTTTCTTCTAGCGCCTGCCTTAGCGTTTTTTCCGAGGATAAATTGAAATGGGGCAGATCCGTTGTCCAGTTGCCGTTTAGGCACTCCGAAAAATTGTTGAAGGTGGGTACGTATGCCTGATTATTTGTTGGTTTTAGCACAAACGTTTTCAGGTTTGTCCACGCGGCTGGTAAAATGTGCTTAATGGCGGCCATTGACTTGTCAGATTTGCAAGGAAAGCGTTTTTGGATCATGATTTCGCCATTTACGCTCAACTGGCATTGGCAAGGTAGAGTTATCCTTAATGCCCCTGGTATGTTTAGCATTTCAGTTTGCAAATTAAGTGAGTCCTGAGGGCACGTAATTGTGGTGTTGGGTTTGGGGTGTGTCAGCAGAAATTCTTCTGACCCAATTTCTGATATGATCATGAGGTCTGACTGATGGCAGTGCATTGGACAGTGTTCAGCGATGTCTTCAACTGTGGTTCCGTGGAATAGCTTGCGTGCACAAGTGGGGCCTTGTGTCTGATCCCCTGCGAATCTCGGTAAGTAACATAACCTGTTTTGGTATGGCTTACATTCGTGAAGTGCAATGCCTGTTACTTCTTTTAGTATGGTTCGGGTTTCTGTAGTGGCTACTGCCATCATTAGTGGTGCATGTCTGATCGTGCATGTCTGCTTTTCCCATGCAAATGGAGATGTTAATAACTGGAAAAGACGCCACTGACTGCCTCGAGAGATGAGCGGGATTTTTATGTGTACCACCAGCAACCCTTCAGAGAACGTGCATTCACTGATGGGCAGGCGGAAGTATGATGACAGTTGGTGGATTGATATGGCAAGTTCGAATCCATTTTTATTTATTTCTCTCTCTATTTTCCCCAAGTCTGACAATAGTGTTTCTGGTTTTATTAGTGCCATTGGTATTTGTTTTTGTCTACACTCCTGAAATGCTGTCTGGCTCCGCATTTTTCTCAGTAAGAGAATAATTCTGGTAGCTGTCCCCACATTTGCCTCCAAGTTAGTTTGGATCATGTCTGATACCCATTCATCCCCTTTCTGTTCCTTACTCAGGAATTCCTCTAAACTGTGGATCCTGGCTTCTGTTGTCCTTATTGCTTTATTTGTTTCCTCCTGACAACGTTTTTGTTCCTCTGAATGCAAACTTAATGATTTCAGGACCTCTCCCATATTGTCATGAAGTGCCGTTATGTGTGCTTCTAGTTTATTCTCCTCCATGGACATAGCGTCCATTTTCTCTTGTGTTGCTACACCACAGCAATAGTTCAGGCCGTCTGCTATAAATCCCAATGAAAACGTGCGTTTTGTTCTTAGTGACCTTGGTGCTACTTCATCCGTGTACCAATTTGCCCTGTATAGCTTCATTTCCTCATCTATTGCGTCGTCTAAGTCCTTTAAGTGCCTTCTGGCCTGACAGATAGAGCTCTGATTTCCTTTCATACAAGTTTCCAAGGGGCTTCTTCTAGGGGTCGGGTTTACTTTTGGCTCGGACCAGGGTATTATATAGGTTAACGGGATAGTGCTTTCGTATATGATTGTACT
Source organism: Ips nitidus (assembly GCA_018691245.2). Lineage (NCBI taxonomy): Eukaryota > Metazoa > Arthropoda > Insecta > Coleoptera > Curculionidae > Ips > Ips nitidus. The sequence continues at coordinate 3,006,681 of CM042794.1, forward strand.
AGGTAGTTCTTTCCAGGTGGCTCCGGCTGTTACTTCTACGTGTTGGGAGTTCACCGAGCAGAACCTGAAAAAAAAATGCTCTGCCTTAGAATCATTTTACGGGTTTGTGGGTGCCCTGTGGCCTTTGTCATCCCCCTCTTCTTCTTCTTCAGCTATGTCACCCAGTGTCCATTCGTCGTAGAATGGTAATATCCTGCCTATGTGCACTACATCGGTTTTTCTACCACCCTCTTGCTTTACTTCGTAATTCACCTCGCTTATTTTTTTTGTAATCCTGTATGGCCCAAACCACCTTAACAACAACTTCTCGCTCTTGCCCACTTTTCTTATTGGTATAAATATTTTTACTCTATCTCCGACTTCATATTCCCCCTCTCTATGCCTAGAGTCGTAGAGTTCCTTGTCTTTCCCTTGTTTTTTCTGAATGTTGTCTACGGCCAATGCCCTTATCATCAACGCTTTTTCCCTTAACTCTTTGGCGTTTACGCTCGTTTCTTTATCCAAGAGAGCAGCATCCAATGGCAGAGTCGGGCTTCGTGCAAATATCAATTCGAATGGTGTGAATTGCGTCGTTTCTTGTTTCGCTGTGTTGTACGCGAAGGTAACGAAGGGCAGGTATGAACACCAGTCCGTTTGTTCTGTATTGCAATACAGCGACAGCATGTCGGCTAATGTTTTGTTCAACCTTTCCGTTAGCCCATTGCACGACGGGTGATATGCTGTGGTGAAGGTGCTTTGGATGCCCATTATTTGTTGAAGCTCTTGCACTATCTCGGACTGGAAAACCTTTCCTCTGTCGCTCAGGATAGTACGGGGCACACCATGTATTAAGAGCACTTTTTCTAGCAAGAATTTTGCTACTGGCCCTGCCTTGCCGTTGGGTAGAGCTGCAGTTATCGCGTACCTAGTAGCGTAGTCGGTTACCACCACAATGGTTGTTTTTCCTAGACTGCTTTTTCGAAAAGGACCCAACAGATCTATTCCCAGCTGATCAAACACTTGTCCCACTTGAATAGGCTGTAGTAACCCTAGGGGTTTTCTGTTTGAGGGTCCTTTCCTTGCTTGGCAGTCCCTGCATCCCCGTATGTATTTGTGCACATCCTTCACCATGTTGTCCCAGTAGTATTTTGGGCTTAGTCTACTCAGAGTTTTGGTCATACCCATGTGACCACTCGTGGGTGCGTTGTGGGCTTCCCATAGCACTTCCTCCCTTAGCGCCCGTGGTATTACGAGCGCATATTCTAAGCCGTCCTTATCTGTGGTGGCTTTGTATAATATGTTGTCTTTTACCCTGAAATTCTTCGCCTTTCGTCGCGTTATTGCGTCGCTGTTGCTATTTTCAGGGTCTATGATTACTTCTTTTAATTCCCTTAGATCCTTGTCTCTGTTTTGTAGTTCGTCCATCTTCACTGTCGAGATGGTGAAGGTGGGCACGTCATCTAGTTCTTCGATTTCCATATTATCTATATGTAGGGCGGGGTTGCGCGACAGACAGTCTGCATCCTGATGCTTACTGCCTTTCTTGTATACCACCGAGTAGTCGAACTCGGCTAGTTTTAGAGCCCACCGAGCTAACCGCCTAGAGTGGTCTTTTATGTTATGTATCCAACAGAGTGCATGGTGGTCGGTGACTATTACCACTGGTCTTCCGTAAATGAGATGTCTTAAGTATGTCATCCCCCATACAGCGGCCAGCAGTTCCAGTTCACTTATAGAGTAGTTTCTCTCAGCTTTAGATAGTGACCTGCTTATGTATGCTATGGGGTGGTTTTGCTTGTCATCTCCTTCCTGCAATAGTATCGCCCCAATGCCCTCTGTACATGCGTCTGTGTGAAGTGTGCACCCGATGTTAGGGTTGTAGTGTTTCAACACCGGGGCTGTTGTCAGCCTTTCTTTTAGTTCCTGAAATGCCTTTTCCTGTTCTGTGCCCCAATGAAATTTGTTTTTCTTTGTGGCCTCATGCAGGGGCCGTGCCAACACTGAATAATTTTTTATGAATTTCCTGTAAAAATTGCATAAGCCCAGGAAACTTTGGAGCTCTTTAGTTTTCCTTGGTGTCGGGAATTCTTTGATCCCTGTTAACTTCCCTTCTTCGGGGTATATGCCTTCCCCACTTACCGTATAGCCCAGTATTCTTACTTGCTCTTGCAGGTACTCGCATTTGCTAGGTTTTAGCGTGAGGTTAGCGTCTCTCATCCGCATGAATACTTTTTCCAGTTTTTCGACGTGATCGTCTAGGTTTTCGGAGAATATTATTATATCGTCTAGATATATCAAGATTTCCCTCCATTTAAGATCTCCAAAAACTTTATCCGCTAGCTGCTGGAAGGTGGCTGGGGCATTGCAGAGTCCGAAGCTTAGCACATTGAACTCGTAGGAGCCATGTCCCTGTGCCGTAAAAGCCGTATATTGCTTAGAGGTTTCCTCGATCGGAATCTGCCAATACCCTGAGAACATGTCCAGTGTCGTGAAATATCTGGCACTCCCCAGATAGGTCAATATATCATCTATCTGCGGTAGGGGGTAGCAGGATTTTTTCGTCACCGGGTTGATGGTTCTCTTGTAATCCACACAGAATCTGGTGGACCCGTCCTTTTTCTTAACTAGGACCACAGGGCTTGCCCAGGGAGAGTGGCAAGGTCTTATTACCCCGCAGTCTAACATTTCCTGTATCTGGGTATCTATTATCTCCCTTTCGTTCTGTGAGACCTTGTACGGGCGGCATTTTACCGGCTTGTCCTCAGTTACCTCTATCTTGTGCTTGATAAGGTCTGTTTTTCCCATGAATTTGGGCGATTTGCAGAACACATCCTCGTAACTTGACAACAGTTTTTTTAATTTTTCTTTAAAGCGTCCTTCTGGTATGTGTTCTAGCTTATGATCCTCTAGGTTCACCCTTTCATCGTTTGATTGACGGACCGAGAATACCTGACTTGATGCTGCTTCTTTTTCAATTTTTGCTATGGTGGTGCCTTTATACACTACTCTTGGCGTTGAACCGACGTTTTTGAGCTCTATCGTGGGGCTCTCTCTGTCTTGCCCGTAGTTGACCAGCAGGTGGTTTCTGATTAACCAGTTTTCATTAGGTACCACATGTGTTCCCTCTGTTGGGGTATTCTGCGGTCCTGTTGTTATCGTTCTTGATTCGCCGGGCATGATGACCACATCTTCCGATGCCCTCAATTTAGTTTGTTCTGGCGGGATTTCCTCAAAGTAGTTAGGTAGGACTTCCCATCCTGTTCTTGCTTTGCTGGCGCGTGTTTTCCTCTTCCCTTTTCCTTTTGATATCCAGATTTTTATGTTAGTGCCCCTAAACGCGTCTGTCAGTATTTCCCTGCTGGTTAACCAGCTTGTGGGATCGTCTCGTTGGCTTAATCTTGGTAAGGCGATGCTCCTAATCTCGTGTTGATTTGCCCATTGTTTCAGTGCCGTGCAGCATCTCCTGAAAGGTTCGATGGCGACTGAATGGGCGTTTTCCTCTTTGGCCGTCATCTGAACTATCTGTCGGCCGTTTTTTGAAAAGAAATCCAGTTCTCCCAGGTGGGAGTCATTTAGCTTTTCTACCCCTGCGTGGCTTCTGATGACTCTAGCAATACCCCCGTCGTTGCAGGGTGTCGTGGACACTGTGAATGCCCATGCCGTGTTCTTGGGGAAGGAAAAAATCGATCTGGGCACTTCGTGTATGCTAGGCTCTGGTAACCGACTATTTGCTTTCTTTTTTTCCTTTTTTCCTGCTTTTGCTTGGTGGGTTGCTTTGCTTGGGTTTTCATTATATTTTTTGTTTCGCGGGTGTAAATGTGGGTTTTGTTTGCTTGTGCCTCTTGCTTGATGGCCGAAACCTATGATCAACCCTTCTTCAAGGGTTAATGTTTTCTTTGCCATGTCGATTGTCGCTTTTGTATCCACCAAAAATTCCATTCCCAAGATGAGTGGCTGTGGTGGGTTTCTTAGTATAGTAGCTCGTATGTCCCATTTTCCTATGTAGTTCCCTATTATTTCTAGTGATGCTTTTGTTTCCCCCAGGCTGGGGATTTTCTGGCCCCCTGCCGTGAGCAGGAGGGTGGAGTGTCTAGTGCCTCTTTTCTCGTTTTCTATTAGGCGATCGCTTACTATGTTCAGCTCCGCCCCTGTGTCTATTATTGCTGGTATAAAGAATCCATTTAAAATTACGTTGATCGTTAATACCTTGTTGCATGTGGGCCCCCAAGTGGAGAGGGTGACGGGACTCAGTTTTGCCACCCATTGTCGTTTGGGTACTGCGGCAAAGTGCCCAATTTTACCACACCGGTAGCACGTGGGCCTGTTGTCTCGTGCCCTTGTGCCCGAGTAACGCCTTTGAGGCGGGGGGGTGCGCCTTGTGTCATATTCCCTTCTGGGAGGTGGCGGGGTTTTTTCCCTTGTTAAAAAGCGGCGGTTTTCGTATCGTCCTGGCCTTGTCAAGCTGGAATTGTCGTATGCTTGACGCTGTGGACGGAATGTGGGTGTGTCTCTGTAGCCCGGGCGGCGGGTTTCGTACCGTGCCGATTCCCGAAAGTTTGCGTTATCGTATCCCCGCCGTTGTGGCTGGAATGTCGGTGTAGGGGGCCTTGGCTGTGATTCTGTAGGGGCGTTGTCCATTGTGATGCATAATAACTTGATTTCTTCCAGTGAACTAGGTGGCCGGTTGGGGAAGTGTGTGAGCCAGTAGTACCTAGCTTTTGCTTCTGTCGTTAAACCCCCTGAAAGATCTCCTGGAATTCCCCAAAATCGATATTCCGCTTGTATTCCTCGTAACGGACCCTTAGGTCGTAAAAATAGTTTCTTGTGGGTTCCGACGGATCCTGTGTTCTTTCACGAACTCTTGCCAGCAGACGCAGGCTGCTGTTGTCGTCGTCGAATTCCTTTTTGAACGCCTGACATATGAGTGGCCAGTTACTGTCCGGGTGGCCTTCTTTATATTCCGTGTACCATAAGCTTGCAGCCCCTTGCAAGAAAGATTGAAAGTACAGAATCTTCAGAGCATCATTCCAATTGTTGGCCACTGCCATTCGGTCATACGTTGCTATGAAAGATTGTGCTGAGTCTTTGCAGGGGTTGAAAGTTGGTGGACTGATAAATTGTGGTAGAGCGGGCGTTTTCTCCCCTGTTTCTACCGTGGAGATCGTAGTGTTTGCCATTGCGTCGGTAAGTGTTTCCGAGTCCCTGTTTATCTCCTCTGAATGTGCTTGATTGCGTCTCGTAATGTTTTCTCTGTCTTCGACACTTTTTCCTGCCTCCGTTGCGTCTTTCTGTCGTACCAAGGTCAGAGTGATATATCTCGGTGATCCTTCTGTATTTTGGTTCTGAACGTTCCCAACGCTTGAACTTCTGTGCCTTGGAGCAAATGGGCTGTCGGGTTTTGCGGATCTCAAATTGTACCCTTTATTCATTCCCTTTTTCCTGCGCCGTTAACTGCGTCTGCGAGGGCGTGTCTACCAATTTGGAGATTAGCAGACGGGGATGAAACGAGGCGCCTCCACCATGTCACGTTAAGGGTTGGTTGAGGGGGAAGAATACGCAGGATTCCACAGGTAACCCACTTTATTTAAGTACGTTGTGCCTTATTGTCTAGATAGCTATCTTACCCCCAGATGGTCAAGATGGCTGGGAGCATGATGTGAACTGGCTAGGCTGAAGATACACGGAGGGCAGCGCTTTAGCGGTGGTGAATGAACCCTAGACTTAGGTCCCAGAGCATTCACCGAGCCGGCAAAGACGTGAAGAACCTAACAAAGGGAGGTAAGCTGGAACGGCAACTTAAGCTGCGCGCCCACACTATTTCCTTTGTTAGGGCTGATCTAGGGTGTGGCACTTGGTCACCTACTGCTCCACGTTAAGTTCCACAATAGGCATACCCAGACTAACCCAGAGATCAGTGATCTGTACGTGCTTTTGGTACAGTATTCATACTCACATCATGACCCCAATTCGCCAAACTTGCTGACACAAACATGGTACTGGGGGAGATCGGGGCAACTTAAGGTAACGGCACCTAGTGTAATGTCTATGTTACAGTATACTTAATATAATGCTTCTTACCCCAGGTTAAGAGGGCCGCCAAAAGCAAACCTAGAGGGCAAACCATGTAGGCGAGGAGATGATGGGGTCGGTGTGTGTATGTGCGGGCCCTTTAATCACACTGGTAAGTGAAACCCGCGGATTTAAGCACAGGGTACTTGATCAGTGTCCCTAATGGGTGTTTTAATCTGACAGTGCTAAGGGTTCAATAGGCCACTTTAAGTTAAAACGAAAGAACCCATTCTTATCAGCCTGAGGATCCGGAGGGGGTAGTTAGCAGCGCGTGTCGTTTTAAGTTGTTAGCTGCTAGCCGACCGGCTTTCTATGCTGTATGTACTGTGTGTAATCGATGTTCGACCCAGATTCCCCGTCATCTTGTTTATGTAATTGAATAAACAGTGTAAGGTTTAAGTATGGTGGATGCATTTTATTGAATCCGTGACATCTCCCCCTCCTCCGAAGTGTTAGCCCCGAACACATTCACCTAACTATCCTTATTCAGACCATATCTTATATACATCAAACTTTGTAAGTACAGCTACAATGGCTGGTCTACGTAGTAGTAAGTATATTTTGTCACGTTTAAGGGTGCATAGTGAGAGATGGTAGAGAAACAACTCTGGTCACAGGTAAACCTCGTTTATTGTAAAAATGAAAAATGCCGTAATCGCTGTCGTGTGCATGAACGTATGGAGAGAGCGAGTCTAGTTCAGCCCTTCAGCTACCCCGTAAAGGGTGACACGCAAGGTGCTCTTGTACGGTGTGACCAAAGGACCAAGTAGTACACTGATAGGGTTAAGGGTTCTAACGGTCACATTAAGTTGCGAGAGAACCCTTCTCTTTTCAGCCTGGGATCCTAAGAGAGTAGCGAGCCAGCCGTCCCGCCACTTTAAGTTAGGGACTGTTACTCGCCGACCGACCCGGAGACCAGTGACCTCCCTCTGAAGATGACCCCAGAGTCGGCCCTTAGCCGAGCTACGGTGCATCTTTTGTACTCGTCAGCGACCTCAGTACGCTAACCTAGCTGACTATACTAGTTACTGGGTATGCACCGTTACTACTAAAACGGGTGTGACAATATTACTGCTATAGATATTACGATATTCCATGTGAACGTGAAGCTATGATTGCTTTGTTGGATACCCACGTGAACGAAGTTTTCTTGCCTTTCCCATTATCTGTCCATGTTCTGGATGATATCCCTTTCAGAGGCTAGGTTAAAGTGAGGTAGCTCCGTTGTCCAGTTGCGTTTAGGTACTCCGTTAAATTATGAAAGGTAGGTAGAAAAGCTTGTTCATTTGATGGTTTTAACCTAAATGTTTTTAGGATAGTCCACGCTGTTGACAGTATGTGTCGTATGGCCAAAGGGGAGTCATCATTTTTGCAGGAAAATCGTTTCTGTATGACCACTTCTTTATTCACTACGAGCTGGCATTCGTATGTTAAGGTTCTTCTCCCAGTTTAGTGGTTCCGTTTGGACATAGTACCGTAGTGTTTCCTTTAGGATAGGTTATCAGGAATTCTTTTAAGCCTGTTTCTGATATAATCATCAGACTTGACTGATGACAGTGCATGGGCTGTTCCACTCTGGCGCCGTGGAACAGTTTTCGTCCACAGGAAGGGCCTTGGGTTTGGTCCCCCGCAAACCTGAGTAAGTAGCGAGACGGTCATCATCAGTGGGGAGTGTCTCAATGTGGATGTCTGTCCCTTCCATGGAAATGGATTGGTTAGTAGCTGAAAGAGCTGCCTCTTGTCTTGTGCAATGTGCACTCACTTATGGGTATTCGGAAATAAGCAGACAACTCGGATATAGGTACGGCTAAGTTGTAATTATTTTTCCTTATCCCCCATTCTCTGTCTCTCTTATTTTCTCTAGGTCATTTCTTAGTGTGTTAGATTGAATGAGAGATAAGGGAATATGTTTCTGTCTAGATTTTTGTATTGCTCATTGAATTCTCTTTCTCCTGATAAGCCAAGTAAACTTTTTACCATTTTCAGATTTATCCGAATTTTGTTTTCCTTTGTTTTCCTTTCCTTTTCCTATGCTTGTGTAATAAACTTCCACCAGGTGTATTTTTTCCTCGGTGGCCCTAATAGCTAGATAGGTTTTCTGTTGACAGTTTTTTTGTTCTGCCGAATGTAAGCTTATTATTTTGAGGGTGTTGTACATACTGGCATGCAGTGCATTAATGTGTTCATCTAATTTATTTTCCTTACTTTAGCTTATGGGATCCAGTCTGGTTGCCATGCTGTTCTGTAGTGCCTCATTTCCCTGTCCATTGCTTCCTCGAGGTTATCCAGGTGCACATTTGCTTTGCAGTACATGTATTCACTGACCGTTGTCCTTGCATATGTCCAGACGAGGGCCCTTTGATCTGGAGTTTAGTTTGGGTTCTGACCAGTGAACCTCATGTGATGGGTATGGTGCCTTCATCTACTATCGGGTTGGGCATGATTTTCCAGGTGGCTCCTGCGGTGACTTCTACGTGCTGTGTCGTTGAGGAACTGGGCCTGTAACATGATAACCCTATATTATTCAAGCTCGAGGCCCAGGATGACCCTTGCTAGTTATTGTTCTTCCTCTTCATATTCTCCTTCCCCCGGCGTCCCTTCATCATAAAACGGAAGGATTCTTCCTATGTGTACTATATCCGTTTTTTTGCCTTTTTCTTACCTTACTTCATAGTTTACATCGCTAATGTTCTTTGTTAACACATTTCACTTTGTCACCCTCCATGAAAAACCCCTCTCTGTTTTTTATGAATGTTATCAGCGGCTGTCGCCCTCATTAGTAGCTCTTTTTCCCTTAGTTCGCTGGAGTCCATTTGATTGTCTGCCTCCAGCAGTGTTGCGTTCAGAGGAAGCGTGGTGTCCCTTGCGAAAGTGAGCTGGAAAGGTATGAAGTCTCCTGTTTGGCGGTGTTGTACGCGAAAGTCACGAACGGCAGATAGGAGCACCAATCTGTCTGTTCAGTGTTGCAGTACAGAGATAGCATGTCCGCCAAAGTTTTATTTAACCGTTCCGTCATAAGTAGCTATGATCTGAGAGGCGAAGTCGGTGCAGGAGTTGAACATGTGTGGGCTGATGAACTGAGGAAGTGCGGGCGTTTTTCCCGGTCTCTACGGTGCAACTTGTAACGTCCGCCATATTGCCTCGTACCTTTTTTCACCCTGTTTTCCGGGAACGTGGGGGTTGCTTGAGTTTCTAACTCCCTTATCGTAATGTTACTCTCGTTATCTGATCCCTCGTTTTCGCTTGTGGGGTGGCTTCCTGTTTCGTTCTCTTTTATTGCTGATTCCTTCTGTCTTACTATAGTCAATTACCCTTTGAGAATACCCCTACAAATGCTTTGAAAAATTAGTGCGTTTGGAAGTGACTGATGATCAAGTTCCTTGAAAATCACATGATCATGAGAGTTTCAGTTTAATCATCATTCATTCAGTGAATAGGTGTGCTTGCACTCACTTAAAAATCCTTTCTACTCCTAATAACATAATATATTATTAATGTTCATTGATTGATGTTTTCTGTGTTGTTGTGCTGTACAGTGTGCTGCATTTTCGATGGTTTTACGGGGTACAGAGAAAACGGTAATAGATAGAAAAAAAAGTAGCAAACGTGTTCCGATCTCTTTTTCCGAGCTGAGATGACTGGCGAAGAGAGGGCTGCGCAAACTTCTTTTGTTTCAAAGATACGGGGGGATTTTGAAAGTTGGTCATTTTGTAACCTCCTCTGTATTTCAGTTGCTCTTAAAGTTTTTAAAAAAGGAAAAACGGTTCCCGGTAGAAGTTTTCATGTAGAATCCAATGGCGTAGTCAGTTTTTTTCTATTCCGTTTAGTTTCTGACATATGACAGTAAGTTATATTTTTTTAAATGGAACACCCTATATATTTTTACGTCATTTAATTCTGTTGATTTTTACCTTTTCAACGGTGTATTACAACATATAAGTTTGTAGAGGTTAATCCTGTTATTTAAAAAAAAAGACCTTTGCTAATCTAAAAAAAGGCCAATATCTAAAATACTAAACAAAATCGGAAATCAAATAAACTAACACATCAGAAAATTAAATATTTTTAATAAATCTTATTAAAAATCTAAGTTACAAACAGTTACTACCGTCACTTTGATAAGAAAAGTGGCCATTTCTATTTTCTACTATTTTTAAGGTAGAAGTTGAAAAACTGTTTATAAACGACATGTAACATGTTAATATGAACATAGCCAAATTTTGTTTCGGCTGTGGGTATTTTTATACATATTATTTAGCACTTTTTTGTTAAGGAAACGCTTTTTTTCTAATTACCAAGATTAACGTTTACAAACTTATATGTTTTAATACACCGTTGAAAAAGTAAAAATCAACAGAATTAAATGAACTAAAAATATATAGGGTGTTCCATTTAAAAAAATATAACTTACTGTCATATGTCAGAAATTAAACGTAATAGAAAAAAACTGACTACGCCATTGGATTCTACGTCAAAACTTCTACCGGAAACCGTTTTTTCCTTTTTTGATAACTTTAATAGCAATGAAATACAGAGGGGGTTCCAAAATGATCAATTTTCAAAAGCCCCCCGTATCTTTGAAACAAAAGAAGTTTGCGCCGCCCACTTTTCGCCAGTTATCTCAGCTCAGAAAAAGAGATCAGAACATGTATGCTACTTTTTTTCTATCTATTACCGTTTTCTCTGTACCCCGTAAAACCATCAAAAATGCAGCACCCTGTACACAATAAAGCGAAAATAGTAATTTGGCATACTAACATTACCAACTTCTTTGTTTTTCATAAAAGCGGTTATTTTGGTTTTACTGACCGACATTTTCTTAGAAATGTTGCTAAAATAGGAGTCGTCAGCTGAAACTCCAGCCTTTTTCATTCGGCATAGGGTAGCAGTACTCACTTTTAAAGCCTGTGATGCTCATCATACACATTGGAATAATCAATTGGGATGACATCTGGAAACTGTTTCTTTTAGTACTCCAAAAAAGCAGCACATTTAGAATTAGCAATTGGGCCTTCTCATTGTATCGCAGCATTTTCATACCTTTGATATTTGTTTATATCAAAGTGACAGTAAATGTCAACGTTTTTAATTTGACAGGATGACAAAATTAATAACCTGCCTTTTTTGTTAAAATTGTTTATTTCACATGCTTGATAAGCGAGAAACAAAGGTGTAAAAAGATGACGTCATTCTCAAAAGGTAAAAATCCGACTATAGTGTGAGCGTTATACAGGGTGCCACAAATTTGTGTTTAAGTATGGGGATCTCAAAAACGGTAAGAGATACAGAGTTGGTTAAATAAAGGCAAAGTTGTCCAATTTGGAGTTCAATCTTATGCCGTTTTAACATTTAAAAAAATACTTCCGGAAATATCCGAAAAAATACGAAATGGAAAAACGTTTTTATTTTATTGTAAGCTTATTTGATGAGATAATTTAAATTTATTGACACTTTGGGGGTTTGGCCTTCTAGACTTTGTCTCGACGTGTCGCGTACACTTAAGCTCCTAAATCTCGACTTAAAAGGGCAGGGCCTCAGGGCAGTCTTCGCTGACCTCAGGTTGTATCCTTTATTCATTCCCTTTTCTCTGTGGCCTTAATGGGCATGCTTCTGCAAGGGTATATCTACCAATGTACGGATTAGCAGACGGGGATGAAACGAGACGCCTCCACTATGTCACGTTTAGGGGGGTGCGTAGGAGATGGAAGAGAGACAACTTTGTTAGAGGTGATCCTTTATTCCTTCTTAATAGTAGATTTAATATAATGCTTCTTACCCCCAGGATAAGATGGCCAAATTCAGCGTCAAATGTGGTTCCAACAGGCGTAGAATGGCTCAAAAGTAACAATTATGCAGACTAGAACAACACCAGAATCGATCTTTGCCGATTTTGTTGGTAAGTGTTCTGAAGCAAATACAAACAAAAGCCTGCCTACGACATGTTGTGATTGGCCACATTCATAAGAACAAAATCGATTAGCAATCGAAAAATCGAATTTTCAATTCGCTGAGCAAATTAAGCACGTTTAAGTAATGCTTTTTCGATCAGTAATCGATTTATTTCAGTGCATTCATAAGACAATTGTGTGTTTTTATGAATGTGGCCATTGTTAAAAGTAGTTGTCAGTTCGAGGTTAGACAGTAGGTTGTCAGTGTTGTTTGTAACCGAAAGAAAATGCAATGCGTAGGGAACAAAAGTATCCGTGGTGTTCTTAGTGGAAAAACAAACAATGTGTGTAATAACAATATTGTGACATGTGACAGTTTATATGTTCAGAGCACCATTAAAAGTGAACATTACATATGAAAAAGCTGCAGGTAGAGTCTCATATTGTCACGTTAAGGGGAGGTAAGAGGAAAGAAAACTCCGGATTCCACAGGTAACTCAATTTATTTAAGAAATTAAGACATACAGTTACAATGTTCTTACCCCCAGATGGCCAAGACATACTTGACAGGAATAACGGTAGGGTTTACGGAGGGCGAACGCTTTAATGGGGACGAATGAACCCTAGATTCTTGTCCGAAGGCATTCACCGGGCCGGTAAAGACGCTGTGGTACTAGCAAAGGGAGGTAAGTAGGTACGGCAACTCTTGCTACCCGTCCACATTACTTCCTTTGCTACGCTGATCCTCGGGTGTGGCACTTGGTCACCTAATGCTCCACGTTCACGTTACACAATAGGCATACCCAGACTAACCCAGAGATCAGTGATCTGTACGTGCTTTTGCAGCTGTATTTATACCCATATCATGACCTCATTTCGCCGATCTTGTTTACGTTGACATTGTATGTACTGGGGGAGACCAAGGTTAAATTTGGTAACGAAACATAGTGTAATTTCTACGTTACAATATTGTCACACCCTTTTTAGTGGTTACGGTGCTCACCTAATAGTCAGCTTGATCAGCAAGGTTAGCGTAATCAGGACGCTGACAAATATAAAAGATTCACCTCAGCTCGACTAAAGCACCGGTCTCTGTGGTCCTCTCTAGGGGGAGAATACTGATCGCCGGATTAGACTGGGTACGCCTCTTGTGCAACTGGTGTGGAGCATTAGGTAATCAAGTGCCTCACCCGGAAATCAGTCTGATCTCTGTGTCAGATCAGATCTAGTCAGTCATCATCTACTAACCCACCAATTTGTCACAATAATTTCGGAACATCCTGTATTTTCCTTCGTGACAATACATCAACCCTTTATGCTTGATTTATAGATTTACACTACACAACTAAAGCACAACACAATCACAGCATAAGCATAGCTTCTTGAAATGTTAATTCATAGATTTCTTTAGCATAAAGCAAATTCTTGTGTAGAAATAACAATAAGATATACAATAACAATAAGAGAAAGATAATGGTTGGAGTGGAGTAGAGAGAAGGATGGTGGTGAATGAAGAATAAATTAAACATTAGAAGACTTTTACAAATCAAAAATCACAGGTCAACAAAGGGTCTGTGGTTTGTGAAGTAAATTAATCAATAATTTATGTTGAATAATATTTGAATATAGTCAACAAAAAGGATTATTCCTTCCTATACAAATAAATAACTCATTTTGATTGGTTAGACACAAGTACATAGCATAACCACAACACAAAAGTTGAAACTTGGCCAACACTTGTGTTGTGTTGTGTCGATCTATAAATCCAGCTTTAAGAATTTACGTAGAAATGTATTTGGCATGAAAACGATTCGTCATTATTCGGTTAGAAGCTATAGTATATACTAAATGTATGCTTGGTATGCTTGTGAATAGTTGATAGATTTAGCCAAAAAGGATTCTTATTGGTATTGGCTGGCATCCAATAGTGAAAGGGACCATTATAAAAGGCATATTTTAATGATTACAAAACATTTTAATAATCGATTTTATACATCGAAAATAATACCAGTTTGCTATACCAGGTGTCTAAGAGCACCCTGGACATAGGAGATTAGCATGGGAAAACGGTTTTGATTTTTTTGCGTGTGTACGGTTAATTTTTGTACGACTTGTCTAATTTTGAGTGATTACAGCACCATTTTTGAAGGCGGGAAGAACTAGTTCCTGTCTAGTTTTTGGTTGCTAAACAAATTTTCGCGCTGCCACTGGTTTGCCAATGACTGACAAAACCAATCAGTTTCAAAAATTATGTGGTCTAGTAACTTTTGTATTGAGTTTCATTGTTTTGTGTACTTTTTTGTTCCCGTTTACAGTGTGTTTAAGTTCAACAGAACATAACTGTTTAGTTTGTTGTATGTACAGGGTGATTGATTCAATTTTGACCACTCCCTTAACTTCCATAATTTTGATTTTGGCAAAAAACGTTAAATACAAAACTAGTAGATATTTAGGTCTACTTTTTTCTTGGATAAACAGTTATTATACAGGGTGTCCCAACTTTCAGTAACTAAATTAACCCTTAATCATATAGTCGAGGCAACAGTGAAGTCACAGATGCTACTGCGGAAACAGTTGAATATCGATAAAGACATTTTACATCAATTAGGCCTAGAATTTGACGTAGAATTCAAATATCGTATAAAAAGTTGGTCATTGTACTTAAAAAACATAAGTTTGGTTCGTTACTCATCTGTTACTCTCTGTATTTAACGTTTTTTGCTAAAATCAAAATTATGGAAGTTAAGGGGGTGGTCAAAATTCAATCAATCACCCTGTACTTATATTGTATGTAAATAAAAGGTATTTTTCAAAACACTCATCAGAGTTTTTTTCTAGTCTAACATGACGTGATGATGTCTCTTGAAAAAGTATTATGAGAAATCTTCCTATAACAAGGGGTAAAAATATACTGGAAATTTTTATCTGGCGTACTAAAAAGTACACAATTTACACAATAATCAGAGTCACTCTAGTTAGTAGCTCTCTCAATTTAATGTAAAAAACTCTTCCCATACAATTCACCAATGAGAGAGTACCTTAAGGGATTCCTAGTGTAGTGTTATTAGTGAGGTTATTTTTCCTAGCGCGTACTTACGCATGTAGTATTCAGAAACCCTTAAGTTTTGGAAAGAAACTGGAGAGTAGAGCCAATCTAGTAACTTAAAGCCAGACAACATCGCAACTTTTTTTGAGTCCAGAGCCACACTCCTTTGTCATTGAGTCCTCCAACAAAGCCATATTTAAAGAACCAACCAACAAAAGCGTTGTACAGGGTGCTGCATTTTCGATGGTTTTACGGGGTACAGAGAAAACGGTAATAGATAGAAAAAAAGTAGCATACGTCTTCCGATCTCTTTTTCCGAGCTGAGATGACTGGCGAAGAGTGGGCTGCGCAAACTTCTTTTGTTTCAAAGATACGGGGGGTTTTTGAAAATTGGTCATTTTGGAAACTCCTCTGTATTTCATTTGCTATTAAAGTTATCAAAAAAGGAAAAACGGTTTCCGGTAGAAGTTTTGACGTAGAATTCAATGGCGTCATCAGTTTTTTTCTATTACGTTTAGTTTCTGACATATGACAGTAAGTTATATTTTTTATATAAAAACCACTTTTCGCCAGTCATCTCAGCTCAGAAAAAGAGATCAGAACACGTATGCTACTTTTTTTTTATCTATTACCGTTTTCTCTTTACCCCGTAAAACCATCGAAAATGCAGCACCCTGTACAGTATTTTGTTGTTGTGAGGTTTTCCTTAAGATGTTGTAGCGATAAAAATAACTCTGTAACTAATGTATACTAGACAAGTGCTAAAATAAATAAGTGTATTTATTTTTTTTATCTATTTAGAATAACAATGGTATTGTTACGGTTTTCCCGTGGGTTTACACAAAGTCAATTTAACTCAACAAGAAATAAATTTATTTATACTTCAAAACAATCCGTACAATAATTAATTCAGCTACCAAAAACACTACTACAAATCCACAATTATTCTACTATTTAAACTTTACCGCGTTCCCAAATCCACTACTCTCCACCGTCGAAACCGCTTCTTTTATATTCGGTAAACCACGTTCTAGAACCACCGCGAAACGCTTTGCGATTCGAAACGCTTCCAAGATGCTTCTCGGTGTATCGCTTTCTAACGGTGGCCTACTTTAACATGCGCCCGGCCAGATATTGCGGCGCATCGGATTCATCCCGAATCGAGTGCTCGTTCAGTAAGTTTCGAGCATAGTAGGCCCAAACCGTAACACTGCCCCCCTCTTAAAGCTGATCGTCCCGATCCGCTTCATCAAGTCCCTGGTATTTCTTGAGTCTGTCCAGATGGACAATTTTCATCTTGCCTTTGGGGCTGCGTTGGACTCTGTACACGACGTCGTTTAACCTTTTTACCACATTGTAAGGTCCCTCCCAAACCGATGTTAATTTCGGGCTCAATCCTTTCTTACTTCTAGGTTGATACAACCACACAGCATCACCTTCCTTGTAATTGCCACCAGCTGGTCTGCGGTCTACTGTCATCTTCATACGGTCGTTGTTTGGTTTCATCTTCTCTCTCTCAAGTTCCTGAATTGTGCTTGATCCCTTCTGTAACGAACACTGGTCACACCGTTTACACCATTCCTCAACGTCCTTTCTGAAGTTAATCCAGTAAAATCGATCTCTTATTCTAGCCAAAGTCTGGTTTACTCCAAAGTGTCCTCCTCCGCGACTGTAATGTAGTTCTCGCAGCACATTCTCTTTGCAGGAATTGGGCACTATTGTTTGGTAAACAAATCCAATTCCAATTTGCGAGTAATTAAGTCATCTTGCAGTCGAAGCGAATTCCACTGCAACCAGTAACCCGTTACTGTTGGTCCATATCTGGAAATTCTGTTGCCAATCCGGTTTCAAATCCTTCTCCAACTATCTTCTGATTACTTTCAAATCAGAGTCTGAGCGCTGTCTTTTTATTATGTCTTCCTTAGAAACGCTGCTCTTCATTCTTTTTGTAGCCTCTTTATCTGTCACCTTTGCGATTTGACCAATCTCTCTAGTAATGGGGCGTGATCGTTCTAACTGTGTGGACTAACCATTTCCTAATCCAAATCCGATTTGTTGCACTAATTGGTCGACCATTGATTTAATTTCATTCATTGATGTAGTAACGTGATCGCCTGGCGATACTCTCTCCTCTTGAATAGTCACGGCCCTGATCTTTGGCTTTAAGTCATTGCACGCAGCTTCAACTTCCAGCGCTCGAACCAGTAATTCGCTGCTGTTGCTCCCTTTGAACATCTTCAGCATTTTCTTTACCTACGGATCTCGAATCCCTTCTTCAAAATACTGTGCCACGAATTCTTCTTGGATTTCATCCGGGACGGCTGGATGAGCCAGATGCACAAGGAGACGAATTTCGGCTTCAAACTCTTGTAAATTTTTACCAGTTTTCTGCTGTCTTGCCTTTAATTGTGTTTGATACACTCCTTTCCTATGCTGATCCCCATAATGTCGTTCTAATGCTTCATAGTTGCTATGCTGGGCGATAGGAAGAGTCTGTAACAGCTCCAATGCCGGTCCTCGTAATGCCACCACCAGTGCTACAGCCATTTCCTCGTTACTCCATCCATTTGCATTTGCAGCGGCCTCAAATTGGAGTTGGTACGACAGAACAGTACAGCCATGCTAAATTTTTGCTTTCTGAAATTAGATCAGTAAATTAGGTTTCTCATACCTTGTTATTCAAACATTCAACTAACCTTATTACCATCAACAACGTCCTTTATTTGTTGGATTATTAAATCTCACTTTGGTTGCTGGACACAATAAGTTATGATGTTGTTGCCTTTAAAGGAATATTGTCACGAAGGAAATAAATCAAATTTATTTCACTTGAACAGAAACATTAAAAAATGTGGAATTTATATTATTTGAGCGGAAACATTAAAATTGTGGAATGCGGTCAGAGTGCAACTGCACTTATGATGCAATAGCTAGACTATGCACCGGAGTGTTTCCGAGGAATATTTCCAAGTACCGAAGGTCGAAAGGTCGTCACGAGTTGTCGACTAGAGGAGACCAGGTCGGGGAGTTTTTGATTGGTGGAACCAGTGTTTGGAATGCTATAAGAAGGAAGTTGTACCCTAGAGAGGGGTTCATTCCAGTCAGTCCAGTTTTGCTGTGCACCACGTCGGAGAAGGCAGTACCTAGCCAGAAGACTCCGCTCACGCCACAGAATGTAGTCGTGCCGAATTCTGCAACCCGCACCGGGTTCATAAATTAATTAAATAGTAAACCATCTCTTAAACTATAATAAAATAAATCGCGAGTGCCAAACCCTCCAGAAAGCTGCCCTCATAATTGTTTAACAAATGTAAGTATGTATTTGTTATTGTAATATTTTGTGCATGTAAAAGGTATTGTTTAAAGTGTTACTTTGGGAATTATGTTTGTCGTTGTAGACCAGTAAAATTTGCTGGCTTTAGGTTTTATCGAAAAATAATATAATTAAAATTCGAAAACGGCGCACCACCTTTCTGAACGGGACTCACCTGTCTAAAACTTCCTGGCTTGAAGGAGACCGCTCTCGTTAAGAAATGTGGATTCGTCGGCTTGGATGGACTGGAGTGAGTAAAACTCGCGAGTCGCGGTAATACGAAAAAAAAGTCAAAAAAAGACGTGACAAGTTGAGTACGCTTTTAGCTTGATGCTGCTAGGTCGACACTTTTAATGGTACTGTCGCTATTGCGCACGCAGTTCTAGGTGTCCCTTATGATAGACAGTGTGCCGTATTGTCGCGGAAAAAAAGGTAATAAAATACGAAATTTATAGGTCCTTAAGCGCATAAAAAGAGACAAGTTTTAGAGTTTATGAAACACAAGATCAAGTCAATAAATAAACTAGACAGTAATCAACAATGTTTGAAGGTTTTATTTCGATTCACTAAGTTGATAAACCAACCATTTTGCTAATTAGTTTTAACTGTTATTTAGTTATTAAATTATATTTTTTTACCAAGTGGTTTGATTCTACCTCTGAAACAAGATCTCGGTAAAAGCGTTTATTATATTAAAGTAATAAACGCACGTCTCGTTTAACTTGTTGGGCCAAAAGAGCTTTACAATTTAAACGTGACAATATTACTTTTGGTCTTCAGTTCCTCTCAATAGAAGAATACCTCTCTATAGGGAGGTGTTGAAACGCAACAGCAGTTTTTTAGTTCCAATAGTACACGAAAACTGTTACTTGGTTTTTCTATGGTCGGTTTTGAATTTACCATACTTGTATAATATTGTTACACTTTACTGGGTTCTTTTTGATAAGTGAGACTTTCAATAAACTCAACAAACTTTATTTACTAATTACACAACAATTTACAACACTAGAAATCACTTTTAAACCACTAAAGTCACTTTTAACACTTCACCACTTCGTTCTTTGCTTTATCGCGCCACTGTTATTTCACAACTCACAACTGACTGTCTGTCGGCTCGGTCGGTTTATATATGTGTGGGTCATTGATTCTCGAATGTTCCTGTATCCACAAAATGTTCCCGCTATACGTCCGGTAAACGTTTATTGTATCGCGAACATTCCATCCGATGAGCCGATCCAAGTTTAAAGATACCGGGACATAACCAAAAGTAGCTGTTTTGTAGATTTGCATTTTACATGAGGTTAAATGGGTAACTCCCTTATTTTAAGGCCTAGAGGGTTGAGACTTTGTATTAGGGGGTAAGTTTGGGAAATCCCTGGGGTGCGGTGTTGCCAAGTTGTGAACTTTTTTCCTTAAATTTAGGGAAATCTTAATCTGGTTAGAGGTCTTTGTAACATTATCAATACATTAGCACCCTATATGGAAGCAGGGACTCAAAGAAATAGACTGCCTGTACATTTAAGGGTAATCAAATTTGTTTTACTACTTTAGGGCAGTAATGACAAAATAATTGTCAAACTCATTTTGCAGGTGTTGACAGTCTTCCACTTTTTGGCTGTTGGAAGCTACCAAAGAAGTGTTGGTACCAACATATTGTCCTGTCTAAGCCAGACAATGGTTAGTCGGTGTCTTAATGAGGTTGTAAATGTTAAAATCCGTAGGATATTGAGGATTTGGATAAAATTTCCTTCTAACGCGAGCAAAGAAATACTATTAAAGACAGGTATGAATTTAATTTTATTAATAATATATATATTTTTTTATTTTGTTTATGTTTCTTAGAGAGCACCACATTGCAGAAATAGTGGGCATTGTGGATGGTACCCACATAGCAATTACCAAGCAACCGGATAATAAAAGTGATGGGAAAGAACACACAGCCTTCTCCACAAAAAATTTATTCAAGCCCCTCAAAAAATGTTAGAGGGGTTGCTCGACATATGTTTCGGGCACATAAGTACCCATCTTCAGGAGCTAGAAAGTTAGAAAGTCTACAATGTGTTACCCCTAAATGGTAGGATCAAACATACCCCATATGACCAGGTGAAACGCCGGCTGTCTTTCTTCAAAGGGGAGACAGCAAGACCCAAGTTATTTAAAAAACTAATATGCCGTAATGACAAACATTATTGTTGTGCTTAAAAAAATCTGTAATTAAAACTAGAATGTTATATAAAATAGAGAAGAGTACCAAAAGTTTTTTTTTTTTTTTTACCTTATTATGGAGAAAAAAACACTAAGACTAAATTAGTACTAACTAAATGGTTCACATTATGTGATTAGGTCGGGGCGACCTTTAGAATTTATAATAGAAATTTCGATCATCTTACAATTTTCTCACCAATGTCCGGTTGCACAAAGCTAACAGAACAAAATGGGCGATAAACGTTCTAGAATTTACAAAAAGGAAGTTTTTTATATAAATAATCGCAAAGCGAAGCCGTTATTTCGATGGCGGGGGATGGCGCAGAAAATGACAACATAGGCGGCACAGCGGCAGCACCCGGCAACACCGCCCGCACAAGTGACAGACGACAGTCGACAACTTAATGTCAAAAGCGTCAACAGCGCAATCTACCGTAGATCAAGGAGGGGGCCAAGAGGTATAAACAAACAAAAGTGAGGTTAAGGCTATAAGCTAGTTAAAACCATTGAAAAAATACATTGAAAAAACTGTAAAAAAGGCAAAACTGGGAGAAAATCGAACCCTAAGTAGTGCGTGCAGACCTGGGAGATGAAGCAGGTGAACAAAAAAGGAAAACTGAGTTTAAGGAAGGGGCTATTAGAAGTTCAAAGATCTGAAGAATGGAGCTGAGGTGTGGTTTAACTGGTCATTGAGGCAGGTGTGCCCGCCACTCTGAGAGGCCTTGTTAATCTCGAGGACCTCTAAGAGGTTCAAGAGATTATTCTTGTCACAAAAATGTAAAGCCCTGAAACCTTGTTCAATATTAAATGTATGTTGATTGTAATAGAGATGTCTAGCAAAATGAGACTTTATGGAGTTAGCATTGAGGTTGGGGTTGTTGGAAAATTTATCTGCTTCTCTAATATGTTCGTGGATACGAGTGGCGAACCTCCTACCAGTCTGGCCAATATAGAGTGCATTGCAGTTGGGGGTGCAGCAGGAGAGTTCATAAACTCCAGATCTGTGAAGTGTGGGTGTTGTGTCTTTGGAATTGCAAAGGAATTGGCGTGAAGTGTGTAGGACTTTGAAACAAATAGTGATGTTGAGAGGTTTAAATATGTTTCTTAACTGTAGGGAAACAGGGCCTAGGAAGGGGATAGAATAGTAATTTGATATTTTAGGTTCATCAGTTATGAGTAGTCTCTTGTTAATGAACTTGTTAAAATGATTATAATAAATCTTGTTGAACAGAAAAACAGGGAAATCATTATTTGTGGCTACTGTCTTAATCCAGGAAAGTTCCTCGTTAAAACAGTGTTGAGTCATGGGAATACTAAAAAGGCGGTGGAAGAAAGAGTTAAGGGCTGCTACTTTTTGGTTGAAGGGATGGTTGGAATTGTAGGGGATTAAGCAGTCTGTAGAAGTGGGTTTATGATATATGGAGAACTCTATGTGGTCAATAAGTCTTGTAAGGAGTATATCAAGGAAAGGTAGAGAATTTGCTGACTCCAGCTCCATGGTGAACTTGATTGAGCCATGAAGGGTGTTGATGTAAGTGAAAAAATCTCCCAAATCATCTAGGTTGCCATCAAAGATGCAAAAAATGTCATCTACATAACGTCTAAAGAAAAGAATTTTGTGAAAAGAATGGTAGAGTTTAAGTGACTGTTCTAGATTAGCCATAAAAATTTCAGCTAGGAGGGGAGAAAGACAAGAACCCATGGCTAAACCTTTAATTTGTGAATAAAATGAATTGTTGAATTGGAAAAAATTTTGATCAAGCACCAATGACACTAGAGTCAACAAATCCTCCACTTGGAGAGGGTCAAGGTTGGTGTCAGGTGACAAAAGGTTTCGGACTAAGGGGATGCATTCTGTAGGGGGGATACTCGGAAAAAGGTTAGACACATCAAAGGAGACCATAATAGCAGTAGGGGGAATTACCAGATTTTTTAGTTGTGAACACAATTCATTAGAATTTTTAATAGAGTAACTGCTCTTAAACTGTGTGGCTTCCAAGATTATATCGTTTAACCAGGAAGAGAGGCGGTGGCAAGGGGAACTGCAGAAGGAAACAACTGGTCTAATAGGGATATTGGCTTTATGGATTTTGGGAAGACCATATAATTTAGGGATAGAGGGATTAATGGGGATAAGTTTAAATTTATTAAAACCTAAAGGGGCGAGTGTGGAGTTGGTTCTATTGATGATAGATTTAAATTTCACTAGAAACCTCTCCAGTGGGGAAGTTTGTAAAGGTTTAAAAGAATCGGAGTTGAGAAAATCCAAGACCTTGTCCACGTATTGGTCTCTATTCAAGACCACGACACAGTTACCTTTGTCAGCCTTGGTTACGACTAAATCGCTGTTCTTGAGCTTTCTTCGTAACGCGGACAAGTCCCTGATTTCATGGGAGGGGAGGAGAGGGGGTTGTGTTTAAAGATTGTTGGGAGAATTTGTTGAGTTGGACCACACAGGATGATCGGACCATACCTTGTGAAGCATCGGGAACGCCCCTCAGGATGACGTTCTCAACGCAGGCAGAGAGAAATTGGAGGTCTTTGACTTTTGGTTGAAAGGGGAAGTTGTATTTAAGGCCACGATTCAAATGTTTAAGTCTGAAGAAGTCAACAAACAGTTGGAGAGGTTAAGTGTACGAGGGTGGAAAACAAAATTGGAAGTAGGGATGTGCTGGACGCCGAAGGTGCGTTGAAAATGTTGTTGTTGAAGGGGGGGGTGAAGTAGCATCTGTAGGGGAGCATTCGTCGTGGAGGGATGATGGCGGGGTGAGAAGGGTTGAAGTGTTGATGTTATTGTTAGAAGTGTGAAATGCAAATGAACTTAAACGCGTTAGTTTGTTATTTTAGGGTTCTAAACTTGTCATCCCCAGATCGCACACATAGTCAAGTAATGAGGAATGTAAATGATCAAATTCAGCAGGGTGCAATACACTAGTCCAGTTGAAAATAAATTAGCTTAATTTGCGATTATTTATATAAAAAACTTCCTTTTTGTAAATTCTAGAACGTTTATCGCCCATTTTGTTCTGTTAGCTTTGTGCAACCGGACATTGGTGAGAAAATTGTAAGATGATCGAAATTTCTATTATAAATTCTAAAGGTCGCCCCGACCTAATCACATAATGTGAACCATTTAGTTAGTACTAATTTAGTCTTAGTGTTTTTTTCTCCATAATAAGGTAAAAAAACTTTTGGTACTCTTCTCTATTTTATATAACATTCTAGTTTTAATTACAGATTTTTTTAAGCACAACAATAATGTTTGTCATTACGGCATATTAGTTTTTTAAATAACTTGGGTCTTGCTGTCTCCCCTTTGAAGAAAGACAGCCGGCGTTTCACCTGGTCATATGGGGTATGTTTGATCCTACCATTTAGGGGTAACACATTGTAGACTTTCTAACTTTCTAGCTCCTGAAGATGGGTACTTATGTGCCCGAAACATATGTCGAGCAACCCCTCTAACATTTTTAGAGGGGCTTGAATAAATTTTTTGTGGAGAAGGCTGTGTGTTCTTTCCCATCACTTTTACACTTACACCTCCACTTTGAGAAAAATGGACTACTACTTCACACATAGCAATTACCAAGCAACCGGATAATGTTCATGTATTTGTAAATAGGAAAGGTTATCATACCCTTAATTGCCAACTGGGGTAAAGAATAGCGCTTTTATTCCTATAAGGAGTTTAATGACTTTGCTAATGGGTTTTATTTTATAATACATTAATCAGTTCTTTTAACAAATTGTTGGTTTCTCTATGAATTTCGTTCTGGGTATCCAATCTAGTAAGAAGACATTCAATGTATGCATTCATTCTCTCAGAGAGGCCAGCAAATGTCTGGCATGCCTGCTGGCTTGTTGTTGGTTTCTTTTTTCGTCCTCGCTTTGCTATAAAATAAGAGCAAATAGTAAAGTTGTGTTTTATTGGTGTCATACACATTATACACTTACAAGTATGAGTGGTTTCGCCTTCATTAGAGGTATCATCAGAGGAACCTGGTGTATGTGGTTCTGATACATCATCCTAGATTCAAGCAGAACTTAATGTAACAAATGCATACAACTTAAAAAAAGATAAAAAAGCTTATTTTTATTAGTTCTACTAACTTCACTTATAACATACTCTTTGACAAGAGTAAGCCCTTCTGAGTCAGTGGCTGATGAGGACCCTGCAGTCACTTCAAATGATGTATGGTTTTCTGATGAAAGCCCTGCAATCGGTAGGTAATCTGTTGAAGGCCCTGCCCCAGGCTCAGCCAAGGATGCCATCGAAAAATTTGCACGACTAATTTCCTCACTGTCCAAAGCCAGGCCAGCAGTGCCTTCCAGACCATGGACAGCTTCTTCAGTAAGGAAAGCCACCATCTGTCATTTGTAGGCTGCTTTGTGGACCTCCTCCTGTTGCCTGTTGCCTTAGTTTTGGCTTGCAGTAAGGTGTAGTGAACTTCTGTTAATACATTTTTTTTGAGAATAATTAGGTATTAATTTTTTCAGACAACAGGCAAGATGAATAATTGTTATTTGTTTTAAGAGAGCAGGAAACCATTCATTAGCAGGCAGTTCTAAATGAGAAGTGAGAAGAACATTCAAGTTCAAATTGCTACTGTAAATCCGTTTATACTGTAACATCACGTAACATGTTGAATGAAGCAATCTAAAACTATGATGAGTTTTTCTAAATTAACTGATACTGAATGTTGTACAGTTTTCAAGATATTTGATAATAAAAAACCATTATGAATTATGTGTTTGCTTTGAATTTTAGAAAAATTCAAAGCAAACACATAATGTGGTGTGACCATTTTTTAAAAAAATGACGATTATTGAAAATACAATTAGTGAAGGTTGTTGTGGTACAAGCAGTAGAATTTGTAGGATCAGGAGCTGATTTTAATGGTGCTATAGGCTGGCCAATCTGTTATTTTCTTGTTAGTGAGTATTCAGTATATATTTCCTTGACTGCTGTGGATTTTCAACCTCCAAAGTTTTTTAGTGTGTAGGTGCTGTCTCCTGCATCTGCAATTATAGTAGCTCCTGATCGACGAAAATAGTGGCCAGCATATAAATGTGGATTTGGTAGTTATAAGTATTTGGGTGGTTCACAAAAAAGCTTATGCTACGTGCAAATATTTATTGATCGTTGATTATCAAAAAAATCAATAAAATTTTTAATGTGTATGTAGAAAAAATGTTGAATTGTATTTATGTAAAAAATGCTTCCAAAGCACTCATTCGAATTTCACATGCGTGTCTTAACTGTCTTAAGAATGCACTTTTAACAGTGATTAACACTGTTTTGCACAACATTTTCTTAAAAGTGTGAAATTTAGTGTTTATAGTAGGCCCAAATAAATGTAGGTAAGTTTTTTTTTTAAATAGTTTAATTACCAATATGGCGTTCTTACGTAAGTTATACAAAGTGCCACAAATTCTTATTAGTATGTATGAGTAATAGTCTCTCGAAAACGGTAAGAGGTGGTTAATTATGGGAAATTTGTTAATGAGATAACTTAATTTAAATGATACTTTTCCATTGCCACTATTCCTCCTTTACATTGTGACAATATCATATTTGAAATAGGACGTTTCGGTTTTTGGTTACCATCATCAACTTTCATATTTATTAGAACGGCCATATTAAATTTTTACATTTGCAAAGTCAATTCTTTTTCTGATTACGGAGATTCACCAGGTGTATATACACAATAAGCCAGTTGAGAGGAAGGCAAAGTTCACTTATCTCGGCTGCACGTTGAACGAGCACTGGGATCACTCACAGGAGATAAAACATAGAATTGAAATAGCGAGAAGTACGTGTATGCAGATGGGACCGCTCCTGTCAGGTCGAGATCTAAATCTGGCTCTAAAGAAGAGAATAGTCATGTGTTATATATACTCCACTTTTCTGTACGGTGTGGAGGCTTGGACGCTGTCAGAGGGTATGGAAAAAAAGCTGCAAGCTTTTGAAATGTGGATTTTCAGATTAATTCTTAGAATCTATTGGATAGAAAGAATTACAAACGAAGAAGTACTCCGAAGAATGGGATGTACGCCTGAAATCATGCTTACTGTGAAGCGTAGAAAATTTTGAGAAATTTATGAGAAATAACAAATACATAATTCTCCAAAACATAATCGAAGGCAAAGTTGATGGCCGACGAGGGCCTGGCAGAAGAAGAATTTCATGGCTGGCTAACCTGCAAAAATGGTTTGGAACAACATCTACTGATGAACTGTTCCGATGCGCAGCCAATAAGATTTGCATAGCCATGATGATAGCCATCGTCCGTAATCGGACAGGGCAATAGAAGAAGAAGAAGGAGATTTACCATATGATATGGTTTAGTATTGCAATTTTGCAGAAATAAACCAAGATTGTAGAGGAAAAAAGTGGTAATGGTAAACTGTCGTTAATACATCAAATAAATACTGATTTTCAGAAATTCTGTTTTTTTGGATCTCTCCAGAAGGAGTTCCAAAAGTGATAATCATGTTTGAAATTTTAAGATGGCATATTATGAAATTCAAAAATACGAAAATTCAATTTTGTCATATTTATACAAACTCTGTATTTCTTTTAGAGATTTCCATACTTACATACAAGTTAGCATTTAATCAAAGCCTAAAAGTATTTTGGCGCAGATGCTTTATCACAGTGTTTCTACTTAAATAATTTTTAGTGTAATAATATATTTTGACGCAAAACATTGTCACAATAGGGAACTGGACAAAATTTTTATCTTTAAAAATACTAGTTTCAACTTTCAGTACCTACATACTTTATTATAAAACCTATTACACAAAAAAAAAATTTTTTTTGACAAAACCGCAGCAAATAACAAATAAAAAATGTGCTCTTAGTATATGTAGCTAGTGATCGTGACGTCATATAGTATGACGTAGGCTATACTATACTATATGACGTAAAAATGGCGTCAAGGTACATGTCGCGCGGAATTTTAAATGTTTATTAACAAGTTATTTTTTAGACCTTGCTTTATCATATCATTGGATAAAAAAAAATTGAAAAGGGTCCTATTGCTGCATTTAAATAGCTTTTAAACAGTGCGAGTCCTGATATATTGAATTAAACCAGATTTTCCCGTGAAAATGTTGTCACAAACGTCACACTTATGTGGTTTTTCTCCGGTGTGAGTCCTGATATGTTCAATTAAAACAAACCTTTTCGTGAAACTTTAGCCACAAACACTGGAATTTTATGTTTTTTCTTCAGGTGTGAATTTTTCTGATATGTTTATTTAAATTGGAATTTGTCGAGAATCCTTTGTTACAAACGCGGCACTTATGTGGTTTTTCGCCGGTGTGAGTCCTGCTATGGTCAGTTAATGAATCCTTTTGCGAGAAACTTTTGCCACAAACGTCGCACTTATATGGTTTTTCTCCGGTGTGAGTCCTCATATGTCTAGTTAAATGAGATTTTTGCAAGAAACTTTTGTCACAAGTTTTACACGTAAATGGTTTTTCTCCTGTGTGAGTCCTTTTATGGTAAATTAAACCAGCGTTTTGCGAGAAACTTTGGTCACAAACATCGCACTTATATGGTTTTTCTTTCGTGTGAGTCCTCATATGTATAGTTAAAACAGATTTTATCGAAAAACTTTTGTCACAAATTTTGCATTTATATGGTTTTCCTCCGGTATGAGTTCTCATATGTATAGTTAAACCAAATTTTATCGAGAAACTTTTGTCACAAATTTTGCATTTATATAGTTTTCGTCGGGCATGAATTCTCATATGTATAATAAAACCAGATTTTATCCAGAAAATTTTGCCACAAATTTTGCAATTATATGGTCTTTTTCTGGTGTGAGTCCTCATATGTCTAGTTAAACCAGACTTTGAAGAGAAACTTTTGTCACAAGTTTTGCAATTATATGGTTTTTCCCCGGTGTGAGTCCTCATATGTATAGTTAAATTAGATTTTATCGAGAAACTTTTGTCACAAATTTTGCATTTATATGGTTTTTCTCCGGTGTGAGTCCTCAAATGTATAGTTAATTGAGATTTTAAGGAGAAACTTTTGTCACAAATTTTGCAATTATAAGGTTTTTCTCCGCTGTGAGTCCTTTTATGGTTAGTTAAATGATCGTTTCGCGAGAAACTTTTGTCACAAACGTCACAATTATATGGTTTTTTCTCCGGTGTGAGTCCTCATATGTCTAGTTAAACCAAATTTATACGAGAAACTTTTATGACAAACTTTGCATTTTAATGGCTTTTTCCTAACAGTTCGAATTCTAACAAATTGCATGAAACATTTGTTACAATAGCTCCATTTCAATAGGCCTTTATCGGTTCGAGTTCTGTGATGCAATCTGATATCACGTTTTGGTAAAAAAAATTTATGACATATTCTGCATTTAAAGTGTTCAAGAGAATTATGCTCACATGTGATATGATGTATAAGAAAAACTTTACGTGAGAAAACTTTTCCACAACAATGGCAACTGTATTGGTCACATTCTATATCAGTGTTTAAATGATCGTTGATGTCAGATTGGGAACGAAAATGTTTATTACAGTACTTGCAATAATATTTTCTTCCAGTCTGAAGACTATCCGTCTCACAATTGGCGTCTGGTAATTGAGGAGGCACGACGATTTCTCTATGAGGACTTTTTTGGTGCTCCTCTGCGCACTTGTTTTCGGGTTTTGGTTCATCGTCCATTGTGTTCAATGATGTGGATTGCAATTGCTAGTTTAGTGTCGAGTTATTGGCGATTGTTATAGTCAAACTTTCGCAATGTTCACTTATTGCCTCATCATCAATCACGGAGAATCAGAATGTAGATCGCAAATTGTTCCTGAAAGAAAAAACAATTATTGGGACAATATGTAAAGAAAGTGGGGATGTTCAAATGTCATTTTTACCTTTAATATATCAAATGTTTTTAAACTGACTAGATGTATAAAAAATATACCTACAATTTCTCTCGAACGCCATATGGTAAAATGCAAGGTTAGATTCTAGACGTGAAAATATTAGGATTCCACCTAACCTGCTTTAACAAAATGTTGCTCCTCGTCGATATACGGGGTGTCAAAGTTTTTCTTAATTTTTAATTTTATTTTATAAGTATTGTAATTATTGTTACGGTTTTCCCGTTGGTTTACACTAAGTCAATTTAACTCAACAAGAAATACATTTATTTATACTTCAAAACACTCTGTACAATAATTAATTCAGCTACCAAAACACTACTGCAATTCCACAATTATTCTACTATTTAAACTTTACCGCGTTCCCAAATCCATTACTTACACCGTCGAAACCGCTTCTTTTATATTCGGTAAACCACGTTCTAGAAAGAGAATTTCTCGCAAACGGATTGATCGACATATCCAACTCGAACACAGCGATCGCGAGAAGAGCGATCTCCGATTGCTCGAGAGTAACAAGCCGAAAACGCTATTTGGTACAGGGGGTTTTGGGTGGCGGGAAATTCGAATTTGATGTCGTTTTTGCGTCAGCTGATAGAAAGCGCTAGTTACGCATGATTGTGATGTTATTTTCCGCTAAAACTTTTTTATAGGACGTCCTAGCAGAATTTAGAGTAACGCATTTGATAGATCAATTATTTTACGAAGAAAAGGTATACTTATTTGAAATCGATAGAACGAGCCAATTCGGTGATACATATTCGACATTTAACAATTTTTCTATCTATAAATAAGTAATATTTTTTCGGACCTGAAAACAATAAGAATTGCGTTAGCTTACTTTATCGGAATGCCTCTTCTTTAGACTATGTAGAACTAAAAACTTTGACACCCTGTATATCGAAGAGGAGCAACATTTTATTAAAGCATATTTGGTGGAATCCTAATATTTTGACGTCTAGAATCTAACCTTGCTTTTTGGCGCATTCTTTACGGAACACCCTGTATAACATTGTTTTGGTCTCTATCTATTTGTACTAAATTTCTTTGTCTTTGCGTTACAAGACTTTTAAGTTTATGATGAAAAATAATTATTTACGTATCAAGAGCTGAGCCACGAAGATTACGCGCGCCTGCGTTGTTCTTAGATTCGACGCAAAACGGATAGTGTTATTTGGCAACAGTTTTATCAGAATTGATTTCCAGGTTACATCTTAATCCATACAGTAGAGCTAATTATACTACATGTCCACGACGACCCTGAGAGTCTCCCTTCCCATGGGAAATTAATTTTTATTTTTTTGCGCCAGTAGGGTTCAACTTTACAGAAACGCTTCGGATAAAACCAGTAGAGCATATATTGGGTATCAACGTACCACGTGAAAAAAAAATCATACAAAAATTACATCAAACTGCAATTTTTGTATTCCTCTAAGTGAGACCATTTAGACTCAAAACAACTCTAATATCCAAACTTTAAAAAAACAAGTTTTTTTTGTCATAATTTTGAACTTCTTAAAGCAGAAATAATAACAAGAAATCTTAAAAATTTGCAAGTCGTACTTATACCCCAATTTATTTTCCAGTTAAGTTTACGCTGGTTTAGCTTCAATGTTTCTTCAGCTCAACAATCAATGAGGGTTATTTACATTTAAATCTTGTTACATTTAAATCTGATCAACTGATTTAACTGTGAAATGTGAAGAGCGTATCTCCTATCGAACTGGCTGAAATGTGAAGAGCATCAAACTGGCTATAAAACCACTGAGAATCTCATCCAGGAACAGAACATAGACTTTCACAGTAAATTATCAGTATTGGTCTTCAGGATAGGAGATTCGCCCTCTAGTGGTCAATTAAAAAAAAAGTTTTGGGCATCTTAGCCTTCCTTCATTTACCGTTTGTTTATGTTGATTTTGGTTAGAAATTTAGCAACGGTTTCATAAATATGAAATGACAGTGTGATATTATTTATAATGTTCTATCTATCTACTTTTCAGGTTGATAAACAAAGTCAACGTCAACCGTTAACTTTGACCAAAATAATTAGTTAGATTAGGTCGATGTTTTAACAAAGTGGATTTGACAGCAGTCATAGAACCATCATCATCATTGCTTACGGTAAATTTGGCCAGTCTAAGAGCGTTTAGCCAAGTTTAAGTCAATCCAGCTTTAAGGATGAGAGCAAATTACCTTCTTAAAGCCACACGGTTGTAACAAAGAGGTTTTTAATGCTGGCTGGTTTTATCACAATAAACGCCATTTTTTTAATAATTTGCTTGCAATTATGGAGTGATTGATGTAAGTTATGTTGAATGAAAAGTATATTTTGCTAAAATAGCCCTTTTTATTACGTAGGTAACTAATAGGAGATATAAACAAACATTTTAAAGTTAAATTAGTTTCAGAAAGTAATAAAAAGTTTTAAAGTGCATTCTTTATTATCTAAATAAATCAGTTATTTCTAGAGAAAAAATCAGAGTTTCGTCGAGGGTTTCTGTTTTATAGAGGTATCATGTCCACATTCATCAGTATTGTGCCTTCCGTTTACGATTTTTACTTGAGACATGTTGAATATTCACATTTTTTTTTATTTTCTTTAATAAAGAATTATTGATTTTTTTTGAAAATGGTATATTTTTAACCGCTTGCAGAAAAAATTTTGTTTCCAACATTTGTGGAAAGCGTCTTTTCCACCACTCGACTGATGGCCGAACTGCAGTCGCGTGCAGAAAAGTATCGCTTTCAGCACTTGTTAGGAAAATAACTATTTTCGATTAGATCATGTCTTATATAGTACAGGGTGAGTCAACGATAGAGTAAAGTTCATTATCTCATTAGTTTCGAAAAAAAAATGTCAATAAAAAAATTTTAGAGAATATTGAGATGCATAGTTTAAAATTACTTTTAGTTATACAGGGTGGCAGATAATATATATGTTTTTTTAATGACCACCTATTTTCTAACACATTTTTAGATTCTCTGATCAGATCACAGCAGATTTCTGCGGGACGAGCAAAGCGAGGTCCCGAAAAAGGAATCTGATCATACAGAATAACACTTGTAAATCACCTGACTTTAAAATAATGCAGGTATACTCTTTTTAAAATATTGCAGGTGTACTATGTACCGTTGCCTAGATTCCATAGAAAACCTAACCTAAATAGAACTAAATCTGCAATACTAAGGGGTGAGTCACTGTTGTCTGTGTTGTCAGTTATTTGAAGCATTTATCGCCGCTAGAGGGCGCCAGCACCACACATATTGATTGAAGAGCCATCTACTAGCTGGTAAGGGAATTATAATGTGGCGGGAAATTTAAACGGTTCTCTTTATAATTTATGACGTTAAATTTATGGTATGATTTTGCGACTTTCTTACGTCGATGTCGATCTTTGCGTTAAATAACTATAAGGTAAATCAACACTGATCTATAGCATCGACGTATAAAAGTTACAAAATCATACTTAGTAGGTAAGTATGTAATTTCAGAGACATTGACTGCATTTTCTGTCACATATGTAGCAACTAAAAATAGATATAAATTTATTTAGTAAAATAACAGGAAATTCAGTGTGAAGTAGTAGTCCATTTTTTCTCAAAGTGGAGGTGTAAGTGTAAAAGTGATGGGAAAGAACACACAGCCTTCTCCACAAAAAATTTATTCAAGCCCCCCAAAAAATGTTAGAGGGGTTGCTCGACATATGTTTCGGGCACATAAGTACCCATCTTCAGGAGCTAGAAAGTTAGAAAGTCTACAATGTATTACCCCTAAATGGTAGAATCAAACATACCCCATATGACAAGGTGAAACGCCGGCTGTCTTTCTTCAAAGGGGAGACAGCAAGACCCAAGTTATTTAAAAACTAATATGCCGTAAGGACAAACATTATTGTTGTGCTTAAAAAATCTGTAATTAAAACTAGAATGTTATATAAAATAGAGAAGAGTACCAAAAGTTTTTTACCTTATTATGGAGAAAAAAACACTAAGACTAAATTAGTACTAAATGGTTCACATTATGTGATTAGGTCGGGGCGACCTTTAGAATTTAGGATAGAAAGTTCGATCATCTTACAATTTTCTCACTAATTAGAGAGTTGATTTTGTGTATCACATGACAGTATTGCTAGAAGTAAAATCTGATTTATATCTCTGATCCGATATGCCTGGCTTCAGGCTACTCTATCTCAGTTTAGTGTCATTTTTAGGTTGTCTATGCTACACACTTTCTTATAATTAATTATCTTATTGAAGTGTCACTTTACATGTCAAAATTAGAAAAAAAAATTAATATAACTTATTTATGTTAGATTTTCCAAAGGCGTATCAAAAAAATGCCTCTAGTAAGTCCATATATATTTTTAGAAAAAACCATAAATGTTTTCTNNGATTTCTGTCCCGNTCNGNNGGCTCCCATAGTAAACANCATATTACGACATTTNTNAGCGNAGNTGAGGAAATCCCNCGTACANCCGTTTNNNTGANGAGCTNACCCTGGGGGGNCCGTCTAGCGTCANCNCNCGCGCGTTTCCNACNCTNGGNCNTTNTCNGNNNCTATCTTCNCCTTACTCCTNNTACAGAATCTTGCNTAAGCAGCACTGCTTGCCNANGCNGGGTACCGNGTCNGGGACNNGNNCGAAANCANACGNANCNGANTAGCANTACTAAGGANTTNGACTCTANNCAGGANNCTGTCGTGCTTCGGTTCNGGGGCACCCATCNNACCCCCAGGCCGTNNTCGTACTGCAGACNAGCTTTNNNGCGTAGTTNAAGCTGANTTCNTACAGGCCAGTNAGTTATAGAGACAGCTGATNNCAATGAGTGTCGCTATNGGCGTCCAAANCCCANCCGAAGTTNGTCCNNNATNACCATGGTNAATCCCGAAAGCATAATAACATACAGCTCTGAAATATGGCCCCTAAAAGAAAAAACACTCAAAGCTACAGAAATGGACTACTGGAGACGGGCGGCCGGAAAATCCAGAAGAGACAGAATACCAAACGACCCAATAAGACATAGCATGGACATAAAACACGACATTATCGATGACATTAGAACCCAGCAGCTGATATGGTATGGACACGTACAGAGAATGCCACAACACCGAATCCTAGATTGGAACCCCCAAGGAAGAAGGAAAAGAAGAGGACCACGCAAGAGCTGGAGAGAGGAAATTGATAGTGAAGTTCGGGAAAGGGGCCTGGAAGAAGACATGTGGAGAGATAGAGAGAGGTGGAGATTTGGAATCGGAAGACGTAAAACGTTGTAATCCCGATATATAATAACTATAAATAAACATTAAACCTGCAAAATTGGTATTATTTGAAACGGTTTGAAATCAAATACGCTAAGGAACAATTTATGTCGTACAAGTTTTAATTTTTTAGGACACTCTATATAGTTAAAATTTATAAAGAAATATAGTACATCTTCGAATCTATCACTTTCGTGTAGAAACTTTTCTTCTAAAACTAAAAATAAAACTTGTATTGGGGTGGTCTAAACTCAATCAATAACCCTGTACAGGGTGTCCCAATAAGCCGTGCACGTGGCTGTTCCTCGGAAACCATACGTAGTAGCTAAATCCGTTATATAGTAGCTTTCTAAATCCACCGCTAGGGGGCGTTTCGATACCACTAAAATGAAAAAATGTCCAAAAACTCTGAAAATTTAAATGGAAAGGTATAGTAAAAATCTCATAAAAGTAATCCCCTATTCTCTACGAAGAATTTTCCTATTTAACTTTTATTTCTATCTCTTCAAATAAAGTGGTGGGAATAGTCCAAAGTTTTCTTTGAAAGAAATGAAATATCTCAAAAACGGCTAATCGTAGAGACTTTGTTTTTGCGGCATTTTAAAGACCATTTTCTGTCCTGCAGAATGTCCTAAAACAATGTTCCATTTAGTTTTCGGTGTTTTCGATAGAGGACGTTTTTACAAAAAATGCACTTTCATCTTCGATCTTTCGAAAAAATCAAATAAAATGGTATAGCTTCCTGTTATCTATTCCATATGAAATCAGATGTGTCAAAAACAACAGTGCTGAACTAAAAAAATGTCTCTTTTGAAAAATAACTGAATATAAAACCTGCCAGTTAATCAGAATTAATGAGGATGACCCATTTTAGTTGAAATGCAAAGCATGTAAAAATCAAAACAGTAATTTATGAGATAGGTTAAACATTGAAATATAAACACTTAATATAAAAGTTTAAGCAAATATTGTATGCTTATACTGACTGAAATTTTTTGCTTTGTGCATTCTACCACTTGGTCCTGAGATATGAACCTAATTTAGTTTATTTAGTGTCAACTTAGCCAATTGATAATAAATATACATTGTGTTGTACTGTTTAACGTGTTTATGTTTTATGTTGTATTATTTTAATTATACATAGTATTGTTGGAGTTAATGTGACGCAGTGTGTTTTGCTTGTTGAAAGGAATCCATCATACATTTTACACTTGGATATTGCGAGGTAAATTAGTTAACAGATTTAAGAAAATAAGATAAACTTTTTAATAAAACACATCCATTTATTTTCAGTATACAATATTTTATTTAAATTCTATTAAATTTGTATGTTCGTATCTGAAAATAAGCGAATGCCATTTTACGAAGGCGTAGAAGGGCCACAGATGTTATTTTTCTTAAATTTTTACTTCAAACTCAGAAATTAACTAAATTTCGTCTTCGAACCCGGAAATCAGTTAAATTCCGACTTCAAACTCGGAATTTAGTTGCAATGTTGTCAAACTGACAAATTCTACTATTTTAATTCGAAGAGTGTTTTTGCAATGTTGACAAATTAACAAATTCTACTATTTAAGATCAAAGTTTGCAATGTTGCCAAACTGACTAATTTTACTAATTTGGTTTGAAGAGTATATGCAATGTTATCAAACTGACACAAATTCTACAATTTTGGTTTGAAGAGTGTTTCCAATCTGTCTGACAAGTCAACTAATTTCTTTGAAGTGTGTTTGCTTGCAATGTTGCCAAATTAACAAACTCTCCTAATTTAGATCGAAGACTGTTTGCAATGTTGCCTAACTGACAAAATTTGGTAATTTGGTTCAAAAGTGTCCTTGCAATGTTATCAAACTAACAAATTCTACAATTTTGTTTCGAAGAGTGTTTGTAATGTAACCAAACTGACTAATTTCCTTGTGTGGTGTGTTTGCAATGTTGCCAAAGTTAACAAATTTTACTAAATTTCTTCGAAGAATGTTTGCAATGTTGCCAAACTGAAAAATGTTGTCTAATTTGGTTTGAAGAGCTTTTGCAATGTGACAATGTAAATTCTGAGTTTGAAGTCGGAATTTAACTAAATTCCTAGTTCGAAGTCGGGATTTAATCGAAATTTAACTAAATTCCGAGTTCTAAGTCGGAATTTAACTAAATTCCGAGTTCAAAGTCAGAATTTAACTAAACTCAGAGTTCGAAGTCGGAATTTACCTAAATTCCGAGAAATTTAAGAAAAAAATGTTTGTGACCCTTCCACACCTTCGTACCATTTAGAGTCATTTAAAAATGTTCTAAACCTCTACTGAATAAAAAAATTGTTTAAATCGTTTCTAAGCGTTGAATAATTGACTAATAATAGGACGAAATTTATTAAATTAATTTTTCTAATTTTAACATATAAAGTGGCACTTTTCAAAACTGACAACAGTGACGTAACGTTCTACTAGTTACGAAAAGTAACACTTTTTGTAACTAGTGATGAAATGGCCATTTCTTATAAATAAATACGACAATTTATTATCTTTTCTAACTTCTTTTTTACTCATTTAAACTTTGAAAATCAAAAATAAGTACAATTTATATCAAAAGGATCATAACAATTTAAAAAATCAATTATTGTAAATATTAATTACACAATTTGTACAGTTCGACAAGTTGATACCCGAATTTGTCTTGCTGTTGCTCGAATTTGTTGTTACAGCAAGTGATTTGGCACTACTTGTTTCACCAAGAATGCTAGCAGAAATGCTTTGTTTGTTTTCAATCGAGTTTTCAACATATCCCTCGGCAACAGAGTTCGATTTCCATCCCCCATGTTGTTTTATTTTCAACAAATTGGCTCCAGAGTCTGCAAGAGAGGTAGCAAACGACCTTCGATAGCAATGTCCAGTGAATAATCCTGTATTTTTTTACAATTCAGTCAATACTATTAATACCTACTTGTTGTATACTGCATTTACCATGTAGGTAGTTAATAAAAAATCTGTTGTTCTTCAAATTTTTTGGTCGCATTTTAATGTATCTTCTTAGTATATCTACAAAACTGATTCCCTCAATACCTCCTTCCGTTATGACAAATTCACGTGATGTTTTTGTTTTTGTAATTCCAATGGAGTGTTCATCTATTACATCTTCATTCCGAAGAAACGTTAATTCCACCTTTCGACAAGCGCCTGCTACACCTACAATAAGGACCACCTGAAATATGGTGATTATATCGAAATTTTGTGTAATAATTTAGGCCTAGCTAACAGCCACTTGGAATCATCTGCTTCTTTTAAAAACTCCGACATGTTTTCTCTAGTAAACCATATTAGATTTCTTCTCCTTAATCGCTGCATCTTTTTAAATACGCAATCAAACTGCAATAACCTCTATGCCTTTCTTCAGAGACAGCTCCGCTCTCAACATTGAACAAAGTGACCATAATGTTGTAAGATTTAAGATACCTCTTTTCCTCGAAGTAAGCAAGCATAACTTTTTCATTTATGTGTTTTATTTATTTATTTTATTTTTACACCTTTTTTGATTTAAGCCATATTTCAAATTTTTCGTAAGCTGTATCGTACAGCCACTTGGGTCTTTCGGGAATGAGAGTCAGCACAGCTTTTCTTGCAGCCTCTTCGATATCACTCGGTAATTCTGAATCTAAGTTGTTCATTTTTCAATTAAATTATCGCACCATTAAATATCTGTCGCAATTTCTCGCAATGTTTACAGCATAAACAATATTTGACGTGGCAAAATTTTGATATATTAACAATACACGCACAAGTCACCATGATTGGGAGGTAGGCATAGATGTTGGATGTGAAACTATAATTAACTTAGTTTGTACCACTTTTAACTATTTACCATCCAAAATTAGAATAAAATCATGTTAAAACACGTTTCGAAAATGTCTAATTGTGTAACTCATTCAAATTGCAGGAACTCGCTTTGCTCGTTCTGCAAACATTCATTCGTTACACAAAATCGCACTTTTCGTAACTGGTTATATAAATAGGTATTGATTAATATATTTACTTTAAATAGCTCTTATAAATCAATCACACAAAACTTTAAAAATCACGTTTCTAAATTACAACATAATTTTGAACTAATTTGTTCAGATATTGTTGAAAGAAGTTATTTTTTCTGTTAAAATTAGATTTTTGCTTCAGATTTTTTAGAACAATATTAAAGTGAAACTGTAACAAACACGTTACATAAAATCGTCTGAATCAAATAACCGATAAAAAAAATATACATGGTGTTCCATTAAAAAAAAAAATTAAAAAAGTTTGATTCGCCATATTTTTTTCAGACATCCTTTATATTCCTAATAAGCGGTGCTCTGCTAAGCATGTTTTGAAATAACTCGTATAGGCATTTTCTAAATCAAAACTAAAAGGTAAAAAGAAAAGTCCTTTGGGTCTTGTATAGAATAGCTAACCACAAAATTTGATGCAATTTGTTTTTTGGTTAAGTTACGTCCTATATAGGGTAATTCAAATTCGACCCTCACCATTGGGATCTTGGAAACTATAAAAGTTTAACTGTTATTGATCGTTTCACACGTTGGCCAGAAGCTATTCCAATTAAGGACATCACTGCTTTTTACACTCATTGGATTTCACGTTTTGGAGCTCCTGTCACCATCACCACCGACCAAGGATCGCAATTTGAATTGCAAATTTGTACAGCTTTAACCAATTTAATAGATTCCAAGAGGATTCGAACAACAGCTTACCACCCGGCTGCCAATGGAATGGAGGAACGTTGGCATCGTTCTCTGAAAGCATCTATCATGGGCTATGGTTACAATGAATGGGTTGATGTTTTGCCCACCGTTCTTTTAGGACTCAGAACCAGTTTCAAGGAGGACCTAAAAAGCACAGCTGCGGAGATGGTGTATGGGACTACGTTACGACTTCCTGGAGAATTCTTCACAGATGTCGATATGCTCCCTGATCCTCAACCTTTTCTTGAAAAATTTACACAACACATGCTATTAATTCGTTCAATTCCTGCCGCTTATCATCATAAGAAAGCCGCTTTTGTTCACCAAGATTTGTTCACTTGTTCTCATGTTTTTCTTAGAGTTGATGCCGTGAAGAAACCCGTTTGTCAATTGGCAACACTGCTCATATTACATGCTAACACCGCATGGTACGATGGAAACACGGTTTGGTGTACTTGTGTGTTTCACAATTTCACAAAAAACATTCCAAAATTAAACTGTATTCAATAAATACAATGAAAATAATATAATTACTTATTTCGAAAACAAACGAATGATAAGGGTAAAACTGTTTTGTTCACTTTTTTCCACACGTCAATCCGAAAACAAACTGCTAGTCGCCCTTACTGCATTACTTTAACTTGTAAAATTACAAACACAACTACAACTGCACAAAATAAAAACAATAATTTACAATTCGGAAAAATTTTGAGAGAACTATGAACTATAAGTCCAAAAAGCAAAATTAACAATTTTTAACATCATAAACTTAGCCTAAGCCTTGTAGACGAAGAAATTCAGCACAAATGGATAGTGACCAAACCAATGTTATATTATAGCACTCAATAGAAATTGTAGAAATATTTTTATACGTCTAGTCAGTTTCAAAATATTTGAAATATTAAAATTAAATATTGTCGCGTTTAGTGGTGCGTAGTGAGGGATGGTAGAGAAACAACTCTGGTTACAGGTAAGCCTTATTTATTATAAACGATGTAAAATAAACACTTAAGAGGGGTTATTCTTACCCCCAGAATAGAAGGGCCAACACGGCCGTAATTGCCGTTGAGCGCATGAGAGTTCGGGGAGGGTGAGTTTGGTTTTAGCCCTTCAGCTACACCGTAAAGGGGCACGCAAAGGTGTTCTTGTACGATGTGACCAAAAGACCAAGTGAACAACTGACAGGGTTAAGGGTTCTAACGGTCACTTCAAGTTGCGAGAGAACCCTTCTCTTTTCAGCCTGGGATCCTAAGAGGGTAGCGAGCCGACCCACCACTTCAAGTTAGGGAATGTTGCTCGCCGACCAACCCGGAGACCAGTGATTTTAGATGGCCAGCCTTGCTGAATAAATACTCGTCGATTGACCCAGATTCCTACCAGACATAAACGATTATTCAGTGTATAGTACGATAGGTATGGTGAATGTTAATGTTGGAATCTGCGACATCTCCCTCCCCCAAAAAGTGTTCGCCCCGAACACTACTTATCCTAGTTTATGTTGTAATGCCTTATTCTATCAGAAGGTGTGGCCACTGCCTTTATTTGTAAAATAATATAACCTAAATTATACGCTCACTGATTCTTATTTATGACGTTGCATCGTTCCTGGACAAGCGGCTGGGTGTTGACGTTGGCCCAAGTTGGACTTTGTTTGACTGGTACCCGAGCACCTGTTACTCAGTTCGCAGGTGGTGGTACCCTGCCATCTTACGGTTCGTTGGCTCATTTGCATGAAGTTACCAGCTAAGCTCGGGTAGTTTGCTGTGTTGTTCCCCGGAGAGTCCTTGTTTATGCTGCTAGAGGCGCTTGTGGTTTAGTGTGGTTTTTTGCCTGCCTGCAGAAATGAATGTTTGTCATATTTCGTAATGTTTAAACAATAATAATAAATGCCACTAAAATATAATTTCCTTTAGCTTGCACCCTACTTTCTACCTATTTTACCCTTTAAGCTATGTCCATATTTATTTGGTTCGTCGAGGAGTACTACGTGCGAAAAATGCAGTCTACCAGTAAGTTTTCAAATTTCCCACTCTTATGTGTTCAACTTCTTTTTCTTCTTTTCCTAGCTTATCAAGGGTTCCCCTGTAGTCCACGCCGTGTTAAGGGTCGGGTGATCTCTCTGTTACAGAAAGTTCGTCCGGACTTGCCTAGGGTCTGTTGGTTGCCTGTGGGTTTTTGAGTCTGATGTTGAATTTGTCTTTCAGTGCTACACCGTGGAGGTCCTTGTGTTCCGGGTTGCTCCGGGGGATTGGCCTCCCAGTCTGCCGACCGGTCATGTGACCCTGCGAGAGGGACCCTTTTGTGGGCAGCTTTGCCTGCTTACTTTTACTCCTCGACTTCGCCGCCCCGTTGTCCATGTGTATTACTAGCCTATAATTAAAAAAGATAAAAAAAACAGTATCCTATCTAGTGTATGTTATTTGCTTGATGTAAAATGGTTCCCTGGTCTATTGCCCGTCTAGAGGGCGCGCATTTTCTGACAGGTGTCGTTCCAATTGGTAGACCACGCCTTCAGTTAAAGCCTTTCCTAAATCTGATGACTCGTCGACTTTTACCACTAAGTTCCTTGGGTTTCGATGGTAATTTTCCGATGCCACGCCTTCGGTTTGGGGGTTGTTTTGCCTTAACCCCTCAGTTTCGGTGTCTCGGTGAAGTGCTTTGAGTGCTCTGGAGGTAAAGTAATGCTTTATCAGACTGTATAATATTATTCCTATCACTATTCCACCGATTAGCCATGAAGCGTACCATACAGGGGGTGTTGCGTTTTTTCCCACGCTTCGTCTAAATTTTGATAGGTTGTGAAAGGTGGGTAAAAAGGCTTGCTCATTAGATGGTTTTAACACAAATGTTTTTAGGTTCGTCCAGGCTGCTGGCAGTATGTGACCTATAGATACTGAGGTGTCCTCGTTTTTGCATGGAAACCTCTTCTGTATCACTACATCCTTCTCTACTATCAATTGGCATTGACAGGGTAGGTTTATCTTTAATGCCCCAGGCATATTTAACAGTTGTTCTCCAAGGGTAGTTGTATCTCTTGGGCATGAGACTGATGTATTGGGTCTAGGGTGAGTGATCGGGAATTCCTCTGAGCCTGTTTCGGAATTGATCATCAGGTTTGACTGATGACAATGCATGGGGCAGTGTTCTGCTATGTCCTCCACCGTTGCTCCATGGAATAGCTTTCGTGCACATGAAGGCCCCTGTGTTTGATCTCCTGAGAACCTAGGTAGGTAACACAGTCGGTCTTGATATGGCTTGCATTCGTGCAGTGCTAATTCTTTTAGGGTTGTACTACCCTGATTTGTTGCTACTGCCATCATAAGCGGCGCGTGTTTTATTGTGCAGGTCTGACCCTGCCATGCAAATGGGTTTGTGAGGAGCTGGAACAGCTGCCAATCTCTATACCTGGTTACAGTTGGTACTTTGATGTGTACTATCAGCTGTCCCTCGGAAAAAGTACACTCGCTTATAGGTATGCGGAAGTAAGAGGCCAGTTCGGATACCGGTATGGCTAATTCATATTCACTTTTCCTTATTTCATTCCTGATATTTATTAGATCGCTTTTTAATGTCTCTGGCTGGATTAAAGACAGAGGTATCTGTTTCTGTCTACATTCTTGTATGGCCATTTGGCTACGCATCCTCCTGACTACCAGGATGATTCTTGTAGCCGTCCTCAATTTGGTCTGCATATTAGCCTGTAAAAGCTCTGTTGACTATTCCTTGTTTATTTGCTCCCTTTCCTGTTCCCGTTTGATAAATTGTTCTACCATGTGAATTCTATCTTCTGTATTTCTAATAGCCAAGTTTGTTTCTTCCTGACAACGTTTCTGTTCCGTTGACTGCGTGCTAATTAGTCTTAAAGTGTCGCTCATGGCGTCGTGTAGCGTGTTTATTTGTGCCTCTAGCCTGCTTTCGTCCATAGCCATTGAGTCCAATTTTTCCTGGGTGGCTACCCCACAACAGTAATTTAGCCCGTCTGCGATAAAGCCCAGTGACAGTGTTCTTTTTTGACGATTTGCCCTTTTGGTCGTGGTCCAGTTTGGGTTTCATGCCGCTTTATACGTGTCCATTTCCCTGTCTATTGCTTTTTCCAGCTCCTCCAAGTGTTTTCTTGCCCTGCAGTACATGTTCTGACTGTCTTTTGTGCAAATCCCTGACTGGAGTGCTCTTGGTTCTGGGTCTAATTTAGGTTCTGACCACGGGATTACGTATGTCATGGGGATAGTATCTTCGTAAATGATTGTGTCGGGTAAGGTTTTCCATGTGGCTCCGGCTGTGACTTCTACATGTTGTGCGCCTGATCTGGCCCTGTAATAGTTTTTTTTTTTATTTTAGCTTTTATGTCAATAGGGGCCCTGGCCGACCTGCGCCAGTTATTGTTCCCCCACCATGTTTTCCTCTTCTGAGCTATCTTCTGACGCGTCCCCCAGCGTCCATTCGTCGTAAAAGGGCAAGATTCTTCCTATATGTACCACGTCTGTTTTCTTCCCTTTCTTTTGCTTCACCTCGTAATTCACCTCACTAAGTTTTTTCGTGATTTTATAGGGCCCAAACCAACGTAGTAGCAATTTCTCACTTTTACCCACTTTTCTAATTGGGATGAAAATTTTTACCCTGTCGCCTACTTCAAATTCCCCTTCTCTGTGTTTGCCGTCATAAATGCCCTTGTCTTTGTCCTGTTTCTTGTGGATATTATCTACTGCTGTTGCCCTTAGAAGTAGTGCCTTTTCTCTCAATTTATGGGAGTTCAAGTCATCATTTCTGTCCAGCAAAGATGCGTCCAGCGGCAGTGTGGGATCTCTAGCAAACACCAGTTGAAATGGACTGAACTGCGTTGTTTCTTGTTTTGCTGTGTTGTAAGCAAAGGTGACGAAAGGCAAGTATGAGCACCAGTCTGTTTGATCAGAGCTGCAGTAGAGTGACAACATGTCAGCCAGTGTTTTTTCAGCCGTTCTGTAAGGCCGTTGCAGGATGGATGGTAGGCAGTTGTAAAGGTACTCCTCATCCCCATGATTTGCTGCAACTCCTGTACTATTTCCGACTGAAAAACTTTTCCTCTATCGCTGAGGATGCTCCGTGGGACCCCGTGTATCAGTATTACTTTTTCTAGCAGAAATTTTGCCACGGGACCTGCTTTTCCATTGGGTAGGGCTGCTGTAATGGCATATCTGCTTGCATAATCCGTTACTACTATAATGGTGGTTTT
This sequence comes from Ips nitidus, assembly GCA_018691245.2. Classification (NCBI taxonomy): domain Eukaryota; kingdom Metazoa; phylum Arthropoda; class Insecta; order Coleoptera; family Curculionidae; genus Ips; species Ips nitidus. The sequence continues at coordinate 3,051,268 of CM042794.1, forward strand.
CCCCTGGCTGCTTTTCCTGAATGGCCCCAGTAAGTCTATGCCTATTTGATCAAAAACCCGACCAACTTTTATGGGTTGAAGAAACCCTAGTGGTTTTCTGTTTGTGGGCCCCTTCCTTGCCTGACAATCCCTGCATCCTCTAATGTACCCGCGGACATCTTTAATCATAGAGTCCCAGTAATATTTAGGGACTAATCTGCTTAGTGTTTTCGTGAATGTGTCCACTGGTGGGTGCATTATGAGCTTTCCATAGATTTCTTCTCTTAATGCCCTTGGAATTACGAGTGCGTATTCCAATCCATCTTTCGTAGGGGTAGTTTTGAATAAAATGTCGTTTTCTAGTCTATAATTTTTTGCTTTTCTGCGTGTCAGTGCGTTAATACTGCTTTCTTCAGGATTGCGTATTGCAAGTTTCAAGTCCTGTAAATTCTTGTCTTGATCTTGCAAGTACCCCATATTAACTGTTGAGATGGTGAATGTTGGTACCTCGTCTAAGTCTTCTATGATGTACTCATCTGCACTACCCACTGGGTTCCGCGACAGGCAGTCTGCATCCTGATGTTTACTCCCTTTCTTGTACACTACAGTGTAATCGAATTCTGCTAGTTTGAGAGCCCAACGCGCCAACCTCCTTGAGTGATCCTTAATATTGTGAATCCAGCATAAAGCGTGGTGCTCGGTCTATAGGGTGTTCTTGTCCGTCGTCGCTCTCCTGTAGTAGAATTGCCCCTATTCCTTCTGTGCAGGCGTCTGTATGCATTGTGCAGCCAATGTTGGGGTTGTAATGTTTCAGGACTGGTGCTGAAGTGAGTTTTTCTTTTAGTACTTGAAATGCTTCTTCTTGTTCCCTACCCCAGCAGAATTTGTTCTTTCTTGTTGCCTCATGCAAGGGCCGAGCTAATACTGCTTAATTTTTAATAAACTTTCTATAAAAATTACATAATCCCAAAAAGCTTTGTAATTCTTTTGTTTTCTTAGGGGTGGGAAATTGCTTAATTCCAGCTAACTTATCCTCTTCGGGGCTTATTCCTTCACTGCTTACAGAGAATCCTAGAATTCTTATCTTTTGCTGTAAATATTCGCACTTGCTTGGCTTAAGGGTTAAATGGGCTTCTCTCATTTTTTGAAACACTTTTCTTAATTTTGTAATGTGGTCATCTAGGTTTTCTGAGTAGATTATAATGTCATCTAGGTAGATTAGGATGTCTTTCCATTTCATGTGTTTGAATATCTTATCTGCTAATTGTTGGAAAGTTGCCGGTGCGTTGCACAGTCCGAAACTCAACACATTGAATTCGTATGACCCGTGTCCTTGTGCCGTAAATGCCGTGTATTGTTTTGATGACTCTTCGATTGGTATTTGCCAATACCCTGAAAACATATCCAAGGTGGTAAAGTACTTGGCATTTCCCAGATATGTAAGAATGTCGTCGATCTGCGGTATTGGGTAGCAAGATTTTTTAGTCACTGGGTTTATTGTTCTTTTGTAGTCTACGCAGAATCTGATGGAGCCATCTTTTTTCTTCACCAGTACAACTGGGCTTGCCCAGGGTGAATGGCACGGTCTTATTACGCCACACTCTAACATTTCTTGTATCTGTGCGTCAATGATTTCTCGCTCAGTTTGAGATACTCTGTAAGGGCGGCATTTGACTGGTTTATTTTCCGTGACTTCTATTTTGTGCTCTATGAGTTGTGTTTTTCCCATGTACTTAGGCGATTTACAAAAAATGTCCTCATATTCGGTTAGCAAATTTTCCAGCTTCTTTTTGAATTCTTTTTCTGTGATGTGATCTAATTTATGGTCGTCTAGTGTCACTACGTCCTCTTCAGTTTTGTACGTTGTATAGAGGTGGCTTATGTCTTCATTTGTAGCTTCTAACCGTGCTATCGTTGTGCCTTTGAAAATTACTCTATTTGTGGGTCCTACGTTTGTCAGATTTACCGTGATTTTTTCTCTCCGGACTGATCTAAGCTGCACAAGAGGTTATTGCGGACCAACCACCCTTCGTTTGGCACCATGAGTTTTTTGTCGTTTCCTGGGGGCTGAGGTTCAACTTTTACTGTTTTCTTTTCCCCTGGATTAAGGACGCAATCTTCAGACAATCTTATTTTTTCAGTCATGTTTTCTTCGTCTTTTACAAAGTACGGCAGGGCGTCCCATGAGCTGACTTTGCTCAGTTTGTGGGGTTTTGGCCGCGGGTTCTTATCTTTAGAGACCCATAACGTTAGGTTTGTGTCTTTAAACTCTTCGTAGAGTGCATTTTTAATTTCTGTCCAGTCGGTTCTGTTATTTGCGGCAGTCGATCTCGGAATAGCTATGTTAGAGATACCGTTCCGTACTGTCGATTCTTTTAATTTAGTGCAGCAATTTTTGAGTGTCTGGGCGGGCGTGCATTCGCCATTATTTCCTATTATTGCCATCTGTAAGACGTGCCTGTTTCCTTTCTGAAAGCTGGTCGTACTGCCTAAGCTTATTTTGCCTGTCTCTTTTTCCGCTAGGTAATTTCTAATGGCTTTTTTATTATACTTAACAGAAAATACTACATTTTCAACTGTTTATAAAATACAGTAAATATGACATTTTCGGAACAGCGCACGGAAATTTTTCCCGATCCCTCTTTCCGTGCGCTTAATAATAAACATAGATATCCATGATACTAGATATCCTATGGCAACCCGAAGAAAAAAAAAGAAACGAGTAATGTGTCTATAGCAACGATTTATTTATTAATGACAAATTTTATTTTCTGTCAGTGAAAATTAAATATTTATGTATTTATTACATTTTGCAAAAATGAATTCAGATTGTGAAAAAAATCGGGATATTCCCGAAAATATCTTACAACGAGCGGCAGAAATGAGTGCAGATTTATTACCAGTGAAATCCAGGTTGAGATATGAACAAGAATATAACAGTTTTACCGAATGGCGGACTCAGAAACGAATCAAAATTGTGAGTGACGATATTCTTTTAGTATATTTTTCTGAAAAAGCCAACACTATGAAATCCTCCACTTTATGGAGTCGATTCTCTATGTTAAAGAGTTGTTTGGCAATAAAAGAAAATACTCACCATCAATATCCAAAAACAATTGCTTTTTTGAAACGACAAGCTGTAGGATATATACCAAAGAAATCCAAGATTCTTACAGCAGAACAAGTAACCAAATTTTTATGTGAAGCTTCAGATGGAGAATATCTACTAGCAAAAGTAATTTTAGTGATGAGATGATTTAATACGTTTGAGTTTAGATGATGTGGAAGATAATGGGCGTTTCCTTGTCGTGTTCTTACGAGATGGAAAAACTCACAGGTCAAGAAGTTTTACCATTACCAATGAAAATTGCAAATTCGATCCCTGTACAATTTACCGTAAATACGCAGATCTCCGCCCTAAACATATGGAGAGTAGAAGATTATTTGTTGCATACCCATTTTAAATTTAAATTTCTTTCAAATTTCTTGGAACTCGTTAAGGTCTACCACTTGTCTGTACTCTTCGTATAGGACCCTTAAGTCGTAAAAATAGTTCTTTGTTGATGGGCCCTTGTTTCCTTTCCCGCACTTTTGAGAGTAGCCGGTAAATGCTGTTGCCGTCACTAAACGCGTTTCTGAAGGCCTGGCAAATATGATGCCAGTTGCTGTCGGGGTTAGTTTCTTTATATTCCCTGTACCATATGTTTGCAACCCCCTGCAAGAAGGAGTGAAAGTACAGTATCTTTAGGGCATCATTCCAGTTATTAGCTACCGCTGTTCGATCGTAGGTGGCTATGAATACTGGAGCTGAATCCGTACAGGGGTTGAAAGTTGGGGGGCTGATGAACTGTGGTAGTGCGAGCGGTTTTTCTCCCGTTTCCACAGTGGAGATAGTAACGTCTGCCATGGCGTGGGTGCCTGCCACTATTTCCCTTCTACTTTCTGATCTCTCTGATTGTGCTTGTGCTGGCGGGGGTGAGTTATTCTCTCTTATTGTTACTTCGAGTTCGTTTTCAATATCTTCGTTGCTTACTTTCTTTTCAACTAGTGCTGTCTCTTTCTGTTTCACTACAATGAGGGTGATGTATTCAGGTAGACCCTCTGGCTCTTGTCTTCGTGTATCCCCCACACTCGAGCTTCTATGTTTCGGTTCAAATGGGCTGTCTGGCTTTATTGACCTTAGGTTGTATTTCCCTCTATTCATTCCTTTTTTTCCCCTTCGCCTTCAGTGGCTTGGGTTGCGAGGGTGTGTCTACCAATATGACGATTAATAGACGGGGATTGAACGGAGCGCCTCCACCATGTCGCGTTTAGGGGTGCGTAGTGAGGGATGGTAGAGAAACAACTCTGGTTACAGGTAAGCCTTATTTATTATAAACGATGTAAACACTTAAGAGGGGTTATTCTTACTCCCAGAATAGAAGGGCCAACACGGCCGTAATTGCCGTTGAGCGCATGAGAGTTCGGGGAGGGTGAGTTTGGTTTTAGCCCTTCAGCTACACCGTAAAGGGGCACGCAAAGGTGTTCTTGTACGATGTGACCAAAAGACCAAGTGAACAACTGACAGGGTTAAGGGTTCTAACGGTCACTTCAAGTTGCGAGAGAACCCTTCTCTTTTCAGCCTGGGATCCTAAGAGGGTAGCGAGCCGACCCACCACTTCAAGTTAGGGAATGTTGCTCGCCGACCAACCCGGAGACCAGTGATTTTAGATGGCCAGCCTTGCTGAATAAATACTCGTCGATTGACCCAGATTCCTACCAGACTTGCTGACATAAACGATTATTCAGTGTATAGTACGATAGGTATGGTGAATGTTAATGTTGGAATCTGCGACAATATGACTGACATTTCCACTCATGTACAAAAAATGCCATATATACGTCATCAAAACACGGTTTGCTATCGGCTAATAAGGAAGGAAGAGAGTTTGCTAGCGGATTAAAAAATCGGATAAATTTTGCTGTTGATTTCATCGTTTCCACGGATTTTCACTACACTGCTATTGTTGCAATGTCTCACCTTGAGATTTTTGCTGGCACTGTCAATTTTGATTTTGGTTCGTATTATTTTGGTTATGGCCCGCTTCGGATGGAGTTTTACTGCAGAAAATCAAAAGAACCAGAAAAATGTATTTCTGCCAGTACAAGGCAGTAGCAGTCTTATTATATTATTGATTATATTCATAGAATTGTCTTATCAAATACCATTCGAGCTCAGATTTTTAACAGGATAGATTTTCCGCTTGTCTTCTCATACTTTCTTTATGGTACAAAACTCGACCTGTTTGGCAAAATCACTCGAAGCTACGCTCTCGTGATTTAGTTACAACACGTCTCGTGCAGTTACACCAAAAAGAAAGTGTTCTAAGACAAGCACAAAAATTATCCGGCTTAATCTGAGCTCTTATGGTATTGCCCCCGATAAATTTTCCTACTTTTTTAACACCCAGTTTCTTTTTCAGAAACATTTTGCGATCTACAATTTCTTCGTGATTGATGATGAAGCAATAACCGAACACTGCAAAAGTTTGACGTGAGTGATTAGTTTTGACCATAATAACGAGGAAAAATTCCACCAACACCAACCAACCTGCAAGTATTCCTGCGAGCGGTGTCACCAACAACTTGACACTATACTAGCAATTGGAATCCACGTCATTGCACGCAATGGACGATGAACCAAAGCCCGACAAGTGCGCAGAGGAGCACCAAAAAGGTCCTCATAGAGAAACTGTTGTATCCCCTCAATTATCCGACGCCACTTGTGACACAGATTGTCTTCAGACTGGAAGAAAATATTATTGCAAGTACTGTAATAAACATTTTCGTTCCCAATCTGCCATCAACGATCATTTGAAAACTGATGTAGAAGGTGAACAATACGGTTGCTATCAATGTGGAGAAGTTTTCTCAAGTAAATTTTTTCTTATACAACACATTACAAGAGAGAGTAACACCGGAGAAAAACCATATAAATGCAAAGTTTGTGGCAGAAGTTTTGCAAGAATATCTGCTTTAACTGAATGTAAGCGGAGTCACACCGGAGAAAAACCATATAAATGTCCCGTTTGTGACCAAAGTTTCTCGGTCAGACCTTCGCTACTTGAACATATCGCGAGTCACCCCGGAGAAAAACCATATAAATGCAAAGTTTGCCAGAAGGTTTTTCGGCAAAATCTGATTTAGCTGAACATAAGAAAAGTCACCCCGGTAAAAAACCATATAAATGCAACATTTGTGACAATATTGTTGCGGGAAGATATGCTTTAGCTGAACATAAAATGAGTCACATCGGTGTGTCATTTAAATGCGAAGTTTGTCATAAAAGTTTTCCGCGGAAATCTAATTTAACTAGACATATGAAGATTCACACCGGGGAAAAACCACATAAGTGCGACATTTGTGACAAACGTTTCTCGCAGAGATCGAGTTTAACTAGACATACCAGGACTCATACCAGATAAAAATCACATACATGCAACGTTTGTGAAAAAAGTTTCTTAAAAAAATCTGTTTTAATTAAAGGATAATAGGATTTACCCTAAAAATTATGGAATTACTGTGACGAAGCATCTACGCAAAAATACAGGGCCTTGCTCAAATGCAAACTTGTGTGTAAGTATGGAAATCTCGAAAACTGTAAGAGATATAGAGTTTGTATAAATATGGAAAAATTGAGCATTTTTGAACTTCATAATATGTTGTCTTAAATATTGAAACATGTCTGTCACTTTTGGAACTCGTTCTGGAGAAATCCGAAAAATCCGAAATTTTAAAAAATAGTATGTATTTTATTTTTTATTTATTTGATAAAATAACTGAAAATTAATGACGCTTTATCATTGCCACTTTTTTCCACAACAATGTGGTTTTATTTCTGCAAATTCAGAAATTGCGACGTTGTGGAACAGGAAAAGTGGTAATGGTAAAGTTTCGTTTAAAATCAGTTATCTGATTAACAAATACATAATTTAAAAAATCAAAACTAATTACCATTATTTCGTTTTTTGTTTGGATATTCCCGAAAGTGATCCCAGATACAATAATAGGAATTTTTGAAAGTTTAAAACGGCACATTATTAAATACCAAACTGCACAATTTTGCCATAATTTACCCAACCTCTTACTGTTTTCGAGATTTGCATACTCATACAAGAATTTGTGGCACCCTGTATAACTTACGTCAGCATGCCATATTGATAATAAAACAGAGATTTTAATAACATTGTCAGTGAATATTGAGGCTTATTAATTTTGTAAAACGATTTTCATCCAACAACAAAAACTTCTTTACTCCTTAACTTTTGACAAATACTTTTCATGGGAATAATAAATTAAGACTTTGGTCTGCGTGAACCTTTCATTAGTGAAGTTAACGGAATGCATTGCTCTACTTTCTGGGATATATAACCCTTACTGTAGAAACACAAAGTCCAAATGCTACGGTTATTTGCTAAAAATACTGTTGATAAATAAAAAACTCTGATGCAATAATTTTTGCTTTACTTCTCTCACAGCAGCCAAACGGATAAAAGAACCTCCGGAATATCGTTCAAAAATGGATATTAAAGCAGCCACAAACTGCTGACTTTTTTTGCCTAAAGCCATGGTCATCAACATAACCACAACACTCACTCTTGAAACACCACAATAATAATAACTTAATATTGTCACGTTAAGGGGTAGCTCAGAGGGAAGAATACTCGGTCCATAGATAACTCGCTTTATTGTACTAAAACATACAGAGGGCGTGGAGGGCACACGCTCTATCGGGGATGAATGAACCCTATCTAATGACTCTTATCCTATTAACACGGATGTGACATCTCCCCCTTCCAAGAAGTGTTCGCCTCGAACACTAAAAGCAAAACTTATACCTAAAGTCTACATATGCCAACTTTAACCTTAAATGCTATAGGGTGGAGGAATGTGGTGAAACAAGTCTTTGTTCACCAGATTACAATATGTTAGCTTAATATAGTCCTATTATTTATTCAAAACATCACAAATTTTACATTGGGCCACCTTTCAACCTTGCTGTTGCGTCTATCTTATTGCCTTCCTTATTAAGCGAAATTAACGTAAATTGCTCATTGTACTCTTCTTTGGCACCATCATCTAAGTGGAAACGCTTCACCTAGGCTTCATCTCATCATAGTGCCTTCTCTTGGCACTGTATTCTCTAAGCGGCAAACTTCATCACTTAGCTTCACTTCTTCATACTGTGTCTATTTGCGTGCTCCTTTAGCACACCTATCATTGGACATGTTTATTTCTTCCTAATTAACATGAGCCCATTTGAAGATGCTTCTTCGGCTCGACTTATTAAAGACTGTGGGTGAACACGGGTGTAAGTAGAACCGTCGTGGCGGGACCCTTCTGAAGATGTTGGCTTCTCCAATACATAAGGCTAATTCGCTTTTCAACAAGGCTGTAGCAGTTGATCGATAGACGGAACATGATTGCCAGGTGGACCCTAAAAAAAAGTAAAATAAGATTCCAATTATTACTTTGGTTACCATTCATCTCTTTAAAAGATAAATAAAACCATTATGTATACCAGTACACTTTGTTGTTGTAACCTAAAACTTCATAATTGCACGAATTTGCTAGGTCATCACATACCTACACCTAGGTCAGGGACCGCGACACTGGCCTAGAAATCAAGTCACTGATTGTTAAATTAAATATGTATGTACACGCTTACTTTACAAAAACCTAATTACCCATGATTATTTTCACCTTACCGAATACTCATAATATTACATGGTCCGATCGAGTAGTGCTCTTTAGCGTCCTACAGGCCCCTCTTGACATTGCCCTACTCAATTCGAGCAACTGTGGACCTGCAGGGTGGCCCTTCAAAACTCACTTGTTTCTTCATGTCGCTATGTCTCTCCTCTTTTTGTGTTATCACTTTTTCCTTTTGAGGTATCTTTCGACGTACTCCTGGTACCTTTTTGGCCCTTGTCATAGCGTATCTTCTACGCTTGAGCTTCTGTACCCTTTTTCTCTGTGCTCTTATTTAGCGTGAGTCTGCGAGGAAGTGTCTGCCAATGTGAGGATTAGCAGACGGGGATACAACGAGGCGCCTCCACCATGACACGTTAAAGGGGTAGCCCAGAAGGAAGAATACTCGGTCCATAGATAACTCGCTTTATTGTACTAAAACATACAGAGGGCGGGGAGGGCGAACGCTTTATCGGGGATGAATGAACCCTAGACCCTTGTCCGAGGGCATTCACCGGGCCGGCAAAGACGTTGTGGTACTAGCAAAGGGAGGTAAGTAGGTACGGCAACTCTTGCTGCACGCCCACACTATTTCCTTTGCTAGGGCTGAAGAGGCGTACCCAGACTAACCCACAGATTAGTCAGTGGGAAGACCCCAGAGTTCGGTAATTTAGTCGAGCTACGCTGCATTTTTTTATATTCGTCAGCGACCTCATTATGCTAACCTTACTGACTATGCAGGTTACTGGGTGTGCACCGTAACCATTAACATGGGTGTGACAATATTATGATTTATACAGACACTCATTAACGCACTAATTAACTATTAAGTAATCTCTATTAAGATAGAATATTCTTAAGCTGTTAAAATGTCTCTTTAGTTTCTTTAAGCAGTTATCAATCAAGTCATCACATCAAAAACTGAAACAGCAAACTGGCAACAACGCACACAGCTCGTTTAAAGTTGATATCGAAAAGGTCATGTTGGTATCAGATCTGCGCTCGTTCAGCAAGCGCGTGTGAGAAAGAGAGCGCAGTAGGCTATAACTAATCGCTAAGAAATACTATTGCACTTTAAAAACGTCAAACTCACTGATGACGTGCAACGTTCCCATTAGGGCCGACCACTGTTTACACGGCACTTGCGCATAGTTAGGGTTACGCCGGCGCCGCGTAAAACACTTGATTTACGTTGTTCAATGTTTTCTACTTGTTTTTCAAGAATCTACTTTTAAATATATTAGTTGTTTAAAATTGGCGTCCAACTTATGGCTTGCAGCAGTTTAAAGAAAACTTCAGAAGTTAACGGTATTTTTCTACTCCTACATGGATATTGGTTCATTCCTTGACAGTTTATAAAACGGATATGTAGGCAATTGCCACCGGATAAACTGATATTAATTTACAAACAAATAGACCAATCACAGACAATTTTCAGCGTGCGATATGAAATAGACCAATCACAGACAGTTTTCAGAGTGCGTAATGAAATTGACCAACTGCAGCTCATATTTAATCAGCGAAGTTGGCCGCGCTATTTATTAATTGTCAAAATATGTCAAATTTGATTAAGTATTTAGTTTTGAGTTTTTCATGTTTGGCCATATAATCTTTTGAGACAATACCTTATCTAATACGTCTTAATATTTATTATATTAAAAATAATGACTGAAACTACACAACGGTACACCGCCTAGCATTCGGGCAACGGCTGAAGGGACCTATAAATCCCTATTGCCAGAAAAGTCCAAAGGAAAATATGAGCTAGCTTATCAAAAGTTTATGGATTGGTCCTAGCAAAACACTATCACAACCATATCTGAAAACGTAATGACTGCCTATACGAGAAAATTATCCAAAGTAATGAAACCTTCTACATTATGGACAACATATTCAATTGAAATACAAAGGTTATCCGGGCTTATAAGCGGTGGTCCAATGGAGTTTCTTCCTGACGTTTCGTCGACATCTGCGGCGGACATTATCAAAGGCGATGACGTAACGGTTGAAGTGTTCTTCCGTACCTCTCGACGATGACTCACAGTTGATTCAGTGATCAGTTCATTATTTTCCAAATATGGCGGATCATGCGGTTCCAGACCCATCGCATGAGTTTTCTGACTTTGAAGAAAACCTCATTTCCTTCTTCTTGGGCTTTTTTACATTTGCTTTTAAAATTTTATTAATTCCGTTCAAGAAGTCTGAGGTAATTTCTTTTAAAACCAAAGCTTGCTTTCCAATATTTTTTCAATGAAAGCATTTTCTTTTTCTTCTTTGGCTGATAGATTCTTTAGGCAGTCTTCCACTGCTGTCTTCATTTCAGTGAGTGTAACAGCAGCTTTCGAGTAGCTGATCCTACTGGAACTGCTTCTCTTAGGAGTTTTATCTTCATTTCCAGAAGTGGAAGGCATTTCTGTACTAAATTCTTCGGATATTGTGCCATCTTCTTCTATGTAAATTATGGACACGTCAACATCATTTGTTGTGGTTTCACTATCACCTTGACCAGAGGAACTTTCTGTAAGAAGCTCAACTTCACATGTTGAAGTGTCAAAACCTTCCAAACTAATGGCTGGTCTATGTCCTAAAAGGCTCTCCAACTCACCAAAAAAAGGACATCTTTTAGGTTCAACACCACTAGTTTTATTGTACCTTTTTGTTTTATGGTATTCAGCTAAAAATTATTCCTAATTTAAAAAGTCACCTAGTTTCTAAATGGTGTATGGTACATACTTTAATGAAGGAGTAAAATTAAAAACCAACAAATAATGGTGTCAACCCCACATAGAAAAACTTCATTTGCACAACATGCTTGGGTGGGCTTACCTTTAAAGTTTTTTAGTTTTACCTTCATAGCTTCTGCCGTTCTGAAAAAGTTTGCCTTTGCCATCTCTGATACCAATGCTTTAAATACTTCTGCGGCTTTAAATCTTTTTTGATCCATCAATTTTAAGATTTGTTTTTCTTTTAAAAGATTTAAGAAATAGAGAACCTCTTCTTCCGACCAATTGATCTTCTTATTTCTTGAGCTTTTCTGTTTTTCCACGTACATCACTAATGTTTAACTTGCCTATTAAGCCCCGCTGCTTTTCTTTAGTAGTTGTTGTATTACAATAACAAATAAAAAATTGAATTCCAAAATTCCAACCTCAAAAAGTAAATTCTTTTTTTATTTAAAAAAATCTTTGATGAATGATGAATTTGAATTGTTGGTTATGTTGTTTGGATTAAAATAGAATTTAGATACAATCCTAATCCTCTAAAATCATAGGAAATCATCATCATATCATCATAGTCACAAAATCATGGTCATATCATTTTTTGAAGGTGAACGAGATCACGTAGGTTCTTTTATCCCTTTGGCTGCTGTGAGAGAAGTAAAACCAAAATTTTTGCAATAGTTTTTTGTTTACCAACATTATTTTTAGCGTGTAGCTGAAGCACTTGGGCTTGGTGTTTCTACAGTAAGTGCTATATCACAGAAAGTAAAGCAAAGGAATTCCGTTAAGTTCACCAAAGAAAAGTCCAGGTAGGCCAAAGTCTATTACGGACATTGCCAGTATTGATGTCCCAGTAATTCGCAACTCCATATATGAGATGTATGAACAAAGTAAGTTGTTTTATTTATTTTATGTCCTGTTAATTAATGTTTTGGTAACACTTTTTCGTAGAAGAACACATAACTCTGTAAAGAATTTATGAAAAGTTAAGGAGTAAAGACATTTTTGTTGGCGGATTAAAATCATTGTCTAAAGTGCTTCACAAAATTGGATTTAAGTGATTAAGAAATTGACCCCGCAGAGGATTAATGGAACTTTCTGATATAGCTTTTAAAAGAATTTAATTCTTACGCAGGTATGTAGAAATAAAGCAACAAAATCTCTATCAATTTGTTTTTACAGATGATGGATATTCCAAAATGGGACCCTAGGCCATTCCTGGTAGGATGAAAGCAAACATAGTGTGAAGAGCACCAGAGTAGATGGCAAAAGGTTAGCTAGAAGCAAAACCCTTCAAGTCAAAATGGAACTATATTTTTTTTCAGAAAATGCTTATCTTTTTGTTTTTAATTTTGCATGATACTAATCTTGATGCTTTTTGTCAGAATCCCATTTGGAAATTATTATTTATGTATTAGATGTTGAAACTAATGCTACTGGAACATTTAATTTCATTATTCTTCCTGCAGGTAATGAAAATGGATTTATTCCGGGTGCTGAGCTCATATTTGCTTCAAAGAGCCAGTCTGGGAATTATCATGGTGAGATGAACCAGGCAAATTTTCTAAAATGGTTTCAAGAACAATTGATGACAACCGTGACACCAGCCGTATGGAAAAATAGTATTCGTCATACAGATGAAGAAATTATGAAATGGTACAATAGAGAGCAGGTTATGGACCGAGAAGAAATACAGCCACTGATTATCTGTGTAGACCAACAGGATGATTCATTCAAGCAGTGAGGATAATTTTTCAGATTAATGTAACATTTGTTTTTTTATGTTTTTCGGTAAATTACACATGTATTTTAAAAATGTACGAGTTAAAATTTGCGTAAGTAAAAAAGAACAGATTTTTTTTGGTACTTACATCTACATAACTTTGATTGTTGGGATGATAATTGAGATGACACTGATTTAAAGACAAACGCACTTGAAAAAAATTCAAACTAAAATATTTAGATATTAGATCTGCTTGTTAACATATTACTATATTGTACATTCAAGTTAAAATATTTATGTAATTATTACTTATTTGCAATTATTCAGATTTTTAAACTAATTATAAGTAGTATAATAATTGTTAGTTCTAAGGTAATAACTTTTTATTAAAATATGAAATTGAAATAATTTCTTTGATTTTGCTTTTAGAGGCACAAGATAGTTTTAGCAATTTTCAAAAGGATTAGGAAATAAACCATAATATTGACAAATAATGTTATTCAAAATTCTCTGTTCAAAAACTGCGTCAACGTCTAGAGAAGTAAATAAAAACAAAATGTATGTAAAATTTGGGTTTTAATAAAAAACCTGCTAGCAAATCCCCCTTACACAAATTTATTTTTAGTAATTTATATCAAAAGACTTTGATGATATGATAAAAAATCAAGAACAAAATTATACACCCTGTGTCTTTCTTAATATTTACTTTCGGTATAAGACAATTCAGCTAAATCGTGTTATTTTGATATCAGGAATGTGCTGCAGCTCTATGTCTACAATAACAGTTAATCACAAATAGTCATGATGACCTCTTTTAATGGAAGTATATAAAAATCAAAACAGTTTTTATGAAACAGGTTAAAAGTCGAAATATAACCATCTAAAGTAAAAGTTAAAGCAAATATTGTATGCCTATACTGACTGAAATTTTTTGCTTTGTGCATTCTACCACTTGGGCATCTGATATGAACCCAATTTAGTTTATTTAGTGTCAACTTAGTCAATTGATAATATACATTGTGTTGTTCGGACAAATGTAGTGTTTAACGTGTTTATGTTGTATTATTTTAATTACTGTGTTGTTGGAGTTAATGTGACGTATATGTATGGAGAGCCTATCCATTGTAGAATTAGATATTGCAAGGTAAATTAGTTAAGAAAATTAAGATAAGGCAAATTTTTTTTCAGCGCCTGAAGAAGGCAGAATTAATATCAATTTATTTAATAGAGGCATTTATTTTAATGACTCATATAAGTGAATCACCCAGTATTTTAAAAATCACGTTTCTATTATCTTAGAAATTAGGAAATAATTTCGAACAAATTTTATCAGATATCGTCATGATAAAATATATTATTTTGTTTTTTTTTTAAAGAGAAACTCAAACAAACACGTGAAATAAATTCGTCTGAATGTGCACTACATAACCGATAAAGATGGTGTTCCATTAAAAAAAATTTCAGTTTGATCTGCCATATTTTTTTGAGACTTCCTTTATATTCCTAATAAGCTGTGCTCAAGGTTTTGGGAAGTATTTCACCACTCTCGTATAGCCATTTGTTTTATTGTCTAAATCAAAACTAAGATAAAGAGAATAGCGAGATGAGAATATCTTAATTACTGCTGCTATTACTGCTTTTCTACAGAGTTGGGATGAATTTGTTTCTCTTTAGAGACTTTCAATCACTTTATTTCACCTATAATATTGCTCACACAAAGTCAATTCAACTCAACGATTAATAAATTTATTACACTTCAAAACACTCCGTACAATAATTAACACAGCTACTAAAAACACTACTACAATTCCACAATTATTCCACTATTTAAACTTTACCGCGTTCCCAAATTCACTACTACACCACTCTACTAACTCCGCCGTCGTCAACGCCGCTTCTTTTATATTCGCAAACCACGTTTACTTTAATACGCGCCCGGCCAGATATTGCGGCGCATCGGTTTCATCGAGTATCGAGCATAGTAGGCCCAGACCGTAACACTGCCCCCTCTTAAAGCTGATCGTCCGATCCGCTTCATCTAATTCAGTCTGTCTACTCTGTACACGACGTCATTTAATCTTTTTACACATTGTAAGGTCCCTCCCAGTGTCGTTGCCATCTTTGACTTAATCCTTTGCTCCTCCTGGGTTGAAACATCCACACAGCATCACCTTCCTTATAATTGCCACCAGTTGGTCTGTGGTCCATATCTTCTCTCTCTCAAGTTCCCGAATTGTGCTGGATCCCTTCTGTAACGAACACTGGTCACACCGTTTACACCATTCCTCAACGTCCTTTCTGAAGTTAATCCAGTAAAACCGATCTCTTATTCTAGCCAAAGTCTGGTTTACTCCAAAGTGTCCTCCTCCGCGACTGTCATGTAGTTCTCGCAGCACATTCTCTTTGCAGGAATTGGGCACTATTGTTTGGTAAACAAAGCGTTTTCCGTCTGGACTTTCCCATTTGCGAGTAATTAAGTCATCTCGCAGTCGAAGCGAATTCCACTGAACCGGTTTCAAATCCTTCTCCAACCATCTTCTGATTACTTTCAAATCAGAGTCTGAGCGCTGTCCTTTCAATATGTCTTCCTTAGAAACGCTGCTCTTCATTCTTTTTGTAGCCTCTTTATCTGTCACCATCGCGATTTGACCAATCCTCCAACCATTATGAATTTGTCCTTTCCGGTACCTTAAATCACTATCCAAAGCTTGACGATCCTCTACATATCGCGGTAAATGTCTTTCTGGATTCTTCATTTCCTGCTCCTGGTTACGCCAGTTCTGCGGGGTCGGTAAACGAGACTGCTGTCTGCAATTCCATTGGTAATGTCCTTTACGTCCACAAGTATAACATGTAATGTTTCTTTTAGCAGAGGAGTTCCGGTGATTTGTTCTGATGTTCTGGTTTCGTCGACCGTCACCACATGCCAAGGAATTCGACTTGCTTTTGGAAGAACCAACACTTTTTGGCGTTCAATCGAAGATGGGCACCACCTATTCTAGCAAATACTTCTTGCAAGTTGTCCAGATGTTCTTCAAAAGTTTTTCCCATCACATGATATCGTCCAGATAAACCAAGCAAGTCTTCCAGTTAAGGCCACGAAGCACAATTTCCATTAGTCTTTCAAACGTAGCAGGAGCATTACAAGTTCCGAAGGGCATCACATTGAATTGGTACAGCCCATTTCCAGCAGAAAAAGCAGTCTTCTCCTTATCTTGCTCCTCAATGCCAACTTGCCAGTACCCACTCTTCAAATCTAAAGTAGAAAACCAACAGGATCCTGCCAAAGTCGTCAGTGTGTCGTCGATACGGGGAAGTGGATAGCTGTCCTTTTTGGTCACGTCATTCAGTTTTCGGTAATCTACACAAAATCTGCTTGATCCATCTTTCTTAGTGACCAGAACAACAGGTGATGACAAGGGCTGCAGGATTCTTCTATAACTCCGTCGTCAAGCATCCTGTCCACTAATTCCTGCACTTCCTGTTGTTTGGCTATGGTAGTCTCCTAGGTGGTTGTCGAATCGGTTGTGCATTGCCGTGTTAATTCGGTGTTTTACAATGGTAGTTTTTCCCATATTGTTCGGTGTTCCAAATATGCTACCATGGTCCAAAATCAGTTTCCGAGCCTTCTTCAGTTGTGGTGTTGACAGATGTTTCCAGGTCTTTTCAAGTTCATTTAAGAGCTTGTTTTCCCCCAACTGCTCTCCTGTTCTGGTAACCCATCGCAATTGGTTATTTTGACTACAGGCTCGAATACCGCAATAATTCGCCTTTGTTGATTTTGACGTCGTCTGAAAAAATGTTTGCAACTCTTATTGGGACTTCACTTCCTCCATTTACAAGTGATTTCCCAATGAGGCATCTTCCTGGTCGGTCCGGGTTTCGTACAAGTCCAACACAGCTCCCAGAATTCTGCTCCAAATGTCCAATGATTATTTGCTCGGAATTGCCGCTATTTTTACTGTCTGAGATGCCAAAACATTAATGGGTGACTCATAGCGGTGATTGGTTGACAGGATGAACTCTTCACTTCCAAACCTTAGGATATTTTGCTCGGGATTAAAAGAAAATCCATGTTGACGAATCAGGTCCATTCCCAGAATAAATTCATCTTCAATATCTGCTACTAACACGGTGTGGTAAAACGTAATCCTTCCAAGGCAAATCTTGACTGTTATTTCTCCTAAAACTTTAGCCGATTCTCCAGTCACAGTGCGCAGGAGAATACTTCTTCGACTTTCAATCACTTTATTTCACCTATAATATTATATCTTATACCTTTGCTAACTCCACTATTATCCAAAACAAACAAACCTTACGTTAGTGAGACAAAGTTGTTTTTAGCATAGCGTGTAAGGTAAAAGGTTCACCCACTCACACTCAATCTGTAGAACAATCACTGTTTATGTGGTAAGACCAGTTTTCTTTGCAACCTATTGTACCTAAGCTTTTCACTTGAAGAAAATGTATACAGTACTTTGAACTGTGAATAAATAATTAATACAAACGTTCAGTGTACAAAGTTTTATTTGGAACAATTGAGTGTGTGGAAAAAAGATCACAATTATAAAATAAACAAATTTGCTTCAATACCTAATTGGTAAACGTGGATCTACATGTCACTAAAGATCCTGATGCACATTTTTGCTAATAAACCTAGAATAGGACAGCTCATGTAGCTCAATTGAAAAGTTGGTTTTTCGATTATACCTACCCATATACAAAAACTTTTGCCACCCTACTGATAATTTGACTGTGCATAGTCCAGTCCATATTCTGTTCCTAGAAGGGGTTTCCCAGAGGTTTAATTTTATAGCCAGTTTGATTAAGATTCTTCACACTTCATAGTCAGATATCAACACTGAATCACTTTTTTGTTTCAATGATGAAGACCCTCACTGATGATAGTCCATGAAGTTAAGCACAATGAGGCTAAATCACTTTTGAAAAAAGTATAAGACTATTTTCGTCACTTTAAATCCTTTAAAGTGTTATGAATAGAGTCCGGATTTCTAGAAATTTTGCTTTTTGTAAATAATAAAAGCAACCAACCTTTGACATCTAATCTGTGAACGATTTATGTAAAAACACGTCATTTGTCAGATTTTTCTGATGCTTTTTTTGCTTTTTTTTTTCTTTTTGTGCTTATTTACTGCTATTTTTGTATGGTTTAACTAGTTTTTTACAAAACAAGCTTTTCAAGTTTTTAAAAATAAACCAAACTAATAACTGCTTTGACAAAAAATTGCTATATTGACATATTGAAAGCTTCTGAACGACAAAAATATGTTGCAAAATGTAAATATCAATTTACAAATTTAAACGGACAAAAAAATTTCCAAATGCTCCTGAAGTAGTCTAAAAACATGCGAAAACATTCCAAAACACTATAGAACCTCTATAATGCCTTGCAAAGCTTACAAAGCAGCCTAGAAGCTTCTAAATGCTTTTCAATTTATCTAGAAGCTCTCAAAAGCTTCCGTATGCTTCTAAAGCAGTTTAACAGCTTCCAAAAGTTTCTAAAACCGTCTACAAGGTTTCAAATGCCTTAAAGGCAGTCCAGAACCTTCAAGGCTCTTTAAACTGTCCAAACACCTTCCAAATGCTAAAAAGGTTTTAAAACACTATAGAAACTCCAAAATTCTTCTCAAGCAGTCTAAAACTTTCCGAAACAGTCTAGAAGTTTCCAAATACTTTTCTATATATTTAGTAGCTCTCAAAAGCTTCCGTATGCTTCTAAAGCAGTTTAGCAGCTTCCAAAAGTTTGTAAAACCGTCTACAAGGTTTCAAATGCCTTAAAGGCAGTCCAGAACCTTCAAGGCTCTTTAAACTGTCCAAACACTTTCCAAATGCTCCTATAGTAGTTTAAAAAGGTTTTAAAACACTACAGAAACTCCAAAATGTTTCTCAAGCAGTCTAAAGCCTTCCACAAAGCAGTCTAAAGCCTTCCAAAAAATATTTTTAAAAAACTACAGAAGCTCCAAAATGCTTCTCAAGCAGTTTAACGCCTTTCAGAATAGTCTAAATGCTTCCAAATAATTTTCAACTAGTCTAGACGCTCTCAAAAATTTTCAAGGCAGTCTAAAAGCTTCCGTAGGCAGTTATAGGTTTTACAATAAGTAGCATGCTTTCTGCTTCATGTGAGCTTAGCGCACGCTCGTTATAAAATATTTTTTTTTATTTTATTTAAAAAATAACGATTTCTGCATAACCATGTTTTTGATTTAATGTGATCGGCCACTAGGTTAACATGAGAATTTTTTTTACATTCATTTTTATAATAGTTTACGCACAGGAGCCTTTGGAGCACAATATGTACTTAGTTCTAACGAACGTCTAGAAATGAACAAATGCGATAAAGAACGCTTGATCTAGATCATTAGGGAGTAGCTTTCGGGTTCTCTCGGACTTGCTTTATCTTATGCTCGATCTGAATATACAGGGTGGACCAGTACGAATGCGAAGAACTGTAGGTATCTAGGAAGCTAAAAATGACACATATTTGAAACAAAAATTGTATCAAGTAATATGACCATAACGATTTAAAATATTTTCGTAATTTCAACGTTACCGCATCTACATGAAATCAGTGGCAACAACGGATTTTTGTTCGACAACCCTAGTAACTGATGCTATTTCTGGATTCTGTTGCTTAATCTAGTGACTTTATTCGAATCAATATCTCTCTAAATATCGCCGTTTTCCAGATATTGACTACTAAAAACTGTAATTTTCAATATTTGGATGGATGTAGCAGGCGTACGATCAGAGATAGAGCAAAACGGTCAACATGTTCTTATTTTACTTTTTTTGAGATCTAGGTTATGATTAGAGTCCGGATTAAAATGCACTAAAATCGTGAAAAGAAGCGCTTAAAAAGCAAAATTATTTTCCTCAAAAAAGCACAACTCTTTCAGAATGCAAAACATTTTTTGAGTTCAAGTTCTAAAAATTTTTTGAAGCTTTCAAACTAATTTTGAAGCATACGGAAGATTTTAAACTGTTTTGAAAACGAATAAACTAAACTAAACTTTCTAATTTTTTTTTAGACTTTAGACTAGGTTTTTGAACAGTTTAAAGAGCATATTGAACGTTCTGGAATGCTTTAGAGACATTTGGAAACTCTTAAACGGTTATAGAATTTTTTGGAAGCTTTCAGACTCTTTTTATATCTTTTGGGCATTTGGAATCTTTTAGACTGTTCTAAAACGTTTAGAAGCTCCTAAATTGTTTTTTTGTTCAAACGGACGTGAAGTACTCACTTCACGTACAGTTTAGCGGCTGTAAAATGCACTTATACGGCCCTACGTCTGAAAAAAAATACAGGGAAAAAGTAAATTAACAATCACTATGTCACAGTCTACGCTTATTGTTGCTTGCTGGTTACGATTTCTCTATGTGACCACTGTGTGCACCAATTACAGCAGTACACCCATCCATATCAGTACAGCAATCTTCGTCTCCCAATTTCATTTTTGCGCAAATGAAAAAATGGAAAATATTTCTGACAAGAGTCAGTCTATTATTTAACGTCACATCAACAATGCAAACTTAACGATAAACGTCACCGTGTTTGCTAGACCCTTCTCATTTTATTTATCAAAAATTAAGAATTTCTAAATAAATATCGTTTGAACAACAAATTTTGTGTACACCTCGGCCGTGAAATAATTTTTTCGTCCTCAAGATTGTTGTCCTCGGCCGTAAGACTTATAGAATTAAGTTTCTGAAATACCTTCTTGGGGATTTAAAGAAAAGACTTTGTAAATTCCTATTTTGTATTACCAGGAAAAGCCCATCAACAACTCGGGTAAGTTTAAGTTGCAATTGTGCTTATAAATACTCACTTAATGTAGGTTGCTATTGTCAATCCTAGCGTGCTTGACAGTCATTGTAACTAGAACATGTTTTCTAGGCTTTTTTTCCTTTCCCATTTTACCTCCGGTGCTCCACAAGGAAAACAGCACTTGACACAATCGATCACCAACTCAACGAACACCAACTCAACGATACACCAGCACATACACTTGCAATCAGCCCTTGTTGAGAGTTTAAGCTGTCCTGATTAATTGACACATTAGGCCTGCCTGTGCAGCATTAACTGAAGTGTCCAGGAGTATTAGCAATCTTGAAATAAGGTCAGTCTAGTCATAAGCAGATCTGCAGGCTGCAAACACAGTTTCCTGGTCTCTGATTCACCATTGAGCACAGGCCTCGGGCGCCAAACTTTCTTTCGGCCGAAAAAATACCATTTTACGGCCTAGGTATACAAATAACTATTAAAGGCTTCCGACTACTTTAGGAGCATTTGGAAGGTTTCTGGAGAGTTTAAAAAGCATTGAAGATTTTGGATTGCTTTTAAAGCATTTGAAAACTTATGGACTATTCTAGAAGCATACGGAAGGAAGCTTTAAGACTGCCTTGAAATTTTTTGAGAGCTTCTAGATTAGTTAAAAATCATTTGGAAGCCGTTAGAGCGTTTTAAAAGCTTTTGGAAGCTTTCAGACTGTTTTCGACTGCTTGTAAAGCATTTTGGAGTTTCTGTAGGGTTTTTTTTTTGTAAATCTAATCGTTTTCGAGATATTTTCTAAAAACTACTTTGATACACTTTTTACCGAAAATTAGTTGAAAATTTGAACACCCTGTATCTTGGTTATTTTTGGGAGTTCAGGGTGGTTCCACCACTCAAAAGAATTGTCTTAGACTGCTCTTTTCACTAATGTAGAGCAAACCATTTTATATAAAAAATTGTATACAGGGTGAAGAACACCCACTCAGCAGACCCTGTATACAGGGAACTGTATTGAAGTTCAAACGTTACGTAGTTTGGTTTAACGGTTCATTAGGAACAATTTCGCACTCTTGTAGTTTTTATACCGTTTTTGAGATATTTACTAAAAACCACTTTAATTCAGGCGGCGGTCAGTATAGTAGGCCAGGAAAAATCCTTCATTTGGACAAAATTTTCCGTATAGAGTATAGACAGAATAAATGATCGTAAGTAGCTAATGATTGGAGCTATCACGTGACGTTGAGCGGGCACCGCTAACTTGCCCCGTCTGGACGCTAGAGGGCGTCGGACTTGATTACCTTTATCCGGGCATTTTTCTAAATATCTCGAAAACGGTTTTAGTTAGCAGTGTGAAATTTTTACCATTCATTAAATATAACATTTTACCGTACAATGCACCGGTCGACTTTGAAAAATAAAAAACTAGATTTTTGACATTTTTAAAGGGGGTAGCCCAATGAAGTTTTTTGTAAAATTTTTGAAATTGGAAAATTGTCTTAAATTGCCTTAGTTAGTTTAGGTTAATGGTAGAAATGTGACGTAAAGTGTTATTTGTCAAAATATATTTTTTTAAGGGTGCCATGTCTTGAAAACTTTCAAAAGTGTCCTAATTTCAAAGTCAGTGACAAAATGGCGGCAGTTACAGCAAACCGGACACCAGATTCGTGTCCTCCATGCCATAATTAGTTAAAATGGCCATCTTGACACGTTTAAATCCAATATGTATATTATACAGGGTGGTCCGGTTTTAAATGTCAATAATTCACCATTCGATAGCCCATAAAAAATAAGTTGACATGCATTCTGTAATTTTCCTGAAGAACGCTTCCTAAGGAAGAAACAGACTTCCAAAGTTCAGTTTAAAAAATCAAAATTGACAAAAATGTCTACTTGGGTTATTGTATTTTTTACTTTAAAATGGTTCCAAAGGATCCAAATCTGGTCATCTGTGAGGTTTACGAGTTAATTTTTGACACTGAAAATAGTCAAAAACTTGGTGAAGTTAACCCTAAAACTCGATTTTCCAAGCTGAAAGCAGTTTTAAAGCCCTAAAAAATAGTCCAGAGGTGTAAGAAAATTAAAAGCAAAGTAAGAAACTTGAAAAGTAAATCTTCAAGTAAATTTTCATAAATCTAATGTCATTATCCAGTGTTTAAGACTATTTTCAAGACTAAAATATTGAAATGTATTAATGACAATTTTTAAGTTGGGTTGGGTTGGTTTTGGGTCTTTGAACGTAATAACTCAATTATCTCGTAAACAAAGTTTCAAATCAGAATTTTATAAAAGATACTTATTTTGTCAAACTGAACAAGTAAAAAAAAACTTAAATTTTTTAAAAATATCCAGTGACGTAGAGAATAAGACAGAAAAATTTAAACCATTTTTCTGTATTTACACCACTAGACAGTTTCGACAAACGTCATTAACATCACATAATGAGTATTAATTTCATATGTATTTGTTCTAAATTTGATTAAAATTGCTCCAGCGGTCTGACAGTTATGACAAGAAACCGATTTTTTAAGCTGAAACCTTGTAGACGGTTCTAGAAACTTTTGGAAGCTGCTAAACTGCTCTAGAAGCATACCGAAGCTTTAGACTGTCTTGAAATCTTTTGAGAGCTTCTATAGATAAGTTGAAAAGCTTTTGGAAGCTTCTAGGCTGTTTTGAAATGATTTCGACTCCAACTGCGTTTTGGAACAGTTTTTAGACTACTTCGGAACATTTGGAAATTTTTTGGACAGTTCAAATTTGTAAATTGATATTTACCCATTTTGCAACAGATAATTAGTATGTTTTTATCTCTCAAAATCTTTCAATATATCAAATATAGTTACTGCAATTGTAAATTATTAACCTATACAAAATAAAACCATACAAAAAATAGCAGCAAAATAAGTACAAAAAAAACTAAATTATGCACAAAAAGAAGAAAAAAGCAAACAAAACATGAAAAAAAACTGTCAAATGACGTGTTTTTGCGTAAATCGTCCACATTAGATGTACAAAATGCAAAATTTCTAGGAATCCGGACTCTAGTTATGATAGTATTTAACATTACGTGGTTTGACAATGATCTTAGGGCAATGCGGGAGCATCTCAGTCTTTTATGTGAGCTCAAATCACAATACAACATTCCAGATATAGAAAATCTGTATAAATACCACCAAAAAAAAGTATAGGCAATCTAAAAATGAGGCCAGAATCAGGACAAATAACAACTTGATTCTTACTTCTACAAATCCCAATAAAGCAATGTGGCAAATAATAAATAGGCACCTTCATGGGAACCAGGATTTCCATCAGGAGGAATCCTTGCCCAGTCCTAATCATTTTAATGACTTTTTTTCTAATATAACTGATCATATAGTTCCAAATCGGATACAGATCCCTTAACATATTTAAACAATGTCATGAAGCCTAATTCTGCCTTTTCTTTTAAGGAGGTAAGTTTTAATAATGTGAGGGAGGTTTTAGACCAGCTGAGCAACAAGCACAGTAGAGACATACCTATATGGCCTTAATGTGCGCCTTTTGAGATCAGTCAAAAATGAAATACTTGTTCCTCTGACCAAATTAATAAATCTGTGTTTGGAAAGAGGAGTGTTTCCGGATGTCCTTAAGGCTGCGTGTGTGGTTCCAATCTTTAAGAAGGGGTCAACATGAAAACTACAGGCCAATATCTCTTCTGCCTGTAGTTTCAAAAGTTCTGAAGAAGTGTATGGTCATTGAAATGGTGGATTTCTTCAATGCTAAAAATATTTTTTTTCCATGTCAGTTTGGTTTTAGAAGAAAGAGAATTACACTTCAGGGCATATTAGATCTTGTATCTGCTATTTTGGACGCCTTCCACAATAAGCAGTATGACCCTGTTTTGTTTTTGGATTTGAGCAAGGCCTTTGACTGTGTCGATCATGGTATCCTCCTCCTCAAACTTAAATATTACAATTTTGACACCACGAGTATGAATTTGATTAGCTCATACCTGGAACGCAGGCATCAAGTGGTGAGGGTGGCGGGGGTGTCTTTGGCGGTGAGTGAAATCAACATAGGTGTCCCCCAAGGATCAATTCTTGGCCCTATATTGTTTTTAATATACAGGGTGATTCCAAAGTTGGTGCTTTCCTTTCACCTGCGAATAGGGCTTCAAAAAATAAGTTTTTTTTTCCTTTGACGTTTTTTCGAAATATGAACAATAACCAAGATACAGGGTGTCAAAGTTTTACTGAAAAAAAAACAAAATAAAAAATAACTTAAATTTTATTTTAACTAACTACAAGTTATTCCTTATCAACAGACATAAACAAAAACAAAAGATTTCAGCCGCCTTTGAACTAAGTTTTAATAATTTGACATTTTAAATTAAAACAGCATTTAATTTTAGGCACGCATTAAGACGGTTTTTATTTTTTTACTCGAAAGCGGTGCGTAGTAGCAAAAATTAATAAAAGGGGTTTTATTTTTAGAATTGAACAAGGAATTCAATAATAAATTTTATGTTGAAAAAAAACCAGTAGGGTAAATTTTTTTTTCGAAAATGTTTTAAAAAAATTATACGCGCGCCACTGGTAAACGCAAGAAAATTGTTGTTTCTTTGAAAATTTCCTTTCCACGTAGCTACTGACACCTACAAAATTTTGTCTAATTACTTCAAGTGGTTTGGCCAAAATCATTAAATTTTTATTTTTTCAGTAAAACTCTTACACCCTGTATCTTCGTTATGGTTCATATTTCGAAAAAGCGTCAAAGGAAAAAAAACCTTATTTTTTGAAGCCCTATTCGCAGGTGAAAGGAAAGCACCAACTTTGAAATCACCCTGTATATCAAGGACCTTCCTTATAATGACCAAACGGTTAAATACACCCTCTTTGCCGATGACACCACCGTTTCTCTTTCTGCTGATGCGTTGGATGAGGGGTTGAGGGCTGCTAGGTTCGCACGGAAGAGGGCAGAGGACTGGTTCTGCTCTAATAGGCTGCTGCTGAATGCAGAGAAGACGCAGATGATGGTTTTCTCCCTTAGAGAATTGTTGGACACACCAAAGGTCCCGGCAATGACATTTCTGGGTGTGACTTTGGATCCCAAACTACAGTGGTGTGAGCCCTTGCAGGGAAACTTACCAGGAGCGCCTATCTTCTCCGGCATCTCTCTCGGTGTGTCTCTGCTGGTCTAATACGAACAGCTTATTTCGCAGTTTTTCATACACACATTAGCTATGCAATCCTTGCATGAGGACATTCGACGGGGAGGCACAGGGTTTTCGGACTGCAGAGGAGGGCTGTGAGGGTAGTGTCTGGTTTGAGTTACAGAGAGGAGTGCAAAAGTGCCTTCATTGATTTGAGGGTTTTGACTGTACCTTGTTTTTATTTGTTTGCGTGTCTGGTGTATGCGAGGGAAAACCTAGACCTTTTTCCAACTCATCGGGAAATGCACACCTATAACACTCGTGCCGGGGATGATCTGGTTCCGGCTTACAGGCGCCTGCAAAGGTATCGGGGATGGCCCGGGGTATTTGGCGATTAAATATTTTAATGTTTTGCCTGTTAACATAAGAGAGTTGCCACTGTGTGTGTTTAAAACTCGAATAAAAAAGTTCCTTATTAGTCAAGCTTTCTACTCCCCTGAAGAGTATTGTAATTCAAATTTGAATCAGTTGTAATAGGCTTAGACCTTTTCCTACGTACTGTTTTTTTTTCTTTTAGTAGTCCATTCTATGTCTGGCCATCTGTATTGTATATTTTACATAGTACTTTGTAGGTTAGTCATATGCAACTAGGAAATTGTGAAACTTAGTATTTAGGATCTATTCTGCTTATTATTTTGACCCTATTACCTGACGTGTGTAAACATTTTGGTATGTAAGTAACATGAATAAACTATTGACTATTGTTTTTCTTGTAAATAACTTAAACTTAAACGTAAAATAGAAAAAAGCTAGAAAGTTGTGAGTTTTCCTGTCTGAGAGTATTTAGTTATCTTCTTTTTGACACTAATCACCGCTATATGTTGCAATTTTTGACTTATCACCACCACTATTTTAGTTCAAGTTTAAACTTACACCAATAAATCTCTCAATTCCTAAACTATATGGTCTACCTAAAATTCACAAAGCTAATGTTCCCATTAGACCAGTAGTTTCGTTTTACAATTCTCCTTGCCACCGCCTTTCTTCTTGGTTAAAGATACAATCCTGGAAGTCACTAACTTTAAAAGTCATTACTCTATTAAAAATTCTACTGAACTTTGCTTCCAGCTAAAAAATCTTTCTATTCCTCCCTCTGTCATTATGGTCTGCTTCGACGTTTCAAATCTTTTTCCAAGTATCCCCCCCTTGATTGTGTTTCTTTGGTCCAGAAATTGTTATCTAACTGCGTTAACCTTGACCCCTTTCAGGTTGAGGATATGGTGGCTCTGGTATCCTTGGTTTTGGAACAAAACTTTTTTCAATTTAATGATACTTGCTACTCCCAGACTGCAGGATTGGCCATGGGTTCATGTCTCTCACCTCTGTTAACTGAGGTTTTTATGTCAAGTGTAGAACAGTCAATGGAGTCCTACCCTGCCTTCCAAAAAAATCTATTCTTCAAACGCTATGTCGACGACATCTTCTGCATTTTTGATGGCACTGTGAATGAGCTCCGTGACTTTTTTGCATTTGTAAATGACTTAGACCCGTCAATCGCTTTTACCATGGAGCTAGAGTCATCATTTCCTAGGCATTCTACTCTTCAGATTCGATGACCATGTCGAATTCTCCATTTACCACAAACCTACCACTACTGATTGCCTAATACCCTTCCTACACCCAAAAGGTTGGAGCCTTAAATTCCTTTTTTCATCGTTTGTTCAACATACCAATGTCACAACATAAATTTTAATATTGAATTGTCATGGATTAAAACTGTTGCCTTAAATAACAATTTTCCAGAGATTTTAGTTAATAAAATTTATTTCCGCCATTTCAACAAGTTCATTAACAAAAATTTAATCATAGATGACCGTACTGATAATACTCGTTTCTTCTCCATGCCATTTTTGGGGCCGATTTCCCTTCAATTAAAAAATCTTTTTAGGTCTCATAACATCAATATTTGTTTTAAAGTTCAACATACTTCCCGCTGTTTCCTGTCCCACTCCAAAGATCCAACCCCACAACTTCACAGGTCTGGTGTCTATAAACTCTCTTTCTGTACCCCTCAATGCAGTGCTTATTGGCCAGACAGGAGGTTTGCTGTTCGCCTCCATGAACACACAAGAAAGGCTGATAGATTCTGCATTACCCCAAACCTTGCTTCCGACAGCATAAAGTCCAACTTTGTCCAACATCTTCATTTTAACAACCACTCTTTTAACGTTGAGCAAGGTTAGAGGTTTTACACTTCTGCGAAAAAGAGAACCTTCATAACCTCCTGGAGGTTCTTGAGATTAGCGGCGCTTATGGCCGCTAATCTTGAAAACATTTACACGAGTTGGAAAGGCGTCCGATTGATATTGCGCGAACGCTCGGCATCGACAAATCTAACGTCTGACGAACCATCAAACGGTTGGAAGAGCTCGGCCATACTGGTCGCCGTCCAGGAAGTGGCAGAAAGCGCACCGTTAGAACCACTAAGAAACGAGAGCTCGTCCGAGAACGAGTCAGGCGAAATCCGAGGGTTTCCATGCGAAAAATCGCACGTGAAACTGGTATTAATCGGGAATCAATCCGCCAAATAGCCAAAGAGGATCTACATCTCAAGCCTTACAAGCTCCAAAAAGTTCAGCTCCTTACTGATATAACAAGCGCGTACGGCTTGAAAGATGCAAACGAGTCCTTCGTCGCCAAGCTCAGTGGGACAAAATCCTCTTCTCAGATGAGAAGCTGTTCACCGTTGAGCATAACCACCAGAGCGATAGGAGCTGGTGTGTGGAGGCCCCGGGCACTTCGGCCATCGTCGAACATCGCCAAAATCCCGCGGCTGTTATCGTTTGGGCCGGAATTTGCGCCAGCGGCAAGAGCCCCCTTGTTTTCGTGGAACAGGAGATCAACAAAATCAACAAGGACGTCTACCGCCGTGAAATCCTTGATACCGTCGTACTTCCGTGGGCTCAGCAGCACTTTGGAGATGCAGATTGGACATTCCAACAGGACTCCGCTCCGGCCCACAAAGCAAAAGCGACTCAGGACTGGTGCCGGATCCATTTTCCGCATTTCATTTCGTCGAAGGAATGACCAACCTACTCGCCAGATCTAAATCCGATAGACTACAGTGTGTGGTCTATTTTGGAGACCAGGACCTGTGCTACATGTCACAACTTTGGAGTCGCTGCGTTGGGAATGGGACCGATTGTCGCCGGATGAGGTGTGTGGCGCGGCAGAAAATTTTCGGAAGCGTTTGGTACTCTGTCGAGACGCGCAAAGAGGCCACTTCGAAACCGACTGAGTATTTTATAGTCAAAATAGCTGTTAATTGTTCTTTGCCGATAAATTTGAGTTTTGTTGCAATTTAAACATTTTATGGAGTTTTTGCTAGAGGTAATTTTTTTATTGTCACCCTGTAAATATAGGACTCGCCAGCGTAGTTTTCTCTTGCTTTTGATACGTAAATAACTAATAATTATCATAATCTTAAAAGCCTTGAAGCTCAGAGACAAAGAAATTCAGCACAAATGGATAGAGACCAAAACACTGTTATATTATAGCGCTCGAGAGAAATTGTATGTATTTTTTATACATTTAGTCAGTTTCAATACATTTGGTACAATAAAATTAAAAATGACAGTTCAATTTTCCCACTTTTTTTAAATACGGTCCCAAAAATTCTTTTCTAATCTGTTTTTTTTTTCAGGAAGAATTTGCGACCCACAATTTCTCCGTGATTGATGATGAGGCAAGAACCGAATATCGCAAAAGTTTGACCTGAGTAATTTCTTTTGACTATAATAACGAGGAAAAATTCCACCAACACCAACCAACCTACAAGTACAAGTATTCTTCACCGAATTGTGTTGCCGGCAACTTGAGACTAAACTAGCAAATGCAATCCACGTCATTGAACGCAATGGACGACGAACCAAAACCCGAAAACATGTGCGCAGAAAAGAGCACCAAAAAAGTCCTCATAGAGAATTCGTCGTCTCACCTCAATTAGCAGACGCCAATTGTGAGACGGATAGTCTTCAGACTGGAAGAAAATATTATTGCAAGTACTGTAACGTAGATTTTCGTTCCCAATCTGACATCAACGATCATTTGAAAACTGCTGTAGAAGGTGAACAATACGGTTGCCATCAATGTGGAAAAGTGTACTCCTTTAAAGTTTTTCTTATACGTCACATCATCGATGGGCATAATTCTCGTCAACATTTTAAAGGCAAAAAAACTGTTTTAACCGCATCTAAAAGAAGTCACATCGGTGGAAAAAAATATAAATGCAAAGTTTGTCATAAAAGTTTCTCGCGATCTGGTTTAACTAGACATATGAGGACTCACACCGGAGAAAAACCATATAAATGCGACGTATGTGACAGAAGTTTCACACAAAAATCTACTTTAACTATCCATATCAGAACTCACACCGGAGAAAAACCATTTAAGTGCACAAGTTGTGACAAAAGTTTCTCGAAAAAATATTCTTTAAATATACATGTCAAGACTCATACCGGTGAAATACCATTTATATGCAGCTATTGTGGTAAAGGCTGCTTGAAAAAATATGAATTAACTGTACATCTCAGATCTCACACTGGAGAAAAACCTTATAAGTGCAGCGTTTGTAACAAAAGTTTCTCGCAAAGCAATGGTTTAACTAACCATATGAGGACTCACACCGGAGAAAAACCCTTTATGTGCAGCGTTTGTAACAAAACATTCGCGGTAAAATCTAATTTAAATAAACATATCAAGAAGATTCACACCAGAATATAACCATATAATTGCAATAACTGTTGTTGTTTTAACTTAATATATCAGGACCTACACCGGAGAAAAACCACCTAAGTACATCATTTGTAGCAGAAAATTCCCGGCGAAATGTAGTTAACTCAACATATCAGGAATCACTTCGGAGACAAGTGCAACGTTTGTGACAAAAGTTACTCAGAAAAATTTGTTTCAACTGAACAAATCAAGAACTCACGCGTTTTGTGACAAAAGTTTCTCGAACAGATCTGCTTTAACTATACATATCAGGACTCACACTGTTTAAAAGTCATTTAAATGCAGCAATTTAAGTTTTATTTAAAAGATATTAGGATTTACACTGAAAAGTAATTAAGTGGAAAAGCTGTGACAAAGCATCTGCGCAAAATACAGGGCTTCGCTCATACATACTGTAACGAAGTTACGAATAATTTTTGTTTTATTTTCTCAACCGTCCGTTAGTGTCGTTTGTTTTGCGGCGAATTACAGATAAATGTACTATTAATAGAAGCCGTTTAGTAAAGTAACCAGTGCTAGTACTTTGCCATAGCCATAGCCATTTACATTTTCTCAGGATTGGCCAGTCGGATTTTTACCGTTCTTGTTGGGAACAATGGGTAAAATTACAGAGTTTACAACAGGGCTGCAGTATGATAGCGCGTAATAGGAAATTAATAGTTTATGGCTTTCTGTCTCCTGCAATACTATGGTTTTGTACGCGTCACTCGAGTAGGGCCGCGTTTCCCACTACACGAAAGTGGGGGACCGGACTGTCTATAAAACGGCCGCGCGCCGCCAGTTCGGCATCTGTTAAGATCGCCAGCTCTTCCGAGCAACATCTCAACCTCCCAGCAGCACCGCCGACTAGAGTAAGTATACCTGTTTGGTGGCTAGCCCTCCTAGTGCACTGTGGAGGAGAGGAGACCTGTTATTTGAACACCGAGACTCGCTACTATTTGAACCCTGTACCGCCGTTTGTTGTACCGTCGTGGTTCACTAGACCGGGCGATACCTTAACTTTCACGTCACCAGTTTTTCAGTCCCAGTCCGGTTATTTCTCCGGCCGTTTTACTTCAGTAGCATCGTGGCTGGCTAGACCGGGTGCTACGCCTTAGATCTGACACTGTAAGTTTCTATACAAACACTACATGGTTCGCTAGACCGAGTGTTTGTACACTTTTCCCCGATAGGCCAATTTCCGGCCCCAGTTTACTCTGTAGCGTCGAAGTTTGCTAGACCGGGCGCTACACGATAGTTTCGCATTCACAAATGCTACATGATTCGCTAGACCGGGCGTAGGCTGCAAGATTTTAAACCCATTTGCCGACAAGAACCACTACAAGGCTCGTGTAGACCGGGTGGTTTCAGTAGTAGCCGACTCTTTTACCGACCCGTGACACCGTAATACCTGCTTTGTCCCCATAATTAACTTTGAATCATCTTGTACCTGTAACGTTTATTGCATTGCGTGGCTTTTAACTTTCTGCATTACACCGTTGACCTGTCTTGCATCGCATCCGACCCATACCGTAACTAAGTTGCACACTCTCACTCTCATTCTCGATTAAATTTAGAGGATGGATTTAAGAAAATTTGAACAGTCGCTTAGTGGAATAGTTAATTGGTTTAGTTAAGTTTGCTGGCTTTATAGATTAAGCAAGGAAGAATAAAAATTAGTTGATTGGTACTTTTGGCTTTTATTAGCGTTGTCCCCACCTGAACCACTGTTGCCACAGATTAGCAGGAACTTTGTCTCCATGTGTTTAAAAGCTACCAAGGCATACGAATTGTGTTTCCTGGTTTACATTTCGAAAACTCTACTGCTTTATTGAAACCAGGTGGCGCCCGAGGCATCTTTTACTACTGTTAATATTTGTTATTTATCTCATAAACAAAGAGCGTCACAATACATACATTATATTGTTACGTTTAGATAAGGGGGTGGGTAGGGGAAGAAGATAGACCACAATAGCTATGGATAATTCTTTATTATAAGAAGATCTTAGGCACCAACAGAGGGCGTGCACCCTTCGGTTGCGCCAGCAAGTAAAACCCGCGGCTTTAAGCACTGGGTAATTATTGGGCGCGCTCAAAAGGCTAGTCTGAACTGACAGGGCTTTAATCAGACACTTTAAGTTATAACAAAGGAACCCTTTCTTATAAGCCTGGGGCCCCGGAGAATGAAGCTAGCAGCCCGTGTCACTTTAAGTTGTAAGCTGCTAGCCGACCGACCCAAAGACCAGTGATCTTAGATGTGCTTGGGTGCATCTTTTATACTCGTACCTGACCTCAATTGTGCTGATTACGTTTACGTTAACAATTTATTCAGTGTAAGGTATGAATATAGTGGCTGATGTTCCTATCTGTGACAATACAGGGTATTCCAAATGTTTCAAAACGGTCTACCTTTTTCCACAAGGTAACAAAGATGGAATTTCGAAATATCACGTAAAGTTAAAAAATCTATCTCTTGATGGTCATTCCGAATTTTTAGGACCTGGGTCTTTGAACCAGCGACATCCACCACCATTATATTTAATGAATCGGTTATAATTTTAATCAATTTTTACGTTCTACCAAAATTCCTATAATCAGCAGTTAAGGTTTAACAAAGTTTTATCCACCCAGTTTTGATAAATTTGAGTTTAAATTATGAAGAAAAAACAACAGGAATACATAATGTGTCAAGTTACATTACAAGTTGAATAGAAAATGGTTCGATTACATAAAGGAGAAAGAGTAACATTACACGTGATGGTCAGATACGATGACAGCAGACGTTCACATCTTCAAGCACGAGAAATATTCAATAATACATTCCCTGATCGAAAACTCTCCATATCTCTTCTTCCTTGTACTGGCAGAAATACATTTTTCTGGTTCTTTTGATTTTCTGCAGTAGAACTCTATCCGAAGCGAGCCATAACCAAAACAATACGAACAAAAATCAAAATTGACAGTGCCAGCAAAAATCTCAAGGTGAGACATTGCAACAATAGAAGTGTAGTGAAAATCCGTGGAAACGATGAAATCAACAGCAAAATTTATCCGATTTTTTTATCCGTTAGCAAACTCTCTTCCTTCCTTATTAGCCGATAGCAAACCGTGTTTTGATGACGTATATATATGGCATTTTTTGTACATGAGTGGAACTGTCGCTGCCATTTTGGTGAAAATGCACTGCCCTTATGGGACATTTAACACATGAGGGAAATATTCGAAGTAATATTGGGTGGGAAATTCGATGTTAATGTGCGGCATTGTTGAGGACTAATTTGAATTTTATTGTAAAACTGAGCACGTCAAAAAAAATTACAATTGAAAGCTAAATATGTCTTTAAATAACAATAAAGGTAAAAACAGAGAAGTGTGTTTTGATTTCACACTTGCTGCTTCACTTTTTCAATACTCAAACCGAGTATTGTAGAAGAAAATCAAAAACGCAACAAAGTAAAATTTTCGTTACTTCGGACACAAATGCGCATTCACCAATCGTCAAGAAAACTTAAAACACCTTCTCTTACTCCTGTCATATACTAAATGATAAGTACAGACAACCAGCGCAATGTAATTAAAGTGGCACCCAAAAAGGAAGCCGTTTTTACTCATCAAGGGCGTTTTATGTTTAGACTTTCTTTTTCAAATTGCGTTGCTTTTTTAACGTCAAAACAGATCCTGAAGGTCAAGTGACTCTATTAAGATTAAAAATGGAATTTATAAGGTTACATGACAGTTTTAAATGTCAAAATGGCATTTGAAGGATCACGTAATCGTTTTTCAGTTTAAACTGATATTTTTAAAGACACGTGACCCTCTTTACAGTGCAAATGGCCACGTGACAATTTTCAATTATTTTAACATCAAAAAGAAATCCTAAACACTGTTTTATATGTCAAAGTATTATTTGAAGAGTCACCTGACTCCTTATAAATGTGCAAATGGTCACGTGACGATTTTAAAAAATAAAATATATTTTTAAAGGTCAAGTGACTTTTTTTACAGTTCATAAAGTCGCATATCGATTTTTAATAATCAAACATTTTTTGAAAAGTCACGTGACTCTTTTTTAATGTCAAACCGAAATCCTGAAGGTCACGTGACTGTAAATAGCGAAATATTGTTTATAGGATCACGTGAACGTTTTTCAGTTTGAACTGAGATTTTTTAAATTACGTGACTCCTTTTAATGTGCAAATGGTCAAGTGATGATTTTCAATACTCAAATTTAATTTTTAGTCCACGTGACTCTGTTTTAACTTCAAAACGGATCCTAAAGGTCACGTGACTTTTTGAAGATTAAAAATGGATTTTATAATGTCACATGACAGTTTTCATCAATATAGGCAAAACAAAGTTAATGACATATCTAGTTGCCTATTAGTAAGAGGTATGGAAAGAATAATGTTAGGCTTATCTCTGAGAGATAGAGTTCCAAACACAAAGGTGAGAAGAAGAAGTGGAGTAACAGATTGCATTACAAGAATATCGACTCTAAAATGGAACTGGGCGAGTCACCTAGCCAGAATAAACGACGACAAATCTACACACACACCCAGACATACAGAGAATGTCGGCGCCCCCTGGAAACACTGTCCTAATAGACAGTGACCAATCCTTCCATCACCGGAAACCAATGCAAACCGATCAGAACAAGTCTCTTGTCAGAGCCAAACCTGACAATTCTTAGCCTGAACATCGAGGGTATCACGAAAGATAAACAAGATCTCTCAACTATGCCAAACACATAAATGGGACGTACTATGCCTACAGGAAACGCACAGAGATGAAAACGCAAACAGGCCCAATATCGATGGTATGCGTCTTGCCGTCGAGTCTCCCCATAGCAAGTACTGACGTCCACCGGCAAAAAAATAACCGACGATACTGAAATACTCACCATAGAAAGCGAAGCTTTGACCATATCATCCGTTTACAAACCCCCTGGCAAACCACTGAAACTAGAAATTCCGGAGAACAATGGGAGGCAGGAGATTCAGTTTATTGTTGGTGATTTTAATTGTCATAGAACATCCTAGGGTTACAATGAAACCGATGCAAATGGGCAACTTCTAGAGGAATGGGCAGAAGTCAGTAACCTTTCTCTACTCCACGATCGAAAGTTGCCGTGCTCGTTCAACAGCAAGATCTGGAAACGCGGCTATAATCACGATAACTGCTTTGTGAGCCAAAAGATCCAAGACTCATGCATAAAACACGTCTATGATGCATTGCCAAAGACTCAATCAACACAGACCTATCGGAGTTCAAGTCTATTCAGTCATCAAAACAGCTGAGATACCTTTTCGAAAACGTTTTAATTTCAAAAAAGCAAATTGGTCCGAATACTCGGCTAATTTAGATGCCGAACTCGAAAACCTAGACCCATCACCAGAAAACTACCAAACCTTTTTGCAAATCTTACAAAAGGTATCAAATCGACACATACCAAGAGGCTGCAGGCAACATTTTATACCGGGGCTGTCAGAGGTCTCTAAAGGGTCCTTAAAGTAAAGAGGAAACTATAGCCTGCGGTAATGCGCTCATGATAGCACTGAGCGAGGCTTGAGAAAAAAAGTGGATAGACACCCTTGAGCGAATGGATATGTCGCATAGCAGCAAGATGGCTTGGAACTTAATCAAAAAGCTAAATGGAGATCCAAAGCAGAACAAAGCGCCGCCAAAAGTAACCGCTAACCAAGTAGCTCACCAACTGCTCCTCAACGGTAAATCGGACAAAAAATGCCAAAAACAATGCATCAATCGGTCTCCAACAACCGAGAAAAACAACTTTAACACGCCCTTTACCAAAAAAAAGCTAGATAAAGGAATAAACTCACTGAAAAATGGCAAAGCAGCAGGAGAAGACTACATCTGTGTAAAGCAAATCAAAAACTTCGAAGCAATAGCAAAAAACTGAATTCTAAAACTTTTTAATACCTGCCGAGCTACATTCCAGATGCCAAAAGTATAGAGGAAATCGAAAGTCGTAGCATTACTAAAAACTTGGAAAAGACCGTGAGTCTCCAAAAAGCGACCGCCCCATATTGCTTCTTTGTCACCTATACAAGCTATATGAAAGGCTAATCCTCCAACGATTAGAGAGGATTGTTGACTCAAAAATCATACCACAGCAAGCCGGCTTTAGACCTGGGAAGTCTTGCACCAGCCAAATACTAGCATTGACGGAACACTTCGAAGATGGATTCGAGAAAAAACAAATAACAGGCTTGGCACTTGTCGATCTAAGCTCTGCGTACGACACCGTCAATCACAGAAACTTGCTGTATAAAGTGTGATATGCTGAAAGACTACCAACTTGTTCCAATAGTAGAATCCTTACTACAAAACAGACATTTCTACGTGAGTCTTGAAGGCAAAAAAGCCGATGGCAAATCCAGAAGAACGGCTTGGCTCAGGGCAGCGTACTAGCACCAATCCTCTTCAATCTCTACACCAACGAAAACGAAACTGGAAGCTGCCTTAAGTATGATGTCCACTTACTATCAGGACAACTCTCTAAGATCGAATCCCTCCAAAACCCAAATCAGCGCCTTCCACCTACACTCTCGACAGGCAAATAGAAAGCTCAACGTTACCTGGGATAATAACAACCTGGAGCACACAGAGAAACCTACCTATCTTGGAGTCATATTCGACCGCTCCCTAACATACAGGTTTCATTGTGAAAAAACGCGGAAGAAGGTGGAGGCGCGGAATGGCCTTTTGAGGAAGCTCAGAAACAGCAAGTGGGGCGCAAAACCAACAGTACTAAGGACATCAGCGCAGGCGTTATGCTTTTCGACAGCGGAATATGCCTGTCCAGTGTGGAGCAGATCCACTCCAAAAAAGTAAAGTCAGCCTGAACGAAGCTTATAACCGGCTGCATGAAACCCACTCTCAGACTCAGGCATCTCAGACCCTGACTCACGTAGAACAGCCTACGAATACACCGAGAGAATTAAACAGACCTTCGATGAGTGTCACTCACTATTTGGACACGAGGCGCAACTGGGCAGATTAAAACCAAGAAGGCGCTTCCTGGGCGCGCCACTGGATGAACCACCCACCTGCTACCCAATAACAGAACTCCCACCGGGCGGAACATCAAGCGACTGGACAACCTGGCGAATGTTGAATCGCATCAGAAGTGGTGTAGCCCCTGTTAAGACCAACCTCATCAGATGGGGCCTGTTGAATAGAAATGACGACAAGTGCGACTGCGAACCTATACAGGATATGGAACATCTACATCTAAACAACTGTACACTTTTTGCGCAGCAAATAGAAAGCCGTAAAGTAGGCCATGACAAGCTGCATCAAATGACTTAACCCTATACAGGATGTCTCATTTGAAATAGTGCCCTTTTTGGCTTTTGAACGCGCAAACAACCAGTGGATGCAATTTTCGGTTGGGAATTTTACTATCTCGGGAACTGTAATTTTTTTGTAGAGCACATAGTAGCCCTTGAACAGCTGAATCAAAGGACGTAATAATATACAGGATGTCCTATTTGAAATAGCGCACTTTTTGGACTTGCAATTGACAAAGTTAAACTACAGCTCTGTCGTTAAAAACGGTAGAAAACTATATACTGTCAGTCAGCGTTTGCTACCGTTTTATTTTAATTCAGTAGATTATTGCGGAAATAAATTCAGTCAATTTGTCATTTAAAACTGCGTTTTATTCAGTTGTTTTGTGGTTTTTAGCTTCCATCGAGTATGGTGGACTTTCCCTTGTTTGAAAATAGTACAAACCCTGTCTGAAAAGGATTTGTTAGTGAATAATGTAAAAAAACAGTATAATAAACAAAGGTGTCTCAAAAGTTTCGGTAGAAAAGTGCTCGTAGGTTGAAATTGATAGAATTATGAGCTGTCAAATTGGATATAGCCTAAAAACAGCATTTTAGTGCAACGTCATTTTTACTGTCCAATTGTGACATTATTTTGACAGTTGACACCACAAACTTTGTGCGGTGGTCGAAGGACAATTAAATGAGCTACAATTTGATCCCAACTAGATAACTGTCAAAATGACATAATTACCAGATTACAAAATTTCCCTGGTAGAATACTGAAATAGCTTCGTCAGTGGAGCAATGAGAAGAAGAGAAGACGCCAGAGCCTGCGAAGAGGATGAAGGAGGAGGAGTGGGGAAAAATGGACAAAAATAGAGATCACATAAGTCACATATAACCAAGAGAGACAAAGTTAACTGTCAAAATGAACAAAGACAAGACAAGTAACAGCATTTTAGTGCAACGTCATTTTACTGCCAAATTGTGGCGTTATTTTGACAGTTGACACTACAGAATTTTTGTGGTGATTGAAAGACAATTAAAAAGGCTACAATTTGGTCAGATTTAGACTGACGTAAATATCAAAATGACAGAATTACTAGCTGTCAAACTGGACAAATTCTAATAACAGCATTTTAGTGCTACTTAGTCACTTTATTGTTAAATTGTGACATTATTTTGACGGTTGACTTTACAGACTTTTTGTGACGGTCGAAATACAATTTAATGGGCTGCTATTTGGTGACAACTAGACTGACGTAACTGTCAAAATTACGGAATTACGAGCTGTCAAAATCGATTCAGTTCAGTGACAGAATTTAAGAGCAACGTTCCCTTGTACTTAATTTCCGAGTAAAATTCAGGAATAACGTGCGGGAAACACTAATTTTTGGGACACCTTGTATTTAACATATAGTATTAGTTACCTGTAAGTGTCTATTTGTCCCAAAAAAACGTCAGATTCCTCCACACATTTACCGGATAAAGCTTCATCCGTGGTTAGGCAACGCTTGCTCTTAAATGCTTCAGGATTTGTGATAGCTTCAGCAAAAAGTTCGTAGGATCGTCCATGGTTGCAAAATATACTTTCTGTTACTAGAAAAAGTGAGGTTAGACCACTTTAAGGGGGAAGAAACCAATAAAGTGGCAACACTGACAACTGGTAATATCCGGACAACCTGGCTGGTACCTGCCTCCATTCGGGTAGAAGTCGACATATCCGCACGGTTTGGCAACACCGATAACTCTCATAAAAGTGTGCACCACGTCCACCATTTTGGCGTCCAGAGGATCCA
Organism: Ips nitidus; assembly: GCA_018691245.2. Lineage (NCBI taxonomy): Eukaryota > Metazoa > Arthropoda > Insecta > Coleoptera > Curculionidae > Ips > Ips nitidus. The sequence continues at coordinate 3,091,207 of CM042794.1, forward strand.
GTTTTAGGTGGTCTTTCAGGTCGCCATAGCCTGGACCAGCTGGATCAAGACCTGCAACATACTCAGGTTGAGAAGAGAAAAAGTGCTTTAATATTACCAAAAAAACGACATTTTGTAAATACATATTGATGTCATAAAATAGGTCTTGGAAAGAAGAATCTGAGAACGTAATAATATACAGGATGTACTGTTTGAAATAACCTTTATTTACAGCATAATACCTACGTAAACAAGTAGTAAGTCACTTTCCAGTAGAGAACAAAATTAAAAAAAAAATAAAAAGTTAAAATGACGGAGTTAGCTCGTAACTCTCTAACTCTTACTTATCAAGTTGGACAAAAACGTATGATGTTTTGAGGTTAGGTTAGGTAAACGTCAGTAAAACGTGGTACTTGCAAGTTCAGTAGAACGTCACATTTATAAATTGTAAACTTATTTTGACTGTTAACTATACATAATTATTAAGGTAGTCAAAAGAGAATCCAAAGGGCTATAATTTGGTTAAAACTAGACTGACTTAACTTATTGTCAAATAATGGCGTTATTTTAAGAGTTCACACCACAGATTTTTTGTGGTGGTCGAAAATTAAATGGGCTACAATTTGGTCAAAACTAGATTGACGGAGCTCTCAAAATAACAAAGTTACCAGATTACAAAATTTCAATAGATTCAATTCAATTCGATCTACAAATTTGTTCAGCTCCCAGTAATGTGAATATTATTCAAATCAAGGTAAAAAGACAAGGAGAGCGAAATCACTAAATACACACATACAACTGAGAGAGACGGAATTAACTGACAAGCAAGAAAAAGTGAGACTAACCAGTAATTCTACCAATTTTCCCTCCCTGCACTCTTCCAGCGCCCATTCCAGCCACGTGGGCGCCCAAACTATGCCCAATAATGTGAATATCATCCAAATCAACTCCATTCAACATCAACCAGTTGATAAAGTCGCCCAGGTGACGCCCAGCAATTTGGGCGCCACGCATTGCGCCTGCGTATTCCGTTCCACACAGTTTGGACCATTCCAGTCCAATCACATTGTATTCCCCGGTTGCCAAGTAGGCTGAAAACGTTCCGTTCTGAGTAAATTTGATCACGTGATGTTGGTGAAGTTACCGTTTTTGCTTAGTTGGAACACGGGATTCCTGATGCTGCTCAGAAATCCGTGAGTGATGATTTTGGTCGGGTTTTCTGAGTTGAAGCCCGTTCCATTTAAACTAGTGCTGTCGTTTGGTGTGAGGACAACCGGGAAATTGTTCCTGTAATAGAAAAAATAATTTGGCACATCCTTAGCTAGGTGATCAGAAAAAAACTAGTAATGGGTAGATTACCAGGTCAGAAAAAAATGTATAACACAGTTACAAATTGACCTAAATTAACCACCCTGTAACGGTCAGAATAACTGAACTTCATTTAGAATCCACTTGGTATATTGTGTGCGTATTGCAGTGTATACAGGGTGGACTGGAGAGCAAAACATTTTGTTTGCATTTTTTGAGTCGCATTTAATGTCACATTTGCCCGCCAATATTTCGGAAACTATTGACATTTTGTATTGTACTTTTTGGGTCACTGGGCAGCTCTGAAAGTGCGCAATTCATTAAACTTACAAAATACATGGTGTCTCATTTGAAATTTGTGACTTTTGGAGCTCTAAAGCCAATGATGTCACTTCTGAAGAAATTCCTTCACGAAGATATTTCAAATTTGACCCGAATTATCTTCTTGAAACTTTTTTTTTTATTGCCCTTTTAGGGTCTCTGTATAGCCTTGCGTGTGCGCAATCCACTAACCTAAATATGTACTGGGTGTCTTAAGAATTTCTTGACTTTTGGCACTTTACACCCAGAGTCGTTAAATTTGCGGAAATTCCTTCACGGAGCTGGACCAACTTTGACTTTAAATATCTCGGAAACGGGACACTATTTCTATAGCACTTTTGGGTCTGTATGTATAGCTCTGAGTGTGCGCATCTACTGACCTAAATTTCTACAACGTTTTTCATTTGAATTTCGTGACTTTTGGCACTTTTTGCCATAAGTTTACTAACCTGGTAAAAAGGACAAATTGGACGTCACTTTCATTAGATCCATCCACCGAGTGTGTAATGTTCAGTATATCAGCCAGACTTGGTGCATGGTGAAAAATATCTAAAATGGGAAATTATTCATGAAAACTTCTGTACAGAGTGAGTCAACGATAGAGAAAATGTCTTAAAACTACCATTCTAATGACATATAACACTTGATATTTCGTTTAAACGATTCTTTTGTGCGTATCTCAAAAACCGCGTCTAATACGCAAAAAGTTGCTGTAAAAATGTATTTTTATAAAAAAAATGCACCTGGAAGTTTGGAAGAAAAGTACGAAATCTTTGTAACACCCTGTATCTGCAAAACGATGACAGATATTAAACAACGATTTTCGCAATTAGGTTTTCTATCAAATTTGGCACAAGTCAAAAACTGTCACGTGGTAAGAAAAGGCAACATTGCAAACATTTACTAATAAATTAAACGCATTATCAGTTTGGCAGCACTGCAGAAATCGTTTATTTTAACACAAATAGACGAATTGACCAAATTCGTACTTAAATCGTAGAAGAATTGGCAGTTTTGCAACACTGTATAAATTTAGATTAAAAAAATGGTTGATTTGGCAACATTGAAGGTTTTTTGAAGAATTTTTATAAAACATTAGAAGAATTTTTAATTTTGGAACACTGTAAAAATGTAATTTGTTTCCTCTAAACGAACTTATAAAAAACGAACAATAATCACATTTCTGCAACTTTGCCAATTTGAGAATTTTTCAAAATCAAACCAAAACCCTGCAATGTTTTTCATAGTTTTAGAAATTTTGCAATGTTGTCATATAAGAGTTCTTCTTTATTTTTATCAATATTGTAAAATAAAGATTACACTAGGTGCCGTTACCCTAAGTTGCCCCGGTCTCCCCCAGTACAATGTTTGTGTCAGCAAGATTGGCGAATTGGGGTCATGATGTGGGTATAAATACTGCACCAAAAGCACGTACAGATTACCGAACTCTGGGGTCTTCCCCAGAGGGAAGTCACTGACTGATCTCTGGGTTAGTCTGGGTATGCCTATTGTGTAACGTAACGTGGAGCAGTAGGTGACCAAGTGCCACACCCTAGATCAGCCCTAGCAAACGAAATAGTGTGCCTTCTTACCTCCCTTTGTTAGGTTCTCCACGTCTTTGCCGGCTCGGTGAATGCCCTCGGACCTAAGTCTAGAGTTCATTCATCCCCGTTAAAGCGTCGCCCCCCGTGTTCCTTCTGCCCTATAACTTAATAAAAGTGGGTTACCTGTGGAATCCTCTGTATTCTTCCCCCTCAACCAACCCTTAACGTGACAATATTGTAATTTTTTGTGACATTAACCAAATTTTGTGCAACGTTGCCAAAGTAACATGTATTTCCTTATTTTTGTCAAAATTTTTATATTTTACGATTTTTACCAAATTTTTCCAACGTTGCCCAATTGACAATTTTTCTAATTTTTGCAAAAATCTTTGCAATGTTACCAAACCAATATTTTTCATAATTTTTCGAACAAGCATTTTTCTTTATCTTTATCAAAATTTTATTTTTTTGCGACTTTTTGCTGTACCCCAACCAAAATTTGAAAACCTGTAATTATAAATTTTTATTATATTTTATTACTATATTTAATATATTATATTTGTAAATAAATTTTTGCAACGTTGCCAAACTGACACGTTTTCTATTTTATTTTTATTTTATGATGAAAACTTTCTAATGTTTCTAAACCATCAATCAATCAACCACCAATCATTTTCTAAAAGTAATTTGTTTGGCAAACCGGGGGCGCAGCGCCCCAGATACGTATAGGCCTCCTGTATGGGCCCGTCACGTCCCGGTTGTTGGTAGCTACAGCAGTCCAGTCGACTTTATAAAGCCAACCAGTCTGGCTCGTTGATTGCACTGGGCGTCATTATTGACTGTCCCAGTTGTTGTCCGCGAACGAGTGAAGGCTGGACACCACATTAAGATGTGTCCTGCCGACTCTTCCTCTTCCAAGCATCCTCGACAAGTAGGATCCTCGGTTATACCCATCAAGCACTGATCACCGTCCTTAAGTTCTCTCTGCTTAGTTCCAGCAGGTATTTCGTATTTTTGACTGAGGGGCCACTGATGAGTTCTTTGGCCTGCCTCATACCTATGGCGGAATCCCAGCGTTCTTCTAACGGCTGCTGGGCTAACGATTTTAGCGACCGGATCACCCTGCTATCGGCGATTCCCACAGTCGGCTCTGGACCAACAGGCACTTTCTGAATGCCCAGTTTTGCCAGTCGATCCGCCTCTTCATTTCCCGGAATAGCAGCATGTCCCGGAACCCACACAAGACGTATGTCGTTCTTTTGGGCCAGCTTTTCCAGGGTTGTTTTGCACTCCAGAACCAAAGAACAATGTTAATTTCGTCTTCCTGTCGCGGTCCCGAAAGTAGTTCTAGCCCACAATACAGGATCGCAAGCACCTCAGCCTGGAATACAGTAGAGTGTATACCCAATGCAAAGTGCTTCGCTGTTTGGCCTGTCTCAGCGCAGACACCTGCCCCCGTCAGCCCCCCTCTACTGGATCCATCCGTAAACCAGTTGGATCCATCACGAACGACCCCCGGGGCAGCTCCATTCTTCCTCTCGGTAATTAAAACCTTGAGGAAGTTTGAGGGCTGTAGCCTTTTAGGCATATGGTCACTACTCATAAGAAGTATTTATTGGTCACCGTTCAGTGGGGCAATCCCATATACAAGAGTGTCCATACATGCAAACTTGTAATTGATCCATAGTGCGCAGCCTATATGCTGTCCATATGGCTTTCATTTTTATGTGAAGGTCCAAGGGCACGAAGTTGAGCAGCACTTCAAGTGCTCTCGTGGGGGCAGTTCTCATGCCTCCCGTTATCGCAGTGCTTGCGAGCCTTTGTAACCTATCTAATTGTGTGCGCACGTCACTTCTTTCCACACATAGCCACCACACAAGGGCCCCATATGTTAGTATAGGTCTGACTATAGCGCAGTAGAGCCAGTGGGCCACCCTCGTTTGTAATCCCCAGGTGCCACCACAAGCCCTCCTGCAAGTCCACAGTGCAAACGAAGCTTTCCTGATTTTACAGGTTATGTGCTCCCGCCATAACAATTTAGCGTCCAGGTACTTAATCAACTGACTGTAGTTTAGTGTTACACCAGAGGTGATCTCTGGTCGTATTCCTTGGTCACACTTTCTGCTGAAGAGCATTAGCTGTGCTTTTGCCGGGTTGACTCTTAACCCGACTAGGTCACACCAGTTACCGACCATTCGCAGCGCCCTAGCTATAGCGCCGCGAAACCTGTCCCTAGTTCCGTTACAGAGAATAACTATGTCGTCTGTGCATACAGGCCAGCATTGTTCAGATTCCACAGTATTTCGTCCACTACAAGGTTCCATAGCAGAGGGGAGAGTACTAGTAATTTTTCACTAATTTGTGCAACGTTGCCAAATCGACTATTTTCCTAACTTTTATCAAATTTTTGCAGTATTGCCAAACTGACATTTTTCTTTATTTTATCAAAACCTGTAAAATTGCACTTTTCTGCTACTTTAACCAAACTTTCACAACGTTGCAAAATTGACATTTTATTGCCATTGTAATTTTTTGCAACTAACTAAATTTTTGAAACGTTGCCAAATTGAATTTTTTTTATTTTTTACTAATCCTACTATGTAATGTTGCCAAACCAATATTTTTCAAATTTTTACCATATTTTCGCAGTGTTACCAAACTGAAATGTTTTCTTATTTTTATCAGAATTTGTAAAATTGTAATTTTTTACCACTTTAACCAAATTTATGCAACATTACAAAATTTACATTTTTCCAAACTGGTGTTGTCAAACTGGACATTTTTCCTTATTTGTACCACATCTTTGCAAAATTGGCAAATTGCAATATTTACCAAATTTTAGTGTAACTAATACTTTTAATGTTAAATTACAAGATATTTTGGTTTTTTTTTGGATTCACCTTTTTAATCTACATCAAATGGCTATTTCTTTTTTTTAACTACTTTCAGGGAAGCCCAATACTGTAAATAATTGAAAAAAACTTACTAGGTAATATAAAAATTATACTGGCAGCTGCAAGAGATAAACCAACAACAGCACCCACAGAAACACTCATATTAAATGTAATTTTTGATTAATAATCATTAAAATCGATTTTTTTTTTACAAAAGACTGTGCACGTGAAATTTGTGATGCAGAACGTCAACAGCAAATTATTGTCATTTTATTCAATAATAATTACAATAATTATGTAGGGTTACGAATTTCCTGTAATTATTGTTGCTTCACTTATACAGGGTTAGTCAAATTTAAACCGCAATAGAGAAGCTTCAGTATAACCAAAAAACAAGATTAGAATTATTGGATTGCCTGAGAAGTATCGCCACTACGTTCAGTGCTAAAAGTCACGAAATTCGAATGAGACACTGTGGAATGCGCACACTCAGGTCTACTCAGTGGACCAAAATGTGCTCTAGAAAAAGTGCCTCGTTTCTGAGATATTTGAAGTTAAAATTGATTCCTGCGGAAATTGCTTGCAAAGTGACGTCACTGTGTTCAAAGCGGCAAAATTCAGTGAATTCAAACAGGTTATCCTGTATATTTTTAGGTTAGTCGATTGTGCACACTCAGAGGGCTACACAGTGACCCAAAATCTAATATAGAAAAAGTCTCATTATCGAGATATTTGAGGTCAACGTTGACCTTAACCTAAGTTTACGCTCGTTTAGCTTCAAGCTTGATCGCTGATTTGGTTGAGAGGCCTTTGAGGACACCATGATTCATGGGAGGAAAGCACCTGAAACGTAAAGAGATTACTACCGAACCGATTGCGCAGCGGAGACTGTTTCTCTCCGGTACACCTCCACAAAATTGGAGTTAAACCGGATCCACTGCGTACCTGTAACCAAAGAGAGACAATTCATCACTTACTTTTTGAGTGTCTGCGCAACTCTCCAGAGCAAGATCAGCTTTTCAACCCCTGCTGCCCACAGGGGCACCTTTCTGGGTGTCATCTATTCTGCTCTACCCCTTTCTTACCGCCTCACACACAGTAAGCTTTCTTAATTCTGCTCAACTTTCATTCTTTTTTTTTCTGCACGTTCATTCATGCATGTTTGACTTTTGTGCCTGCCCTTTGACTGGCTTGTGCTTGGTGCACGCCCGGTTGTTCCATTACCCACTACGTGTGGTTCATGCTTTAATTTTTCACGTCATGTAAAGCTAATATGTTGTATTTTTTCTTTCCAAGGTGGGCAGGGATATCAGGTAACTCAGATTCATCCCCAGCGGTGAATCCTTGCCGTATTTACAGCTACCACTCGGCCGAATAGTCCTGACAGCAGAAGGCCGTTAAATTAGGTTCGAAAGGAAATTTAAGGTAGAAATCCCAGCAAGGGAAAGTTGGGATAGTAGGTCAGTGACTTCTCGAGAAGGGGTGCAAAGCTGGTATACCGACGGCTCAAATTTTCTCAATACGGGATGGTCCGGGGCGGGAGTGTACCGACAAGTCACCAACAAGGGGGCATTTTTTTCGCTGGGGGTGTGGACGACCATCTTTCAGGCGGAATTATTTGCAATCCTCGAGGTCGCCACAAGCAAGGAAGTTACAGAAGGGCGAGGGGGAGTGATCGAGATCTATTCCAAGTCAGACTGTCCTAAAGGCACTTTGTAGAGTCAGGATGGGCAACAGACTGATTCAGGAATGCTGGGATTCCATGAACAAAGTGGCAGAGCAGAAGCAGGTAAACCTAGTGTGGATTCCGGCACATATGGGGTTTGCGGGAAACAAGCGGGCCGATGCACTGGCCCGACTCGGGTCTTCTGAGAGTCCAATAACTGCCGAACCTCACATAGGATTAAGCAACAGACATGTAGCAAAGTAGCAAGCGTACTATGTGACTGGGCGCTTTAAGGTACCACAGAGACGTGGAGAAAGGCCGAAGGGTGCAGAGAAGCCAAGAAATTGATTGGAATCCCTAGCGACGCCAAGGCAAATTCCAAATGGTTGATGTCAAGGAGTCGCTGGGTCTTAAAAACACTGGTTGCATTTCTGACAGGCCACTGTGGCCTAAAGAGACATTTGCATCTACTAGGAATTGGTGATAGCCCCGTTTGTTCACAATGTGGAACGGCGGAGAAGACATCATATCACCTATTAGGAGTCTGCCATCGCTGGTCGTCTATCAGGAGGCGCTTTCTTGGGGCCTCCACACTCTCCTGCAGGGAACTGTCTTCCTTGGAGTGGGGACGGATCCTTGCCTTTGTCAGGGAGACGGGACGTCTGGGTGGCCTAAGTCAGGGGTGGTAAGGTGGGGAGGGTTTGAGGAGAAACGGCGAAAAGGGCCTTAAGGCCTACTTGCCGGACCTTTTGGGACGACGACGACTTGATCAAAATCATCCTAATTATTAAACAAAATCATAATATTCTAAAAAATGTGCCACGCTCCTTGGTGGAGTCTTATGCGTTATGTAATAGATAAAGATTAAGTTACTTAATTAAGGAAAAAAAGAAAAGAAAAATAATCAGTTGGATCAACAGGAATAGGTTGTCTTTGAAGTGGCAAATTAGTGCCCTAGCTCAGAAACCCGGAGAGTAGGGGAGGTCATTTATATGGCGCCACTGACTTGTAGAGACAACTTAAGTCAGAAAGCCCCAATATGGATTCTGGAACCTATTTCTGCCTACTTCCAACTCAAATAACTTTAAATTGAAATTGCAATTAAACTGAAATTGAATTTAAAAATAAAATAAAGCAATCAGGTAAGCAAAGCCACAGTAACCCCAAATCAAACAATTATACACACAAAAGGTTTTGATTTATTTACGTATCTTACTCTTTATGTCTTACTCTACTCGACTCCAACAAATGGTCTTAGGCGACTATGTAACTACAAGCTGAACTTGTAAAGGCTTCAACCGTCCAACTGGACGAATACAATTTAAAGGAAATAATTCACGAGGGAAATGATCCCGGGTAAAAGAAAGAGCCCTAGGAAAGAAAACCTGTTTAAATGGTTGTTCAACAATATTAATAAAAAAAAAAATACTAATTGGCCAAGTCTCTTTCCAGGTACTTAATTACAAAACATTTCTTTAAAACACCTTTTCAATTAAAGATAATACATAGTCCAATTCAATTAATTATCCAATCAACTATTGACAGTCAAAATTCCAAGGCAATTACAGTTAGAATTATTAAAAACTCAAATTAAAAGTTAAATTACTGAAACTACCAATATGGCAAAATTATGCAAGTAAGCAAGGTTCTCAAGCTATCCGCTAAATTGTCAAATCAAACCTTATTGAGTATTACAGCACTATTATCATTAAAATACGGGAAAGAGCATCCTTTAAGCACAACAGTCGGGTATGAACAAGTTAGTTAAGAGAAAATATATTACCTTTACAGGGCTCTTCTCTAGCCACTGGTAAAAAATGATTCGCTCAAAACGGTGGTGAATTTCGGCGGATGGTTTCCGATTCCAAATACCGATCTGCAGTGGACTGAAGAAAAGAAACCGAACATTTAGAAGGTTCCATGCGGTCACAAAATGGCCGTCTTTCAATCAACTCACCAGTTTCATAAAAAAAAGTACGACAGAAGAAAGTACGTAGCCTCAGATCTTGGAGGTGAAATGTGGAATGATCCAATGCCGGTGTCGATGAGAAATTGTCAACAAGGGATTCGATTTCTAAGCAGCTTAAGGGGAAAGAAAACTAGTATGTCTATAGTTCCAAATGGCGGTCATGTTCACTTACCACGCTTTCTGAATAACAGCAAAAATCCACCTAAGGTGACGAGAACCCGCTTCACGCAAAAGGCAACAAACGCATCTAACGCAACCAACCAAAGGAAGAAGCGGAATTCCCAGTGATTTTCTGGTCGGAAATAGCCCCAAATCGGGAAAACGGTCCGCGCTCAGAAACACTGTTGAAAGCCGGTACTAGATAAATCGTAATGGCCGTAATCGTCTTTCTGAACACTAGACAAGGAAAATGAAGATGCCGGAAGAAGAGAGATGGAAACCGACTGATGCGACCTCATACGAGCTGCGCAAACACTCAAGCTCAGTGAAAGAATACTATGAAGTTAGCAATAAAAAAAAAGTATTAGTACACTCAACTTATAAATAACTGAAAATTAATCAATAACAGCGAAAATCGATGGATTAAAATCAAAACTGACGGTGGTTATGTCAGCTGTTTCGAAATAAACTGACATGAATTCAAATCGGCCGCCATGGGGTGTCAATAACGTGCTCAATGTGCCATCACCACTTACAGATACAAAACCAGTACTAACACGAGTTTAATTATAAAATTCATATCACGGCAAAGGAAAAATTGATTAATGAATTATCAAAGCAAAATCTAGAAACTGTGCTTATTAGTTTGCTAGATTTAAGCCAGGTTTGTTACAAAGGGTGACGCCCCCGGAAATGACGAAATAGTGACATTTACCGATCGATAATCACCGATGGTACATCCCTAACCTCACAATGAATAATATTCAAACGTGAATAAGGTTCTTGACATTTAGATGGATGAGAGCACTATGTAAAATGAATTAAAAATTATTAAATTGAGCTGAAATAATGAAACTAATAACGGATAATTTGTAGTACCAAAAAGTGAACGTTACAAATGTACAAGAACTAGTCCTTCCCGCCTCCAAAACAGGTGCTGTAATCACTCAAAATTAGACGAGTCGTACAAAAAAAATATAAAACTTTAACAAAATTTAGGATAACAACAACATGAAGGGACAACCGAATTTATATATTCAAGTTAAGTCTATTTCAGATATGTCAAAGTCTATTAAGACATAGGACATGTGAAATATACTTGATTTGACAGCGACAGATAAATTAGGTGGTCTCTCATTCAGAGGCCGGCAGAAAGTGCTGTACGTAGGTGTATTTACATAAAGGTACCTTTGAGGTTGAAGAACACTAAACATAACCGTGTAAACAAATCTATCGGTGGTAAATGAGTTAAAATAGAATAGAATGTTTTAGAATAAAATAGAATGTTTTAACCCACCGACTCATTTTTAGGTGTTTCTGTTGACCTGTCTCTGGAAGTAACCAATTAAGTACCTCGGGGGTGGTTAGAGAAATTTTAAGGACATGTGAAAGCAATTAAAACACTTGTAATCCTCCACAAGATGGATTTCAATAAATTTCACCCAAAAACTAAGCTTTGAAACGTTTGAACACTTTTAAAAGCCCAAGAAAGTCTAAGGTAGGGCTCAGAAAACGGCCACTGAGAACGTTGTGTTGTATATGTGTGTTATTTATTATTCATTATTGCAACCTTTCTTGAGGTCTTGTGTCTTGTACCAACTTGCTGACCTAAAACTATATTAGTTTTATAGAAAATGATGCATTGACCTTTCAGATGTGTTAACATATACTTTTCATATATTGAGCTTTGTTTTAGTTACTTTTTTTTCCTCTAGAATCTCGAGTAAATAAAAAGATCAAAGAGGTACTGAAGTAGGATATAAACGAACCAGTAAATGTTCCATCAAAATGGATTTCTCCGAGGGTTCCAGTTTTGAAACCAGATGAAGATATTGATATTTGCATTGATATGAGAAGAGCAAATATGGCTATATTAAGTGAAAATCATCCTTTACCGACTATGGAACAGATTATCCCAAGCTTTAGAAAAGTTAAACTTTTTTCTAGACTGTATATAAAGAATGCATTTCATCAGGTTGAAATAGGTGAATCATCAAGGTATATAACTAATTTCATAACTAGTAAAGGCCTATTCCGGTACAAAAGGCTTATGTTTGGTATTTCCTGTGCACCAGAAATGTTTCAAAAAATCATGGAAAGGATATTATCACCGAGGGCACACTTAATTACATTGATGATATTGTAATTTTTGGTGCCAGTGAAATCGAACATAATCAGCGCTTGAAATTCACATTAGATATATCAAAACAAAAGAATATTTTGTTAAACTAAGATAAATGTGTGTATAAGATCTCTGTTATACATTTTTTAGATCACGAACTATCACCAAAGGGCATCAAGCCTCTAGACAAGTATATATCAGTCATAAAAAACTTTCGTTCTTCTGAAACCTTAAAGAAACTCCAAAGCTTCTTAGGATTAGTAACCTATATTGGAAAATGGATTCCACACTTGGCTACGAGAATTGAACTGTTAAGACAGATGTTGAGACTAAAACTAGGAAAGCTTGCAAAATTAACAAAATTCTGGAAAATTAGACAACATGAAGCGAAGAAGAATATCAACTTTAGGCTATTATGATCCGAATGATCACACTCTGGTGTTTGCTGATGCAAGTCCTGTTGGATTAGGTGCGGTACTTATACAAACTAATTCAAACGGACCAATAATAATAGCATATGGAAACAAAAGCTTGACGGAGTGTGAGCGGAGGTATTGTCAAACAGAGAAAGAAGCTTTGGCACTAGTCTGGGCTGTGGAACACTTCCACATATATCTATATGGGAAGAATAATTTTCAGATCATAAACCGCTCGAAGTTATTTTTGGACCTAAATCAAAACCCTGTGCTCGAATTGAAAGATGGGTTTTGCGATTGCAGTCATACCGATCTAAAGTAAAATATCTTCCAGACAAGGAAAATATAGCTGACTCAAGCTTATTTTTGGATGACCAGAAACACATTCACCAAATAGAACAGTTATCATGTCCAGTAGCAGTACCGATAAGCGAAGTCCTAAAACACTCAAAAAGGGATGACGAAATTACAGATATATGAGAATGGCTCATCAACTAACAAAGTTTCTGAAAAACTCAGACGTTTTTACAATGACATATTACTTAGAGGAAACCGTATTGTTATACCGCAACGTTTGAGACGCCTGGTACTGGAAGCAGCACATGAAGGACATCCGGGTATAAGTGCCATGAAGGCTTGACTACGCACCAAAGTGTGGTGGCCAAAGATAGATAATGATGCTGAACAAGTAGTACGGAGCTGCAAAGGATGTACCGTAGTCTCAGCAGCAGAACCACCTGCACCGAATCATGGATAGATGTTGCTATAGACCTTTTGGGACCATTTCCCAGCGGCCATTACCTCCTAGTAATAATTAATTATGTCAGTGGTTACAAAGAAATAAAAATACTGACCTCACTAACCTCTGCAAACATGATTGCTGTGTTAAAGGAAACATTCTCAAGACTGGGGTGTCCTGTCTCAATCACACCCGATAATGGCAAACAATTTAAATCTTCGGAACTTAAATCATTCTGTGAAAAATCTGTAATTATACTGTTTAACAAAATGGCGAAGTAGAACGACAAAACCGGGACATTGTCACACGGCTGAAAATTAGCCAATTACAAAAGACGAACTGGAGACAAGATTTACTAGATTATTTGATGATGTATAACGCTACACCTAATACAACCACGGGCAAACCGTCATCAGAACTTTTCTTCAGGAGACAGTTTAGAGACAAAGCTCCAACACTTGTCAATTCCAATAGGTAGGTACAGCCTGATTAGATGAGGATATGAAAGACTGTGACTTTATATAGGTAAAACGCGAAAAACAAAGGAAACTTTAATTGAAAAAGTTTACGTAAAAAACGTGATAAAAGAAAATAAATTAACTCCAAGTTTTGACCCCACAACACACAAGGTGGTAGAGTAGAAAGGTGACTGGTGGAGGTAGAAGGTGAAAGATGACTATAGAAAATACTGAGACTGGTCAACGAGTTCGCAGAAACGTCGTTTATCTAAAAATGGTGGAGGGAGAATGGAAAGTAATAATAATAATAATAAACTTTATTTGCCAACAAATAGTGTCTGTAACACCTTTACAAATAACTTTAAGATCTAAACTATGATCTGATGATGCTCTATTTCATTTTTGGTTAAATACATGTTATAACGTTACAAAACATGCAGTATCAACCAGTACCTATACAATAAATAATAAAATTCACCGGCAGTAATAAAAGTAAAATACACTTAAATAATAAAATAATGTTGCGAAGCGAACTTTTGATTATTAGTTAGGATTTCTTTAGTTATTTGTTGTTACCCCTGTATGTTACGTTGCTTTGTTTACGTTCTACATTCTTTTGTCTGTGTTCTAGAAAATCCTGGCTCCGTTGCTTATATAGAGAGAGATTTATGTTATAGCTTAATGAGTGTGAGAGAGATAGTCAATTTCATGAATATTTGGGAACTTTCTAGAAACCATGGAAGCCTATATAAGCAGCTGAACCAGGCCTGGTTAGTTAGTTGTTGAATTGATGGTTGTAGTGAAGTTGAAGTTGTCAGATAGCGAGGTTAAGTGTCAGTGTCAGTTTATTGTTTGTAAACAATATACGGTGTTGTTCAAGAAGTGTGTCATTAAGGAGTACGACGGTACATTTGGTGTCAGAAGTGGGATTGGAGAATCGAAGAAGAGTTCCAGAGGAAGACAGAATAAACCGACAAAAGCAGAAGGTGTGTTGAATGCCTGTGAGTACACGACAACAAAGTGCCAAAATGGATGAAGGAATGAAACAACTTATGGAGATGATTCAAGCAATGAAAGCAAGTCAGGACCAAAAGTTGGAGGAAATGAAAGCGAGCCAAGACCAACAGTTCGAAGAAATGAAAGCGAGCCAAGACCAGAAGTTCGAAGAAATGAAAGCAAGCCAAATAAGTCAAGAGCAGTTCGAGGAGTTAAAAGCAAGCCAGATAAGTCAAGAGCAGTTCAAAGCAAGCCAAGACCAAATTAAAGACCAGTTTCAACGACAAGATGAAAAATTTAGACCGAGTAATAAATGAAATTAAAGGAGAAATGGACAACAAGATGGAAATTTTGGAAGAAAAGGGTAAATGAGAGGATAAGCGGTGTGGAGGAGACCGTTCAGACCTTGCGAGAGGAATTTGACAAACTACAGGAAAAGTCTTCAAAGCCAACCGTAGTCGCCAGTTCTAGTGTCTGCTCAAATATTAAGCCACCAGTTTTCGACGGTAAGACCTCATGGCAGGTTTACAAAAAACAGTTTGAGGCTGCCGCAGAGGCCAACAATTGGACATCAAGTGACAAAGCCACTGCCTTGGTTTTGTCACTTCGAGAAGAAGCACTGGAGGTTTTGCAGACTTTGGACGAGAGCCAGTACAAAAACTACGACGACTTAATCCAACATTTGGAGATGAGATTTGGAAATAAGCACCTAGAACAAGTATACGAAGCTCAGTTGTCTAGTAGGACCCAAAGAAGCACGGAAACACTTCAACAGTATGAAGCCGACATTGCTCGATTAGTTTGTCTGGCCTATCCAACGGCCTCTCACGACATTAGAGAGCGAATGGCAGTACGGGCTTTTGTACGAGGTCTTAAAGATTGTGACACAGAGCAAGCAATACGATTAGCGAGGTGCCAAACATTGCATGATGCTCTTGCCTACGCTTTGGAGTTTGAGGTGGTCAAGCAAGTATCACGAGGACATACTCGAGTGCGTCAAGTCAGAAGCCTTACACCGGAACCGAGAAACCGATATTCCAATTCAGATCACACAACTCAGTCAGACTTGAGTCGTCAGCTGGAGACATTTCGAAAAGAACTAATGGGAGTGTTAAATAGAAGAAGTCAGAACAACCGAAACGCTCAAACCACCACGTTTACTCGGTCATTGGAATGCTGGAACTGTGGAGAAAAGGGGCACATTCAATCGCAGTGCCGCAAACCTAGAAGAATGCAGAACCAGGAAAACGAAGAGTAGCCAGTTTTCCGGGGCAAAAGCTGGCTACGCAACACTGTCAAGCCCCACCAACCATAATTAAAGTAGCCCGTCTTCAGCACGAAAACACCAGCTTAATAGTGACCGGTAAGATTTGCGGCCGGGATTGCCAAATGGTTGTTGATACCGGTTCTTGTCATACTATCGTAAGGCCGGACATAGTGAAACACTGCAGGATTAGCGACACTGGTACAAAGTTTATATTGGAAACTGCCGCTGGTGAGTCAATGCCTGTTCTGGGAATCCATGAAGCGGAAGTGAAGCTTGGGTGGCATGTCTTCAACCATACCGTTTTTGTGGCCAACATAACTGATGACGTCTTAATGGGCTTAGATCATATGGAGCAACACAAGTTCCAGCTGGATTTGGAGAATAGACTGATCAAGACTGGACAAGACGAGATTGTTATGATGACACCCGAACAAGATATGCGTGTGAGGAAAGTTACGTTGGAAGAAGATGTCAACTTACCTGCAAGATCAGAGACCATCGTTAAAGTTAATTTGGATAGAAAAACGGAATTGAGCAAACTTCAGCTGATAGAACGAGTTATGAAGAGGAAGATGATGCTGTGAAGAAGGGAGTTCTTGTAGCCCGCACCCTAGTCCAGCAGAAAAACGGCCAAGCATACGTAAAAGTCGCCAATTTGAAAGAATGTGGTCAAAGATTTAAAAAAGGCGATATAATAGCAAAATCCGAACCAGTACTTATGGTGACTAAGGAGTCGCACGAAACAAAACCAAACCCCGACAGTGACCTTCCTGAGTGTTTGGTGCACTTAATGAAAAAGACGAGCTCAATTTTGACTGATCAAGAGAAACAGACTTTTGGCCGTTTGCTTCACGACTACAAGGACGTGTTCGCCTTAAATGAAACGGATTTGGGAAGAACTCATTTAGTGAGGCATAAAATTGAAAACAGGGGATTATTTGCCCATTAAGCAAAGACCCAGACGACTCCCATTGGCTAAGCAGGCAGAAGTGGAAAATCTTATACAGGACATGGCGGATCGCAGCGTCATTGAGCCTTCCACCAGCCCTTGGAGTTCTCCTGTGGTACTTGTTACTAAGAAAGATGGTCGACAAGATTCTGCGTGGACTATAGAAGACTAAATGAAGTTACTAAGAAAGACAGTTATCCCTTGCCCAGAATAGATGACACCATAGACACTCTGGCTAACGCAAAGTGGTTTACCACCTTGGATCTAAAAAGTGGATACTGGCAAGTGGAGATGGATCAACGGGACAAAGAGAAAACTGCCTTCTCAACTGGAAATGGCTTGTGGCATTTTAACGTCATGCCTTTTGGACATTGCAATGCTCCGGCAACCTTCGAAAGATTAATGGAAACTGTTCTACGAGGATTGACTTGGAAAACCTGTCTTGTTTATTTAGACGACATCATTATTATGGGCAAAACATTTGAAGAACACCTGCAAAACGTTGAAGAAATCTTCAA
The DNA here is from genome assembly GCA_018691245.2 of Ips nitidus. NCBI lineage: Eukaryota > Metazoa > Arthropoda > Insecta > Coleoptera > Curculionidae > Ips > Ips nitidus. The sequence goes on from CM042794.1 coordinate 3,108,512, forward strand.
GAAGTTCAGAGGGGCAAACCTGAAATTAAATCCGAAGAAGTGCAGCTTTTTCCAAGAAGAAGTCGAATACTTGGGACACGTTATATCGTCAAAAGGAGTAAAAACCGACCCGAAAGAAAACTGAAGCTGTAAAAAATTGGCCTGTTCCGAAAGACAAGCATGAATTAAGAAGTTTTCTGGGATTGTGTTCCTATTACAGAAGGTTTTGTTCGTGGATTTGCTGATATAGCCAGACCCCTACACAAATTGACGGAGAATAACCAGCCCTTCGAATGGACTGCAACATGTCAGGAAGCCATGGAAGAACTGAAAGTAACCCTTTGTTCTCCACCAGTTTTGGCTTTTCCACGACCTGGGGAAGAGTTTATTGTGGACGCAGATGCTAGTAATATTGGTTTAGGCGGAGTTTTATCTCAAATCCAAGATGGTGAAGAACGAGTGATCGCCTATTTCAGCAAATCACTATCAAAGCCAGAGAGAAATTATTGCGTAACCAGGAAGGAGCTGTTAGCCGTAGTGAAAACAGTCGAGCAGTTTCACAAATACCTGTACGGACAACGATTCAGACTAAGGACGGACCATGCCTCTCTGAAATGGCTATTTCAATTCAAAAATCCAGAAGGACAAATAGCTCGATGGTTGCAAAGACTTCAAGAATATGACTTCCAGATTGAACACAGAAAGGGACGTTTGCACGGAAACGCGGACGCAGTGTCACGAAGACCTTGTGTGGAAGGTTGCAATCACTGTAAACGCCTGGAGATAGCTGAATTTGGAAAGCCTTGTCGAAGGATCGCTCTGAAAAATTACATCGCATGGGATCGGGAAAACTTGGCTGCCGATCAACGAGTAGACCCCGATTTAGGACAGATAATTAACTGGAAAGAGCGTGGAGAAAGACCAAATTGGGAGGAGATTTCCGCTAAGTCTCCAACATTAAAGGGATATTGGGCATTATGGGAGTCCCTTATTATTGATGGAGATTTACTAAAAAGAAAATGGGAAAGAAGAACGACTACAGGTAGTTCTGCCAAGAAACCGAGTTAGTGACGTACTGAAAGAAGCCCATAGTGGAATTGGTGGAGGGCACTTTGGCATCAACAAAACGTTAAATAAAGTTAGGGAAAGGTTCTATTGGCTACAAAGCCGCTCAGATGTAGAAGATTGGTGTCGGCGTTGCGCAGACTGTTTCAGTAGCAAGGGTCCCAAAACTCGGAGCCGAGGATGTATGAAGCAGTATAATGTCGGAGCTCCGTTTGAGAGGATTGCCGTTGATGTAGCTGGACCTTTTCCCAAAACTAATTCCGGAAATCGCTATGTCTTGGTCGCAATGGACTACTTCAGTAAATGGCCAGAATGTACGCAATACCAAACCAGGAAGCCGCTACTGTAGCAGAAGTTCTGGTTGACAACTTCTTCTGCAGATTTGGAGTACCGAGGGAGCTGCATTCGGATCAAGGGCGTAATTTCGAATCGGCAGTATTCAGGGAAGTGTGTGACCGATTGGGAATTAAGAAAACCAGAACTACTCCATTACACCCACAGTCAGACGGAATGGTGGAACGTTTCAACCGGACACTAGACAACTACCTAAGGACAGTCGTCGATAACAATCAGACAGATTGGGATCAGCACATTCCGTTGTTCCTGATGGCTTATCGATCGGCAGTACATGATTCCACTGGCAAAACACCAGCTAGTGTTGTCTTTGGAAGGGAGCTTCGTTTGCCAATGGATCTTCTTTTTGGACGACCGGAAGAACCCCCAGCCTCTTGTGATAGCTATTCGGAAAAATTGGCGCAACGCTTGCACGTGATCCATGAGGAAGTCCGGCAGAAGTTGAAATTTGCAAGCGACCGACTAAAGACAAGATATGACAAAAGGGCCAACAGCAGCGGATTCCAAGCCGGTGATCAGGTCTGGTTATACAATCCTGCTCGAAAGAAAGGAGGGACCCTACGACGTTATAAAGCGTCTGAACGACGTCGTCTACAGAATACAGCGAGGACATCGGGCGAAAATGAAAATAGTTCACCTGGATCGACTTGCACCTTACCGACCACCCAAAGCTGGTGAAGTTGATGATCGGGACGATCAACTCTAGGAGGGGGGCAGTGTTGCGAAGCGAACTTTTGATTATTAGTTAGGATTTCTTTAGTTATTTGTTGTTACCCCTGTATGTTACGTTGCTTTGTTTACGTTCTACATTCTTTTGTCTGTGTTCTAGAAAATCCTGGCTCCGTTGCTTATATAGAGAGAGATTTATGTTATAGCTTAATGTGTGTGAGAGAGATAGTCAATTTCATGAATATTTGGGAACTTTCTAGAAACCATGGAAGCCTATATAAGCAGCTGAATCTGGCCTGGTTAGTTAGTTGTTGAATTGATGGTTGTAGTGAAGTTGAAGTTGTCAGATAGCGAGGTTAAGTGTCAGTGTCAGTTTATTGTTTGTAAACAATATACGGTGTTGTTCAAGAAGTGTGTCATTAAGGAGTACGACGGTACAATAATTAGTAAAATGTTAGCAAGTAAAATTAAAACAATAAAACTGCCTTTGTTTTAAAAAGTGGATGACTTTCTCTCTGAACACGGCGACGCTACCCGTGTCACGAACTTCTCTTAAAAAAGGTTGACCTGTGTTGAGGGATGTGGGATTCACTTGCACCTCTAGTCTCAATTGACATTCCTAGGGCGTAATGATCACGGTTCCTAGGAAACAAATGAGGGTTCTTTCTCATAAACATTACCAGGGAGAAAAGGTATAAAGATGGGGCGGTAAGTACATCAAGCCTATTCAAAGTAAGGCCTGCAGCTTGTCCTGGGTTTAAGGTTAAAAATCACACGAATAATGCGTTTTTGTGCAACAAACACTGATGCACTGCTACTATAAGCACCCCAGAACAAGACGGTGTAGGTGACTAATGACTGTATACAAGAAAGATAGTATGTCCGGATTGATTGGATAGTGAGAACATCTCGAAGTCTGCGTAAAAGAGCACAACCGCTGCACAATCTAGATACAAGTATCTGACAGTTGATCTCCCAACCAAACTGTGACTCCATCGCGGCTCCCAGAAACTTTATGCTCTCACTTACTGGGGTGACCTTGCCATCAGAGGGGACATAAAGTGAATAATTTGGTTCACTTTTACTAAAGTTAATCAAACCGGTTTTTTGTAGGTTTAGTTTTAAGCAATTTTCTGAGAACCAATTTTCCATATCCTGGATGGCCAACGAACACGCCGAAGACAAAGCATTCTTAGAGAGATCTGCCAAAACAACGGACGTATCGTCGGCATAGTGGCAGACCATTTTCCCATTCAACCGCTCCGCAAGCTCGTTGACATAAACCAAAAACAGTAGCTGGCCCAAAATGGATCCCTGCGGTATTCCTTGAGAAATATCTCTCGGCCGTGAGATGTACGATTCACTATTTTGTGTCACGCAGACCGCTTGTCTTCTGTTCTGCAAAAAAGATTCGAGCAAATTAGAACAGATGCCTCGTTTGCCAGTTTTTCTATTAAAAGGGCATGGTTGATACTGTCAAATGCCTTTGACAGATCAAAATATATTTCAGCAATTTTAATATTTTTGTCAAGGTTTTTCATTATAGGTATAAGTAACAGTATTATACCAGGTGTCCAAGAGCCCCCTGGACATAGGAGATTAACATGGGAAAACGGTTTTTATTTTTTTGCGCCTGTACGGTTGATTTGATTGAAAAATCGTATTAATGAATGTTGTAGTACCTATCACGGACTAGTTTCCTGTATTTTTTCAGATCTCTAACTTGAGCCCTTTCGTCGTAAAACACGAACCAAAAAAAGATAATCTTGTAGGTGAATAATGTTCAAGTTACATAATAGAGCTAAAAATTAATAAAGTAAATATATGCTTTACCTTGGAGATTTGGGGCAAAAAACATGGGAAAACGGTTTTGATTTTTTGCGCCTGTACGGTTGATTTGATTGAAAAATCATTATGATAGTACCTATCACGCAGTTATAAAGAATACTTTTTTATTAAAGCGCCGAGCAACCGTACCATGAAATGTTTACACAACCGCCTATACAGTGCAGGCCAAAAGTTTAAGTTTTCCATTTTTGTTCATGTTTTATGACGAGAGGGCTCAAGTTAGAGATCTGAAAAAAATACAGGTGTCCGTGATATGACTACAACATTAATACGATTTTTCAATCAAAGATCATACCATACTCTTGGAACAATAAGCAGTTAAAACCTTTGTGGTGTGTTAAATTTACAACAAAACCAAACAGAAGCATACAAAATATAACTGGCAGTCACATAGGTCACCAAATCACATCACTTTTGGAGGAAATATTAAAAAGGTACGTTCTTTTGTGGTTGTCGCTGTACCACGTTGTGTTTATGTATTACCATGTGAGTCAAAAGTCATGTGGAATGCATATATGAACTGTCAAAGCCATTTATAGTCATGGATTCGCTTACACCACAACAACGCATTTTGGTTATCCAAACTTATTACGAAAACGGTCAAAATATAAAAAAGGCTTTTTGCAAACTTCGCACTAGTTTTAGCCGACATGGACGCCCTACAGAGCCTGGAATTCGTTGGATTGTTAATCGTTTTGACGAAACTGGTTCAGTTAAAGGTCGTAGACCATACCAACATGCTCGTCCAGCTCGTAGTCCTGAAAACATAGTCGCAGTGAGTGATTTTTTTCACTCAGATCATTTTCACCTTAATGGGTAGGTAAATAACCACATTTGCATATTCTAGGGGTCTGAAAATCCACAAGAATATCATGAACAACCCCTCCATCCCGAAAAAGTGACTCTTTGGTGCGGCTTATGGGCTGGTGGCATCGTTGAACTATTCTTTTTTTGAAAATGCGGAAGAAAAGGCCATTACCGTCAACGGGGAACGTTATCGCGGTATGATAACAGATTTTTTGTTGGATCGTATTGATGCTGAAGAAAGAAATGTTATCTTTGAAAAATTTCAACAAGACGGTTGTTTTGCGTCAAGCGGTGTTGCCAAGCACCACAGCGGTCACACATCTCGCCAAACAGTCGCCTTATTGCACGAGAAATTTGAAGACCGCATAATTTCAAGAAATTCCGATGTTAATTGGCCCCCGTGATTGTGGGATTTAACGCCTCTTGACTGTTTTCTTTGGCGATTTTTGAAAGGAACAATTCAAGACCTTTGGATTCGGACTGAAATTGCGGCCATAGATCCGATGATTTTGGAAAAAGTCATTCGAAATTTTGATGATCGGATGTTGGCCTGTAAGCGCAGCCGCGGTGGTCACATGACTGATGTTATTTTTCATACATAAATGGCATGAACCAACCTTCTTTTATCAATAAAAAAATTTGATTTCACCTTATAAAAAGCGTGTTGTTTTATCAAATAGAAAAAAAGTAGCAAATGGCGCACCCTGTACTTCCAATCCAACATGTTCTTCAGTGTTGATTAACGTGAATAACCCTGTATTACAGTAAGTGTTACGTGTTTTTGAGCAGAACAGGGCTGAACTGTCAGAAAAATTTCTTCCTTGAATAATACCTAACTGATTATGAAACATGGCAGTAAATCAGAATTAATCAGGATGATCAGTTTTAATTGGAATGCAAAGTATGTAAAAATCACAACAGTTTTGATGAGATGGGTAAAACGTCGAAATATAAACACCTAAAATAAAAAGTAAAGCAAATATTGTATGCCTATACCGACTGAAATTTTTTACTTTGTACATTCTACGACTTGTGCGTCAGGTTTGAACATAATTTAGTTTATTTAGTGTCAACTTAGTCGTCTGATAATACACTGTTTATCATTGTGCGGATCAATGTAGTGTTTAACGTGTTTATGTTTTATGTTATATTATTTTAATTATACATAGTGTGTTGTTGGAATTGATGTAACGTATGTGTATAATGCTTGTTGAAGGGAGATCATCCATTTTAAAATTGGATATTGCCAGGTAAATTAGTTAAGAGATTTAAGATAGTAAGATATTTTTTAAATAAAACACATTCTTTTTGTTCAGTGCCTGAATAAGCCAGAATTAAAATTAATTTATTTTATAGAGGTATTTAGTTTTAAAAGGGTCTTGTAAAGATTAAGCATCCACGAATTTTACGTAAATTTTTTAACAGTTAGATTACGGCTTCTATAGTATAGACAAAAAACAAAAATTGCGGTAAATTCAAAATTTTTATCAGAAAATTGCGATAAAAATCCTTAAAATGTACGATAATTTGGTGGAAGAACCACACTTTACCTGTCAGGAAATCAGAGCTGTTAAAGCGTCTTAACGGATATCTTACCATGTCTTACAGCATTTACGTCATCGATTTTGAGGACGCTGAAATGCTGCGCTAACAACCAACCTATAACCTCAAATTAGCTTCAACATTTCAACCTCGCTTCCGGCTTTATTAGAAAATCCTTTCTAAGACAATAATAAAGCTCCTCTTGAAACAAGATGAGGAATACATTTTGTTTTAAAAATAATCTTAAATTCATCAATGAAATTGAGTCGTATAATGATGTTTTGGTTTACACAAAAATACCATATCGTTATAAATATTGTTATTATTCATTATTCTTGCTACTTGCAATGCTATATTCACAAACTGCAAAGGCTATACACAGGTAGGTCAAAATAATAAAAATCCACATCATCCACATAAACCTTACGCGCTGTCTATAACCTCCAAATTAGCTTCAACGCCCATTCCATAGGTTTTTCTCCAGAAGACGCTTACAACCGCTGTAAGCAGCTGTTAGTAATGACATCATAGTTTAGACGCGAAAACGCAGCGCTGTAAGACGCTAACACGCTAAAAAACGGCTCAGCTGTTCGGCGCTGTGTCGGTTCGATGTTGCCAAATGATCTACATAATACCTATAACCTCGAAAACTGCGGCTATTAAAAACCAAAATAATGCTTCGCAACCTAGTGCTAACCGTAGTGGCCCATTCGTATAAGTGCCAATATTTGTTTATTGCAAATTTAGGAAAAAAATATGCATTAATAACTGACTTAGACTAACCAAGTGCGAAAGTGATTCATCCACCCATCTTGTAAACAAAGGAAAAAGGCGGCAACTATGCTTTAACCTCATAATTGAAGGAACATTGAATGACATCTGAAGTTGACGTACATACTGTCAAGTATCAGTTATTCTCTGTGAATTATGCGGCGTTGCCAGACGCTTTTTTTTCGTTATTAATATTTAATACTTCAACTGATTTTTATTGTTTTTATTCATAACAATATGTTTGGTAGCCTAAATATCCGATTAGTATAGGTGGCAAAGCTTGTTTTTATAAATTGTAACTAATTGTACTGCAATGTTAATTGTACAACTCATTGTGTAACAGTGTAACAGCTATTTAAGCCTATATTTGACAACATTGCAGAAGGTAAATAGTGATTCTTCCACCAAATCATTATACATTTTTTGAAGAAAATTGTGATTTTACCGCAAATTTTATTTTTTCTTTGCACTATAAAACCGTAATCTAAATGCAAAAAAAGTTAAAAAATAAAAAATGTCACATTCTCAGTATCTCAGAAATTAGGACAAGATGTTATTTTGCCTGTTTTTTCTGTAGTTTTTTATTTTTCTTTCAGATTTTATAAAAGAGTATTAAAGAGAAACTCATACCAACACGTGAATAAAAATTTTCTGAATGTGCACCACATTATCGAGTCTCAACTGAAAAACTTTCTTTATATTCCCAATAAGTTGTGCTCAAATTTTTTGAATGTATTTTTCAACTTTCTAATAGCCATTTCTTTTATTTTCTAAATCAAAACTAAAAGGAAACGAAAAATACGAATTAAAAATAATCTGAATAAGAATATCTAGATTACCGTTGTTATTACTGCTTTTCTACAGAATTGGGATGAAAATTTGAAAATATGAGTAAGATTAATTTAGCTACATTTTAAAGATTGTCTGGACTATACAGGTTGTCGCAGAAAACTGTGGCGTAGTAATTTCAATAAATTGCGAGAAAATCACAAAATCATTATTGCATATTCAATGTTACTAGTAATTTTTAATTACCTTGTTTGCTTAATCAACAATCATAGAAACGTAATTATTATGTCACTGTCATTCTATTTGCTTAAAACTTAAGTTAATCATGCCTTGTCTTTTTACTGCAATATGCATTTACAACATACCAGTAATATTGAATATGTAATAAAATTTTTCTGATTTTATAGGAGAAAAAAAGGGTTATATATTGTTAAAAAAAAAATGGTACTGGTCGAATATATTTTAAAAAATTGAAAAAGAAACTCTAAATAATTATTTTAAAATGATGAACAAGCATGCCATATTTTACATGAGTTTCAATCTTTATTCTCAAAGAATAGGCTATCGACCAAAAAAATCAAAATTTAATTTACAGTTAAAATCTAAATTGTTCCAATAGGGTGCAGGAGGGAAAGGAAAATCGGAAATGTCTCGTTTGTCTTCTTAGACAAAGAGGGTCAAGTATAGTCCAGTTGTTAGGGTTGTTTTTCCGTTTAGTTTGAATTTGTAGCAGTCTTTCTGAAATTTTTGTCATTTTTGTGCGTTCATAAAGGAGTTTGTTGGATGGATTATGTAAAAGGTTATTGGGATGTCTAATTTTTGTAATTAGTCTTAATGCAATTTGTTCAGTGGTTTGTATGTATTGTTTGGTTTTCTCAGTAGCGTTTATCCTCAATACATTTCCATAATCTAGCAGAGGTCTACAGATGGATTTATAAATTGTCGTGGCTGTTTTAGTACTTATTTCTTTGTCTTTGTACGTTCGTGATCTAAAGTGTTTTAGATTATTTCTTCTGATAATTTCAGTTCTAATGTTTCGTAAATTTTAGTTTTTTGTCAATAGTCACTCCCAGATATTTTATGTCGTTTTTGGGTTCAGTAATGTGGCCGTTAGCTGTAATAGTGGGTGAGTTTATATTGATTTTATGATTAAACAAAATTAGTTGATTTTTAGTGGCATTTCGTGTCAGTCGCCACTTATAAAACCATGCCATTGTTGTGTCATGTTTGTCAAATTCTGAATTCTTTCTGCAGCTTTTGAGGTAGTCTTGTCATGTACGACAAGTGCAGTATCGTCCGCGTATTGTAATATGTAAAATGTTATGTCAATGTAATTTTTGTGTTGAAAATGATGATTGTAAATGTCGTGACAGTATAGGTTATAAAGAAGTGGGGAAAGTGGGGAGCCTTGAGGAAGCCCTTGCTCGGGAGAGAAAGAATAGGAGCAGTTAGTATTGATCGTACTTGTAGTTGTCTATTTTGTAGTAGCTTTTTAATATTGTAAAGGAGGTATTTTGGTGTTTGAAGTTGATGCAGTTTATATAATAAGCCTGCATGCCAAACACTGTCAAAGGCCTTGTTTATGTCCATAAATAAACAGACTGTCCTTTTGTCGTCTAAGTGTGTAGTTTGTATGTGATTTGTCAGAACAAAGAGTGGATGTATGTGCTGTCCAACCAGTATTTCAAGTCTGGTTTTTAATATGTGTGTTCGAACACTTTACTTAGTACAGAAAGTAAAGGAATTGGTCTGTAGTTTTGTATTTGTGTGTGGTCGGGTCCGTTTTTTGGAATAGGAATTATTATACCATCTTTAAGTATTACTGCGTGAGTTTCTGGGGATAGGTTTTTTAGGGTTTTGTTTTGTATGTTGTCTTTTCCTGGAGCTGTATTATTGATGTGTGTAAGAGCTGCGTTATATTCAGTCTGTGTGATTAGTTCATATGTGTTGTCAGGTGGGTCATTAAAATAGTTGTAGTACCAGTTGTTTACTAAATTATTGTGTTGTACGTCAAAGTTAGGGTGCGTTGAATAGATATAGATAGATATATTTATTTTGTTCAGTTCAGTACAAACTAGGTAGTAAAAACCCTTGCAAAGGGTGTGGAACAATGTCAAAAAAAAAAGACAAAAATAACAAAGGGAATCAAAAATCTCCATTTGCACTTTGTGCACATTTTGTGGTTAATGTGAATGCGTGATCTGATGAGTTATCAGGTGCCGTAGTCACGTGATTAGTTTCGATTTTTGTCGGGGAAGCGTCGGTTTGTGGTCGTGTTTCTTTGTGTCAGGTGCCATGTGGCCTATTTAATCACCCCGGCCTTTTTACCACTACAGCACCCGAACTGCCGACATCTGACCTAGGTTCTGAGCGTTGTGGCACAAAGTGCAAATGGAGCTATTAAGCGATCGGAATCGGTCTACTAGTGTAACTAGGCCCACGGACATTAAAAACACAAACCAAACGAGTTACGGACGAAAACTCTATTTCGTACGTAACAAACTAACGACTACAAAGACAATGATGCAGTAATTCAAACTTGAAATAGACTTAGCTCCATCAAAAAATTCCTTAAGGCTATAAAACGCATTTTCAGCTAAATAAAGCCTTAGCCATCTTCTTAATTTAATTCTTGTAAATGTTCTCATCTTTGTGGGAAACGAATTGTAGATCTTCTTACACGAGTACTCAACGTTTTGTTGCAGATAGGTGAGGTTATACCTAGTCTGAAGTAACAGGTTATGGTTTCTAGTTGGGTACTCGTGCACTGCAGTTGAGTCAGAAAAAAGATCCCAATTATCAATAATAAACATAAAACAATGATAAATGTAAACAAGCATGTGACAGTAAGCAACTTATACTCAACAAAACACTCCCTACATTAGTCCTCATTCATGTCATTCATTTCATGTTAAATATGGAACGTATACATTTTTTTTTAAGTTTAAATATTCTATCTATATTACTAGAGTTACTCCAAAATATTAAACCGTACTGTAGCCTAGACCCAACAAAGGCATGAGTGCAGCTAAGCAACCAACCTCAATCAATGTGGACTGACCAATCCAACCTCCCATATATATTGAAAAGCTTGATGAAAGTGTTCAGCAAATGCTTCAGCTTTGTATTTGTCCGTGTAGAGTTCGGTTCCGTTTTTGTTTATGGTTCCTATAGTACAAGTCTTTTTGTATTGGGACAGTTTTTTTTTGCCAGTAGGATTTTCCTTTATCCTGCTCAATTTCTTGGCATGCTTCTAACCATTTGTCCTGCCTGTACCGATCTATAAGGGTCTTTATGTTTCTGTTAAGGTTGTTAAGTTTGCGTTTAATTGTGTCTTCCTGTGTAAATATATAGTTTCTGTATAGTTCTCTTTTGTGTTTAATTAGTCTTAGTATAAATTTGGGTAGTGTATGTCGATAAAAGTTGTTTTTCAGTCGTGGTGTGTATGCTTCTACTGCCAAACTCAGTCGTTTCTGTAGACTTTCTATTGATATAGATGATGGCTGCTCAGATTGAATATAATCGTGTATTAGTTGTTTTACCTTGTCTGTGTCCGTTTTAGTTTTGTCTTCTGGCTACTACGTGTTATAGAGCTGGTTTGGTGCAAATTAAGACTGAATGTAATGGCCAAATGGTCCGACCCAAGTTCGTTATTCAAGTTAAGGTTAGTAATGTTGCTTGTAAGGTTTTTGGTGTGAATTAAAACGTCAGGTGTTGAATCTTGATTTGCAGGCATCAAAAAGGTTGCAGGGGTGTCTTGTTTTATGAAGTCAGAGTTGTCTAGGAATTTCTTTAGTTGTATGTTTTTGTTTTTGTTCAGGTTTAGGTCATCAGTAATAATAGCGTATTTGTATAGACATGCTTTGGTTAGTATGTTTTGTTCTAAGTTGGAGTGTGGATGGATGTATACTAAGAATATGTGAATTTTATCGTCGAGGTAGGGTATTGTAAAGTGAAGACAGTCGTTTAGTGGGTTATTTAAGAAAGGAAGTTTTGCCTTACCTAATTTTAGAAGTGGCTTAAGTAGAACAGTTTCTCCCTCTGGCGTTGTTTTCTGTGTTGCCATGTCTACATATACAGGGTGTCCCACGACGAAAGACATCGATTGATATTGGAAAAAGTATAAATAGGAGAGTTTTGAAAATTTGGTAGGATACTGATGTGGGCATGCCCAATCCAACTAAAATATTTTCAAGATGGTTGCACTTCCGTTTATACCGGAAGTCGATCACAACTTTCTTATTTTAAATAGAACACCCTATATATTATTACATATTTGGATTCCTCACAAAATTCTGACCAACTTTTGTATAGAATGCCCTATGCCTATCTCTAGCCGTTTTCGAAATATTTGATGTTTTTCCAAAAAAGTGACAGTTGCAACGCTCAACATATTTTTGTACTATGTTAAAACCGTATTTCATTTTGCAATAAAACTTTGGGTTATTGTAAATAAAGGATCGTTTTATTAAACTGAGGGTGCATAATGACTCATTTGTATACAGGGTCGTCAAAAAAAAATCATAAACTTGCCACTAAAAAAAATGAAAAATCTCAAGTTTTTTAAATAGAAACCCACATTTTTTATGACGGAATCATTTTGAGCATTAAAAATTACTATAAGTTTCAATTTACTTGCCTATACCTAAATCCAACCCATTTCGTTTTATTTGAGAATAAACATTTTTTTATTATGCTGCACGGTTGGGATTATGTGGTGTTCTAGTTGGTCATGCTTTTGACACACGGTGATATTGGAGACCTGCAGGGCATGTTAATAACACTAGTTTTGAGTGTTTTGACAACTGCAAATATGCCGTCGCGGTTACGTTATTCAAACCAAGATTACTTAAATCTGTTTATTATTTACGGAGAATGTGATAAAGTTGTGAGTAGAACATGTGAGGTATTTGCCGCTCGTTATCCAGAAAAACCAAAGCCATCACCAAAAGCTGTCAAGCAAATAATTGAAAATTTAAAGAATACGGGATATGTGAAGATAAAAGCTATTAAAACAAAACCAATCCTTAATAATACAAATGTAGAAATTGCAATTTTGGGCTATTTTGTTGCAAATCCAACTTTGTCAATAAGACAAGTTTCCGTAGAATCAGGCATATCCAAAAGCTCAATTCAGAGGATCCTGAAGAAACATAAATTTCACCCTTTTTCATTTAAATTAGTGCAACACTTAAAAGAGGTTGACTTTCCGAAGAGAGTTGTTTTTAGTGAGTTTTTGCTGACTAGTCACTATGGAGACGAATTGTTTTTGAATAATATTATTTGGAGCGACGAGGCCAAATTCACTAAAAATGGAATGTTCAATAGACATAATTCACACTACTGGTGTGACATAAATCCACACTTAATTAGAGAGAGAAATTTTCAAGAAATCTGGAATTTTTATAATAAAAAATGTTTATTCTCAAATAAAACGAAATGGGTTGGATTTAGGTATAGGCAAGTAAATTGAAACTTATAGTAATTTTTAATGCTCAAAATGATTCCGTCATAAAAAATGTGGGTTTCTATTTAAAAAACTTGAGATTTTTCTTTTTTTTTTAGTGGCAAGTTTATGATTTTTTTTTGACGACCCTGTATACAAATGAGTCATTACGCACCCTCAGTTTAATAAAACGATCCTTTATTTACAATAACCCAAAGTTTCATTGCAAAATGGAATACGGTTTTAACATAGTACAAAAATATGTTGAGCGTTGCAACTGTCACTTTTTTGGAAAAACATCAAATATTTCGAAAACGGCTAGAGATAGGCATAGGACATTCTATACAAAAGTTGGTTAGAATTTTGTGAGGAATCCAAATATGTAATAATATATAGGGTGTTCTATTTAAAATAAGAAAGTTGTGATCGACTTCCGGTATAAACGGAAGTGCAACCATCTTGAAAATATTTTAGTTGGATTGGGCATGCCCACATCAGTATCCTGCCAAATTTTCAAAACTCTCCTATTTATACTTTTTCCAATATCAATCGATGTCTTTCGTCGTGGGACACCCTGTATATTGCCAATCCCTGTATGTCCAAGTTTAGTTTTAGTTTCCACAAACATACAGCAGTCAGTGTCGTTGCGTTCAATGTAATTATAAATTAAGTGTTTTTTGTTGTTTAGTCCGTTTATGTTGAGATGAAGTAGTTTTACCGGTATGTTGTTTAGTGTTTATTTTACCTGAATAATGTGACTTTGATAGTCCTGTCAGTCAAGGAAGATGGCAAAATTTGGACAAAATTTTAGAAAATATTAAAGAAAATGCATCAAAAGGTAACCAAAATGTATTACCTAAATGTCAAGAGCATCCTAAGATAGGGAATACGTAGATATTTTGGAATAGAAGATGAAAAATGCTATTGCTAATATTAAAATAGGTTTCAGTGCGTTATAAGCGGGCGATAACGCCCCTCTATAATACCCTCAGGTTGTTAAGAACACTATAATCTACACCATTTCCAAGGTATTATTTGTTCATAATGTATAGGTGAAACATAAAAACTTAAATATAAAAAGTTATTATAATTGACAATAATCGGCGAAAAAATTATGTCTGCGGCAGTAAATGTGGTACTTTTTCACATGAAAAACTTATTCTGGAATTAATGGATGGAAAGCCTTTGTTTGTTAGGGACCCCACCCAGTTATCAGTAAAGTTCAAATATTTAAAAGGTAAGTAGGCACTATATGTACTACATAATTATGTGAGGATCAAGCAAGTCAGAACTTTTAATAAAAATGCTATTCTGTGGGAAATAGTGAATTATACGATACAACTGAATATGTTCCTTTCCACAAAGACTTTTGATCTACTGAACATAATACTTTTGACCATATGCTAGTTTATCATACAAAATATTTAAGTTCTTACACTTTCATTTTGCAGCTCAATATTACAAATGCAAGAGACATAACAGTGTAAGTGGTAATGAACCTTACAATTTTCAATTTTATGATTAAATGGACCAATTGTTGAGGGATCGACCTATGACCCAAAGTCAAGACATGTCTAGTGGATTTGGTTTTGAAAGTTCAACAGGTATGTCATTCTGTTATTGTGTTGCACCATCCCAGCATATTAGACAATAATTATTATGTTCTTTGTAACTAGACTGTAGATTTATTTTATAGATAAGACTAATAAATGTTATTTAATTTCTGTTTTAGGTTTAAACTGTATGATTTGGAATTTCATGGTTTTGTAATTCAAATCAGTGGTAGATCATGCCATTCCTGGATGTTCCAGGGATGTATTTGTTGAAGAGCAGCTCTCTACACACAAAGAAAATGATGTTCCCATTCAAAACCTCAAAGCCACCAAAGGCAAAGGTAAAGCAAAAAACATTGAATGCTTTAAAAAACTTGGAAAAAGTTATACAAAGCGAGGGAGAAAAAAATAGAGAATTGTTCCTAAAAATGATAGAAAGCAGCAAATAATTTTACCGTCCACTTCTAAGTTTATGGAAGGGCTTAAAGAGATTTTGTCACCAAATACAGAATAGATGTGTTGTCTTGAAATACAGGGTGGCGCAAAAAGATGGGAACTTTTGTATGTGATGTTGGCAGCGCTGCGAGGTGCACAGACACGCGAGGAGCGAGGCAAGTTGTACAGCAGCACTAGAGATTTAGTAGCCATGGAACAGTGGAAGCTCATTTTCAAATCCTGCTGTTCTTCATCAACGTCCTCTGCACAGCCCTAAGGTTACTGTATGGTCACTTTCTGCTGAAGAGGTAATAGAGCTGTATTTTTTTGAAGATGATCAGAGAAACACAGTGACAGTAACTTCTGAGCGTTATGTTACCATGCTTGAGACATTTCTGGCTGCAAAAATTCACAGTGTACAATGGCATTGAAAAAAAAATCAGTCAGTCATTTCCAGGAACGGTAATGTTGTTTGGCCGCCTCGTTCCCCCGATTTACCAGTATGCGATTTTTATTTATGGGGTTACTTAAAGAGTGTAGTTTACAATCCACATCCCAAAACCCTACCCTCACTCAAAACAGGAATTACAGAGGAGATCGAAGCAATAACGCCTGACACTTTGCACCAGGTCATGCACAATTTTCAAAATCGACTTGCTGAATGCATCCGGCAAAACAGACATCATCTTCGCGATGTAATCTTCAAAAATTCATTTTTTCTTTAATTTCCAATGTTGTAGTGTACATTTAGCACCCTAAATAAGGTTTTCAAAAAATTTTTAATTTTTTTTTTCTCTCTTCAAAAGTTCCCATCTTTTTGCGCCACCCTGTATATTCAGGGTGGAATCAGTAATTGACAAAACTTATAGAAGTATACAGGGTGATTGACTGTCGATGGTAGGTTAGACGTCTTAGAGAAAACGAGACCAGGAAGTTTTTTGAAAATTTGGTGATCTAGGTTATGACGGCTGATCTATCTATCTAAAATATTTTCAAAGTTCTGACACTTCCTGTTATACTGGAAGTTGACCCTAACTTTCTTATTTTAAATGGAACACCCAGTATATTATTACATATTTGGGAATTTTGAACAACTTATATATAGATAGATCAGGAGTCTTAACCTAGCTAACAAAGTTTCAAAAAATTTTCATGTCTTGTTTTCCCTAAACGTCTAACCTACCATCGACCATGAATCACTTGTATACTGTAAGTAGTGGTTAAAATACATGTATTTTGGGTTCTATCTACCATGTTTAGTCAAAGTTATTTTTTCCACTCTATATTCACTAAACTTTTGAAGTTGTGTTCACTGTGTTTAAGGCTAATTTTGTCATTGTAACTATGGTTTTATAAGTTTTGTTTTGTCATTAGAATTACACTATTTTTTAGAGTTACTAATATTAGTATTTCACCCTGGAATAAAAAATACATACCTAATAAAGTTACTTCATAATATATGTATTTACATGTTTTATGCAAATATATTTTAGTATTTACCTGCAAAAGAAACTTGAGATGTTTTAAAAACTGTTTTTCTTTTAATTTCTACCTACTAAAAGTTTATTATATTTAATTGGAACAAAAACAAGTTAGTATAGTATGTACTTAAATAACTAAATAAAACAAACAGCGAGTTAATACAAAATTAATTCACTAATATTTTTATTGTCTCAAACTAGACTACCCCAATGGAAAGTTCTTTGATAGGTACTCTGTTAGAAATATCCTCAGGTCATAACCACCATATCTGTTGCGAAATTCTACAGGTTGCAGTAAGACAAATTCAGCATCTTGAACAGCTTGAATCCAGTTTGTAGGAACAATCTCTTTGTAACTTTCAACAATGTTGTGCAAAGTACAGCATGCTGCAACTACTTCTGGTACAAAACTGTAATGAACATCTATTCGTTTTAGAAGACATCTCCACCTAGCCTTTAATCTCCCAAATGATATTTCTACCGCTACCCGAGCACTATTTAGATGAACATTAAATGAGTATCCCCTCAGCAACCATGGAAGAAGAGGATTTGCAGAGTCTCCAATAATCACGTAATCCAAACTTCTTCCATCACAATAGGGCTCTAAAAAAAATATGTTAATAGATTTTTTCTTGGTTCTAATTAAAACTTTAGCCACTTTCAGTTTTAAAAATAAACATAATAATTCGGATATGTTTAACTTTGGAATAATAATATTCCAATTCTTATTAAAATAATAAATAAAAATTCCATTACTTATATAAATAAGAATTCATAAGTGCAGTGCTATCATGGCTTCGCCCTGTAGTTTTAATGGAAATGTCTATGAAATTGTATTCTGCATCAACCACAGCTTGTAGAATTAAGGATGGCCAGCCCTTACAATTCACAAAATCTGTATAGCCTTTACTTGGTGGCAAGATAGGTATGTGAGTACCATCTATGGAACCTATAATATTTGGAATTTTGCTCCTTTGTTCAAAATGGCTGCTGATAGTAATTGCTTCTGTTTCATTTGGAAATTTTATTGGTTGCTTTCACAAATTCATTTATAGTGTTACACACAGTTGCTTTGTGTATTCCAAACTGATTTGCGACTATTCTGTATTCACAACAGCTTGCTAGATAGTAAAGAGACACTCAATTGAGCCTTCTGTTTCCAATATAAATTAAGTTTCTTTCTTTTTGGACCTAATTCATCTTTGAGCTCTTTGCAAATCAGTTCAAAAGTGTTTTTTGACATTCTAAAATTATGTAGCCATTCTTCTTCACTTAACTTGTCGCCTTCAACTATTTTTTCCCACCAACAGCGACTCCTTTTTTTAATTACCCCTCGTCGGCTCCTTCCTTCAGAGGCACCAATAAGTATGGTGAATCTATAAATATGTACACGAAAAATAGATTTGTAAGTTTAGGTATAGTATATTATAATAATATACGTTACAGTATAAAAATATACTACTTACATTTCAGAATTAAGGAAATTCATCAAAGTTAAAGTGGACAATAATGGCACTGTTTGCATTCTTGTACCGGCATTTAAGAAATTCAAAAAAGAAACCACTCCAATTTTTGGTTTTTTCTTTAGAAACGACTTATTTTCAGCTTTGACTTTCATTTTAAATTTTAATGCGCTCAATTTATTCCTTTTGATTTGTTAGATGGCGGAAAAACCGAAAACCCCAAAAAACGAGATAGGACGTTTGACAGCTGACTGCGACAAAATAGGAATGTTGTCATCAGTGTGAAGTGTCTATTTCTATCTTTTTTTATTTTGTTGTTGTCTTGCTCTGGTTTTATCGGCTTGCCTACATCACTTGCCCAATCCAAACAAAGCTAAATACGAATAAAACGGGATTCAACTTATGATTGTTCTATCCGCTTCAATAATCGGATTACACGATATAAACGTAGTCATTGAATGGCCTCCAAGATGTCCTGATCCCAATCCTTTGGATTTTTTTTGGGTGGCTATCTCAAAAATTTAGTTTTTTAAACTAAATCTGAATCAATTGACGACTTAAAAATTAGAATTAAAAGAACTTTTTATAGTGAAGAGACTGTGCCGCCACTTCTGCAACAGCTCGCAGCTCAGGTGATGAAGAGTAACATCTGCGTCTTCAGAAATATCCACGTTAAAAGCACTTTAAGAAACGTTTTAGCTCAAAATATTAAAGACGGAATACCACAATAATGACGTCAAAATTGTAAAGAAATCACCAGTCGTTTATTATGGTTGAAGTAGTAACTACTCGTGCACCTATACTACCTTATTGTTAGAGACTATTAGCAATCACTATTTCAACTGAACGATTTATTAAAAGTTCGATGAGATTTTGATAAATGGTTGAAAATAAAATAGTATACAAACCACGTTAGAAAGTTTAATTTCTATCTCAAGATAAACTACCTAATCTCTCGACAGAAATCAAACACTTTCCACCTGAGTATGTAATATACTATTTCGTCCACAACATTGTTGTCGTCGGCCATAAGACGACCTCAGACGCCAAACTGTCTTTCGGCCGAAAAAATACCATTTTACGGCCTAGGTATACAAATAACTTTTCCTACGATCGTGCGGAAAAGTGTAGTTATTTTTTTAACTTTAAACTATTTAATAACTACTTGTATTACAATGTAAATGAACTGTGTTGCCTGAGTAATAAGGTTGTAATCCTAAGAAAAATATTTTGACAACGTCTAAAATCTCAACTGACAACCCACCTGCAAGAAATTTAATTGACTGGTTTTCTATTGTAACCCTTTCATTTACAAAGAGCATGACATAAACACTAATTGTAAAATGCTCAAATACGTGCCGGAAGTGTCTTTTCCGCACTCTATAGCGGACCGAACTCCGAAAAGTGTCACTTTCCGCACTTGTTAGGTAAATAACTAATTCCTACTCGCGTGTGCGAAGTATCTATTTTGCGCACCATCCAAGTTTAACAGTGACCAAAACTTGTTATAATGACGTTAAGGTTAAAATATGACTAAAAAAAAACTGTGCATATGAAAAGCACGTGTCAAAGTGGACCTTATATTTAGGTTACAAAATAAATTAAGTCTGGGGTTTCTCGGAGAAAAAATATTGTTCCTAACTATTGTGCAAAGTGAATTGTCCGCACTTGTCTGCTGAATATCCAGCCATCGTGCGTACAAGACTTACTTTTGCACACTTGTTAGGAAAACTACTATTCTAATCTGTTTTTCTTTTTCAGGAACGATTTGCGACCTACAATTTCTCCGTGATTGATGATGAGAGAATAAGCAAAAATTTGACGTGAGTAATTTACGTTATTAAACTAGCAATTGCAATCCACGTCATTGAACACAATGGATGATGAACCAGAAAACAAGGAGCTCCAAAAAAGTACTGATAGAGAAATCGCCGAGTCACCTCAATTACCAGACGCCACTTGTGAGACGGATAGTCTTCACACTGGAAGAAAATATTATTGCAACTTCTGTAATGAATATTTTAGTTCCCAATCTGACATCAACGATCATTTAAAAACTGATACAGAATGTAAACAATACAGTTGTTATCAATGTGAAAAGGTTTTCTCACGTAAACTCTTTCTTATACATCACATCACAGCTGGGCATAATTCTCTTCAACATTTTAAATGCAAAATATGTCATACACTTTTTTTAACAACAAGTGATTTTAATACACATGGCAGAATTCACAACGATAAGGGCCTACTGAAATGGAGCTATTGTAACAAATGTTTCACGCAATTTGTTATAATTCAAACTGGTAGTAAAAAGCCATTTAAATGCAAAGATTGTGGCACAAGTTTTGCAGGAACATCCGCTTTAACTGAATGTATCAGGAGTCATATCGGAAGGAGAACATATAAATGTCACGTTTGCAACAAAGGTTTCTTGTCAAAATCTGATTTAATTAAACATAAAAGAGGTCACACCGGTAAAAAAACACGTAAATGCAAAGTTTGTCATAAAAGTTTCCCATATAACTCTGATTTAACTAGACATATGAGGACTCACACCGGAGAAAAACCATATAAGTGCGACGTTTGTGACAAAAGTTTTTCTCGAAACATTACTTTAACTTATCATAAAAGGGCTCACACCGGAGAAAAACCATATAAATGCAAAATTTGTGACAAAAGTTTCTCGATAAAATCTAGTTTGACTATACATATGAGGACTCACACCGGAGAAAAACCATATAAGTGCGACGTTTGTGACAGAAGTTTCTCGCGAAAGAGTCTTTTAACTTACCATAAAAGGACTCACACCGGAGAAAAACCATATAATTGCGAAATTTGTGACAAAAGTTTTTCGATGAAAGCTGGTTTGACTAGACATGTGAGGACTCATACCGGAGAAAAACCGTATAAGTGCGACGTTTGTGGCAAAAGCTTTTCGCAAAGCGGTGTATTAACTAACCATAAAAGGACTCACACCGGAGAAAACCCACATAATTGCAACGTTTGTAACAAAAAATTCTCGACAAAATCTAATTTAGTTAAACATATGAGAAAGATTCACACATCGGAACAACCATAAACTTGCAATGTTTGTGGCATAAATTTTCTCGAAAAGGTTTGTTTTAACTAAACATATCAGGAATCACTCCGTAGAAAAACTATACATATAAGTGCGACGTTTGTGACAAAAGTTTCTAGGGAAATCTTACTTTAACTAGATATATTACATATCAGGACTCACACTGTTTAAAAGCCATTTAATTAAATGCAGCAATGGGAAATTTTTCATATTTTATTTTTTTTTATTTATATAATTAAGAAAGGTTTAAAAAAAGTGAATCCCAAGTAAATTTAGTCTAAAATATATAATAACAATCTTTATTTCATTACGAAATAGACTATCGGCCGGAATGGTCTTTCTGCCCTTGTGTACATTTGTTGGTTTAGGCTTACTTTAAGTTGTGGTATAATATAATAATCTAAAATACAGTATTACAAAAGTTTATCTTAACCTAAAATTACATTTTGTTACATTTATCATTGTCTTAGTTGTGTTATGTTTGTAAGTGTTCGAGTAGAGTCGTCGATGGAGAAAGAAAACGAGATTGTCTTGTCTGTCTTGTGAGGCAAAGAGAATTTAGTATGGTCCAGTTCTGTTGGTTGTTTTTCCATTTGGATTGAATTTGTATTAGTCTTTCTGGTATTCTAGTTAAGTTTGTGCGCTGGTACAGTAACTCGTTTGGGGGATTGTGGAGTGAGTTTTAGGGATGTCTTATCCGTGTTATCAGTCTTAGGGCGATTTGTTCGGTTGTTTGTATGTGTCGTTTAGTTCTTTCTGAAGCGTTTGCCATGAGTACGTTGCCATAGTCAAGTAGTAGTCTACAAATTGCTTTGTAAATGTTTGTAGCCGTCTTTGTGCTAATTCCTTTGTTCTTGTAGGTCAATGAGCAAAAATGTTTTGTTCTTTTTGTCATTTCTGTTCTGATGTTTTGTGCATTTAAGTTTATGGTCCATCGTAATGCCGAGGTATTTTACGAAAGATCTTGGTTCAGTTATGTGGCCGTCTGCTGTTATTGTATGAGAGTTTATGTTAATTCTGTGATTGGAAAGCAAAAGATGATTTTTTGTCGCGTTAGGTATTAGTCTCCATTTATAAAACCATGTCATTGTGTTGTTTGTGAGTGACTGGAGTCTGTTTACCGCTTTTTCAGTACTTAGTCTTTTCATGGACAATGAGGGCGGTATCGTCTGCGTATTGTAATATGTATGCCGTTTTGTCTATTTGTGTTTTGTTCTGTAGGTTGTGTTTGTATATGTAATGGCAGTAAACATAATAGAGAAAAGGCGAAAGCGGTGATCCTTGAGGTAGTCCTTGTTCTGGAGAGAAAGGAAAGGAAAAGGTGTTGTCAATTCGTACTCCGAATTGCCTATTTTCTAACAAGTCTTTGATAATGTAAAGTAAGTATTTCGGAGTTTGAAGTTCGTATAGTTTGTACAGTAAACCCTTATGCCAGACACTATCAAAGGCTTTGTTGATGTCCATAAATAAACATGCTGATTTGCCGTCGTTAAGGTGAGTAGTTTGGATGTTGTTTGTTAAGACAAAAAGTGGATGAATAGTGGAGTGATTCTCTTTGAAACCGAATTGGTATGCGGGGATATGTTGTCCAATTAATTTTTGCAGTCTGTTTTTTATTATGTGTTCGTAAACTTTGCTCAATACTGGGAGTAATGTTATTGGTCTGTAGTTTTGTGTTTGTGTGTTGTCCAGTCCGTTTTTTGGTATGGGAATAACTATGCCATTTTTCCATGTTTTTGGAATTTTGTTTGTTGCAATGCAGTGGTTAAGTTGAATAAGGATCAGTGGGCTTCTTGAGATAGGCTTTTAAGTATTTTGTCTTTTCCCGGTGCTGTGTTTTTGATGTGAGATATTGCCTCGTCGTATTCTGTGTCTGTAATTAGTATGTAAGTGTGTTGTGATGAGTTTTCAAAGAATTTTGAGTACCAATTGTTAATGGAGTTCCAGTTGTTATTGTAAAAGTTAGGGTTAGTCGACATGCTGAAAGCTCTATGAAAGTGTCTGGCAGACGCGTCAGCTTTGTATTTGTCAGTGTGGCGTTCTATTCCGTTTTCGTCAATAGTGCCCATATTATTAGTTTTTTTGTACTGCGCCAATTATAATTATTTAATATACATTTAAATTTTTGCGCGTCATGTACCGTGACGTAAGTTTGACGTCATATAGTATGGTAGCGTCTGCCGGATCATACTATATGACGTCACGATTACTAGCGACATATACTAGCACATTTTTAATTCTTTATTGCAGCGGTTTGATCCAAAAAAATGTTTTTTAGTGATATAGGTTTTAATATAGTACGTACTGAAGATTTAAAGTAGTATTTTTAAAGAAAAATATTGTGTCCAGTTTCCTATTGTGACAATGTTTTGCGCCAACTTTTATTAAAAATATATTAGGATTTACACTAAAAATTGGAAATACTGGAAAAAATTGTAAAAAGAAGTGGAAATACTTTTTTGAAGCACCTGCGCAAAAGACAGGACATGTATGGAATGTCGAAAACGGTAGTAGAAGCAGAGTTTGTATAAATATGGCAAAATTGAGCATTTTCAGGTTTAATAATATGCCGTCTTAAAGTTTGAAATATGTCTATCACTTTTGGAATTCGTTCAGGAGAAATCCACAATAAGCATTTATTAGGGTGCTTATAGGACCCACTTACAGGAAATGAACAATAGATTAAAAATAAATAAACAAAGTACATTGCATACACTTAAAAATTATAAATTAAGATTAAGACATTGCTCTTAAACTTACCGGACACAAGCAGTACGCCAACAGCTATAATAATCATAAATACGCTCGACCATAATGGTGGTTTAGTAAAGCGCCTATCAAAAATAACCGTAAATCGGTACGGTATGGTTCAGCGCAGTGCCATTTAATGAGTAATAATTGTAAATGATGGGATTAGTTTTTCTAGTGAAGCTCATTACGTTGCATTTGGCAGTATCTTAAGGGTAAGTGTGTTAGTATTGCACCAACTGCATATGGTAAGTAAGTCGCGTTGAATCCGTACACAATCCTCGACACTCTCAACACTAGAAAATATTTTCAGATCATCAGCATATGCAAGTTTGTCACATGAAACCAGATCAATCAAGTCGTCAATGAAAATTGAAAAAAGTAGGGGCCCCAGATTGGAACCCTGGGGTACACCAGAATTGACGGCAATGACGGTGATCTGAATCCTCCACACTCGACAAACTGCGCTGCTCTAAAAAAACCAATCAATCCCTGCGACAAGCCAAAACGCTCGAGTTTGCTCAACAGAACATAATGATCAATCTGATCAAAGGCCTTTTGAAAATCGGTGAAAATTGCGTCAAGCTTACCACGAGAATCCAATGCTTCACAGGCGACCTGAGATAAGGAAGCCAAATTGGTAGTACAAGACCTAGAATCGAAAAAGCCGTGCTGATTTACAGAGGGTCTACTGCGAATTTGCGGAAATATTGAGCCATACAGAATGATTTCGACGAGCTTGGCAAAGTTGCAGAGAATAGAGATAATTCTCGACCATGCCAGGATCACCCTTCTTTAAGACAGGAGTCACTTTGGCCGTCTTCCACATTTTGGGAAGGCAGGAAGACGACAGTACAAGGTTATAAATATACGCCAGGAGCCTCGCCAGGACGCCAGCGTAGTCCCGAACCAAGAAACTCGGAACTCCATCAACTCCCGCTGTCAAACCGGTTTTGAGCCTCTTACTGGCAACCAAAACATTACTCTCTGTTATTTTAGAAACAGTAACTATACTAGAAAGAGACAAGGAGTCCCTCTGGAAATCTAAGGTGATAGATTCTTCATAAATGCTTTGAAAGTAATTGACAAACGCAAGGACAATGTCCCGGGGACTGTTATACGATTGTTTCCCGTGCATCACCAAACCTGGGACTCTGGAATTACCTCTCTTACTCTGAACAAAGGACCAAAACTTAGCTGGGTCATCAGCAATGTTTTTTTCAGCACTAGATGTATTGGGTGTAAGCAATATTAATATGACTCTTTGTTAGATGTACCAGTGGGGTAACGGGTTTTCAAATTACGTGTTAGTTTTATGAGCCTTTATTAAAGTCCCGATAAACCTTTTCCTTTTTTAAAATGTTATTGATTATATCGCTTGTGAACCAAGGCGGAAACTGCCGTTTGCGCTGTATTTTCAGCGGAACACTAGCTTCGAAAACATTATTCAACGTTCCATAAAGGGACCTGCACGAATCATCCTAATCACCAGCAACATAAATTGGTGACCGATCCGTCGCGAGTAACATATTATACATAAGTGAGAAGTTTGTCTTCCTAAAGTTAAATTGCTTTACTGTATCTGAGAACAAGATCGGTTTCACCATTAGCTTTGCGGTTTCCTAAATCGTCCGTCTTGCTGTTAAGTTCTTGGAGTTGTACCGGAGGCAGATCAGCTTCGATGCTGATGCGACGTGAGCCAAGTACTTTATTCTTGCTTCTAAGCACTTGATGAACGATCCGAGTATCAGCAAGAGTTACTTTGAGAGATATTATCATATGATGATAAATCTCCGTAATAAGGAAAAAAGATTACTTTGCAATTGTTAAAATGTAATATGGCGCTTATAAGAAATATGAATGTTGAAAATGGTAACCAAAAACCTAAACATTTGATCTCTCAAATATGATATTGCCACTTTGTAGAGGAGGAAAAGTGACAAAAATAACAACGCGTCTCAACAAACATATAGAACATATAATACCTATAACACTACAGACTATATTCCTCATCCATTGAAACCACATGTACAAAAAGTGCCATACATACGTCATCAAATCACGATTTGCTATCGGCTAATAAGGAAGGAAGAGGGTTTGCAAGTGGATAAAAAATCGGATAAATTTTGCTGTTGATGTCATCGTTTCCATGGATTTTCACTACACTTCTATTGTTGCAATGTCGCTTCGGATAGAGTTCTACTGCAGAAAATTAAAAGAACCAGAAAAATGTATTTCTGCCAATACAAGGCAGTCGCAGTCTTATTATATTAGTGATTATATTCATGGAATTGTCTTATCAAATACCATTCGAGCTCAGATTTTGAACAGGATAATTTTTCCGCTTGTCTTCTCATACTTTCTTATAGTACAAAACTCGACCTGTTTGGCAAAATCACTCGAGCTACGCTCTCGTGATTTAGTTACAACAGATCTCATGCAGTTACACCACAAAGAAAGTGTTCTAAGACAAGCACAAAAATTATCCGGCTAAATCTGAGCTCTTATGGAATGGGCCTATCCCATATATCATAAATTTTTGTTTTAATGACTGGAATCGAAAGAATAGGATCAAAAAACTAATTTTTCATATTCTTGAAGAAAAAATTATGGTCGTAAATGTTCCTACATTAGTTTGAATTTGTCCATTAAATTTAAAAGATCTGTTTTGGCGCGCATGTGACGTACGTAATTCTGGGCGATTTTATTGGCTGTTGCACGCCATCTGTTTCACTTCTTGTCGCTGATTGGTTGATAGTGTAGTACGTCACCGGCGGCGGGCGTTTTAACCATGAGATTAATGTAGTTTTTACCATCATTTTTTTTCTATTTAGACTTAATATTTTTGAAAACAAAAAAATACGGGTATAATATTTTCAATCCGTCTTTGTAGTTATGAAATAAAAAAAAATTGTGGGACAGGCCCATTGCCCCCGAAAATAACCCTATACAGGGTGGTCCTCCGGAAGAAAGAAAAATCTTAAATATTGGCTAGCCAGCAAAGTCGATAAAGATCGTTCATCTATTATATGTTTAAGATGGTTATAGCGGAAGTAGATAGTAGCCAACTTGTTTATTTTGAATGGAACACCTTGTATATTGAAAAGTAAGAATCTCAACCTTCTCCACAATTAATTTATCTTTATTTTTATAATTACTTATTATTATATTTTTCTGCACCCACTTTTAGAACCGACCTTGTTTAACACGACAAAACACAAAAACCAAAATGTTTTCTGATATGCGAAAATGTTCGATTAAATGGTAACAAACCGTACAAACTTTCGTTTGCTCTTTGGTATGCAGGCATATTACACACTTAATTAAAAGTGTAACTTTAACTAGTGCCTAATTTCGATCATTCGAAAAATTGAAAAACAGAGCTATCTCCCAGGACGGCCGTTTCGGTTCTTGCAAACCTCATCAGCTGGACTGCCTCTGTTGGACATCATTGTTGAAGACACTTTCCGAATGATCAAAACTAGTACTGAAAGAAATCAATTTTTCGGCAGCGGCGCGGACTGCCAGCTGCTGTTATCTGTGAAGCAGACATGAGATATACAGGGTGTTTCGGGAGGAAAGGGAAATATTTTGAAAATGCGTTCCGATTCTTAACCGTTGCTGAAATAATCGGTCCTTAAGTTTTTTGTTGTGTTTTTTATTTTAAAAGCATTACAAGCAAATAATTGTGGTCTAAACAACAAAACTAAACTAATTTAGAATATTTTCGAAAATACCCCCACCAACTTCAATACAAGAATAAAAATAAAAAAAAAATAAAAATAAATTAAGAATCGAATTAAACAATATAGGTTTATTTATCTTATTTTAACCTCCGGAACGCATTCTCAAAATATTTCCCCTTCCTCCGGAAACACCCTACAGGGTGTTACAAATTTTTATTACATTCGGAGAGATCCGACAAAAAAGTCTAATTTCTATTTTATTTTTTTACCTCTTTATTATTGATTATTTTAGAAAACTAATGGCATCTTCTGGAGACACTTTTTTGTGCTCTTCAAAAAAATAGTTTTAGTTTTCAGCTCCGACGTTTCGTTTTTTAGATACTATCATCAACTTCAATTGTTCAAATACGGACCTAAACTTTTTATTTTGTTTTTTAGTAGCTACAGACCAAAGAATAGCTATTTAACAAGACCGGACAGTTGAAAAGAGAAAGCGAATTAGCGAGAGATGGACTCTTCCTACCAAAGTTAAAGTGACAATCGACTGATATCGGCTTTGATCGTTGAATATCATTGGTTGGTCAGACTACATTGGTCGCTGGATTTCACTCGTTCGTGGTCAATCTGTGCCAAATTGTATTATTTCGTCTCAAAACCGGCATAGATCGATTCCGCTGATGTTCTAGTCTCCATATTTGTTTCATCCATATTTTTAAAGTTGTAGGAGTAGAAAATAGTATATTCTATATTAAGAGCCGAAAGTATATATTTGCCGCTTGCACATGAAAATAGCAGAGTGAGGCGAAGCCGAACGCTCATCTTTCACTCCTTCCACTTCATACAATTAAGTGAGAGTTTCATTGGTTTTAAAGTAGTGATACTGGTCTCAAGGTAGCCGATTCATTGAGAGTTTCATTGGTTGGTCATTCAAGTTGTTGAAAAACGTTGCCATATCTCAGACCACATCAAATATTTGTTTAAAAACATCGGTTTAAAGTTAATAAGAATTAAGTTAAGGAAACTGTTAAGGAATTAACCAATATCCCTGTAGGAGTAGAAAAAACATTTTACCGTTGTGTGGCAATTCGGAATATACCGGATGAGCCACAAGATCCCAATTGAGGTTATGTTTTTTCTTGTAAAATGACTATGTTTTAATGACATTTTCTGATTCGCCTTTTCATTTTGTTCACATTTAATATCATATGTTGTATGTTTAACTTGTTTGGCAGCTCTTCAATTATTACAGAAAGCATTACTTGAAATGAATGACCGCCTAGATCACCAGATTTAACGCCTCTATATTATTTTCTATTGGGGTCAAATAAAAAATAAGATACATGCAACAAAACCGACAAATTTAGATCATTTAAGAAGAAAAATGATGGATGAATTCAACCTTATAACACGACATACAAACGTCATTGAATTTTTATTTTAACTGATTGTTATATAGTTTAAGGGGCACATCTTCAGCATTTATTCAAATAAAATAAATTGTAATTACTTGAAATTGTAGTTGTTTTTAATTATTAATAGCTGCCAAACTGTTCTAGTTAACGATACATGTTAGATGACATGTGATCAGAATAAGAGAGCAAATAAGATCATTTCATAAGAAAAATCATAACCTCATTTCTTTGCCAGTAGGGGTAGGTACACCCTGTATACACATAACGGTAAACCGTTTAAAATGCTTGAACTTTTTTATACATATAGGATGTTTTACCAAAAGATGTATACATTTCGAAATAATTCATGGTTACCGGCTTTTTACACACAGTGTACCTATACAAGGTGTTACAAATTCGATGCATTATTAGCATTGCTATCTCAGAAACTATAGTTGATAAAGCTTTAGTTAAATGGAGGCAAAGTTGCGCATTTTATTGCTAAATGATTTGGTAAAAAAAAAATCAAAAAATGTTATTAATTCCGGAAATATCCGACAAAAATGGAAAAAGCCAAATTTCTATTTTATTTTTTTACAACTTTATTATTGATTATTTTGGAAAATTAATGACACCTTCTGGAGGCACTTTTTATGCTTTTCAAGAAAACAGCTTTAGTTTTCAGCTCTGACGTTTTGTTCTTTAAACACCATCATCAACTTTAATTTTTAAATTTCCTAAACTTTTTATTTCCGTTTTGTAGTATCTACAGACCTTCCAAAACCAATGATGTGTCACAATTGTCAAAAAATATAGGATAGTGTATGTACAGGGTGCTGCATTTTCGATGGTTTTACGGGGTACAGAGAAAACGGTAATAGATAGAAAAAAAGTAGCATACGTGTTCTGATCTCTTTTTCTGAGCTGAGATGACTGGCGAAAAGTGGGCGGCGCAAACTTCTTTTGTTTCAAAGATACGGGGGGATTTTGAAAATTGGTCATTTTGAACCTCTTCTGTATTTCAGTTGCTCTTAAAGTTATCAAAAAAGGAAGAACGGTTCCCGGTAGAAGTTTTCATGTAGAATCCAATGGCGTAGTCAGTTTTTTTCTATTCCGTTTAGTTTCTGACATATGACAGTAAGTTACATTTTTTTAAATGGAACATCCTATATATTTTTACGTCATTTAAGTCTGTTGATTTTTACCTTTTCAACGGTGTATTACAACATATAAGTTTGTAGAGGTTAATCCTGTTATTTTAAAAAAAGACCTTTGCTAAGCTAAAAAAAGGCCAATATCTAAAATACCAAACAAAATCGGAAATCATATAAACTAACGCATCAGAAAATTAAATATTTTTAATAAATCTTATTAAAAATCTAAGTTACAAACAGTTCTACCGTCACAGAAAAGTGGCCATTTTTATTTTCTACTATTTTTAAGGTGGAAGTTGAAAAAACTGTTTATAAACGACATGTAACATGTTAATATGAACATAGCCAAATTTTGTTTCGACTGTGGGTATTTTTATACATATTATTTAGCACTTTTTTGTTAAGGAAACGCTTTTTTTCTAATTACCAAGATTAACGTTTACAAACTTATATGTTTTAATACACCGTTGAAAAAGTAAAAATCAACAGAATTAAACGAACTAAAAATATATAGGGTGTTCCATTTAAAAAATATAACTTACTTTCTACTTACTTTCTACCGGAAACCGTTTTTCGTTTTTTGATAACTTTAATAGCAAATGAAATACAGAGGAGGTTCCAAAATGACCAATTTTCAAAAGCCCCCCGTATCTTTGAAACAAAAGAAGTTTGCGCAGCCCACTCTTTGCCAGTCATCTCAGCTCAGAAAAAGAGATCGGAACACGTATGCTACTTTTATTCTATCTATTACCGTTTTCTCTGTACCCCGTAAAACCATCGAAAATGCAGCACCCTGTACAGGGTGATTGATTGAATTTTGACCACCCCCTTAACTTCCATAATTTTGATTTTAGCAAAAAACGTTAAATACAAACCTAGTAGATATTTAGGTGTACTTTATTCTTAGGCAAACAGTTATTATACAGGGTGTCCCAAATTTGAGTAACGAACCAAACTTATGTTTTTTTTAAATACAATGACCAACTTTTTATCCGATATTTGAATTCTACGTCAAATTCTAGGCCTAATTGATGTAAAATGTCTGTATCGATATTCAACTGTTTCCGCAGCAGCATCTGTTACTTTAACACTGTTGCCTCGACTATGTGATTAAGGGTTAATTTAGTTACTGAAATTTGGGACACCCTGTATAATAACTGTTTATCTAAGGGTAAATTAGACCTAAATATCTACTAGTTTTGTATTTAACGTTTTTTGCTAAAATCAAAATTATGGAAGTTAAGGGGGTGGTCAAAATTCAATCAATGACCCTGTACGTATTTGGTACTTTAAGTTTTTTAAATAAATTAAGCAATTGAAATTGATATGTTGTCATAATGAGTAAATAATTTAGTTTGATATAATTTAATAATTTGGTTCTATCGCTACTCATTATGACAACATATGAATTCAGAATTTAGTAAAAGACATTACAATTATTCGTGTAGTTGAATGTTGAATTCACTAGAACAGTGATAAACTGTCTAAAAATTTCTCCTTTTAAAAATAACTGATTAGGAAACATATGGAAGTATCAGAATTAGGATGACCCGTTTTGATGATAAACGTCGAAATACAAACACCTAAAATAAAAGTAAATATTGTCTGACCATACTGTTTTTTTTGCTTTGTGCATTCTACCACTTGGTTGGAATCATNTCGGTNGNNACNTNGCGTGCATGCGGNANCGATGNANCCAGCATCNNGTATACATTCCCATAATCNAGGAGGCCNTGCCTGTTTGCTNCCNTNGANTCGTCATACCCNTGCCNAGNTTGGCGATNGGNGNTGNCTATNNTTTGCGTAATTGCAANTGTGCATANGCNACTANCGCNNCNCNNGGNNTCACGTCNGNNCCAAACGTATTNCGNATATAGGGNGNTGGGGAACTNATNGGTGNCNGNANAATGGTACTGNANTTAGCTNCGATACCCNNNGCGGNNCNATGGNCCGTTGGCGNGTNTANGCANNCNANAAGNTGGGCNGNNANTACATTTGCTGGCGGCTAAACCANCTGNCNATNACATACTTCTCAAAGATGTACTGANTCANTATCTCNGCACNCNTAAAGGACCTTCGTCTANAANGTCACGCTTTGTTGGGTGCCCNNCGCTAGCGCGAGGCGTNAANTNTTNAANGCANCAGCGCANGCTCATATCCAGAATATGATGGACCTCATCGTTGAACATAGCACACAGTATGGTCTACACATAAACAACGTTGCCAAGACCAAGATGGTCGTGTTCTCCAAGGCACCAAGACGGGCGATCCTTCAGATCAACAACCAGGCTGTGGAACAAGTGCCGTTCATTAAATATCTTGGAGAACAGTGACCCTAAAATGGAAATCAGATCAAGGATAGAACAGGTCAGAAGGGCATTCATTTCCATGAAGAACCTCCTCACTAGTGGAGACCTAAACCTACAGCTAAAACATACGTATATTGCGCTGTTATATCTTTCCAGTGCTACTCTATGGCTCCGAGAGTTGGACATTATGCCAAACAATGGAGAACCGCATTGACGCTTTTGAGATGTACTTGTATACTGCGCATATCCTGGGTAGACAGGATAACCAACGAGGAAGTGCTAAGGAGAATAGATAAAGGTAAAGAACTGCTGACAACCATCAAAGAACGAAAGCTCCAATACATCGGGCACGTTATGAGGGGGGAGTAATACGAGTTCCTCCGGCTCCTTATCGAAGGGAAGATCGAGGGCAAACGATCTGTGGGCAGACGACAGAACTTATGGCTAAAGGATGTACGTCGATGGTGCGGACGTACATCTATAGAGATCTTCAGGGGTGTGGTTTCACGAACCATTATAACCAGTTGGATCGCCAACCTCCGTTGGGAGACAGCGTCCTAAGAAGAAGAACCTAATGGATGAGATACTGATTAAAAACCTGCTGAAATTGAAATACAATAAAAAAATTAAAAAAAATAAATATCCATCACCTTAAAATTTGTTCTACATTTTTACAAAATAACAAATATCTGAGAAAGTGTAAGTTTTAGACATATCAAACGTCAATTACCTTTTATTTTCAACATGGATTCTGAAAATCATTTGAAAAAATACAAATTTGATATTTTCTCGGCATTTTGTACAAGGGTGACTGGTTGAATTTTGACCACTCCCTTAACTTCCTTAATTTTGATTTTAGCAAAAAACGTTAAATACAAAACAAGTAGATATTTAGATCTACTTTATTCTTAGATAAACAGTTATTAAACAGGATGTCCAAAATTTGAGTAACAAACCAACCTTATGTTTTTTTTTAAATACAATGACCAACTTTTTATCCGATATTTGAATTCTACGTCAAATTCTAGGCCTAATTGATGTAAAATATCTGTATCAATATTTTATATCACTGTGATTGAAAATATACAGGGTTTTCAAACAACAAAAAGAAAATCTGTTACATTTTAAACTAACACTCTATCAGTCTATTTTGCCAGCTGTGAAAAATCCGTCCCTGTAATTGCCACAAATTAGATAAAATTTGTTTATTTTTTTAAGTTTTAGTTCGATTATTGTTAAGCAAACTTAAACAGCAATGAGAGATTAAATAAAACAGTATTTGGAAGAAATTGCAGAGGTTTGAAACTAAAATTTTAATAAATCATATAAAAAAATGTTTTTTTTTTTAACTGATTCTAGTGATTCCAGAGTCGTCACATTTACGTGAAATAGGTCGCAACAACTAATGTTGCAGTAATTAACTATCATTATCCTCTACTTTTAAAACAAATGGACTGTAAGTTGTCTAGACCTTACAATCTTCATATTTTCCAGTCATTTTCTAATAATCAGTAAAGTTCCAACGCTAAGAATAAAATGGTTAATAGAAATTTGGTTAACTAATTATTCTTAACCTGGATTTATCAAGAAAAAACGTTAATTACGTTCTTTTGGACCTTTTTATCAAAAAGCATTTTTTATTGAATAAACTAAAATTTTAACATTTTGCAACTAGTTCTTAAATCATCCCGAGATTCTGCGTTACGTCGATGTTAGTGTTGAAAAGCGTCGGGACGCCTGACGCGTCCCAGTGTTCGCAAAGCCCCGACGCCGTGAGGAAGCGCGTCCTTTTACTGCTCGAAACGCGCCTAAAGTCGTCACTTCTGAAAGTTTAACGAGTTTTGCGACTTTTTTCTATTCAACGCTAAAAAACCCTCTAATCCTGTGCAGAATTCGTCATTAAAACAGAATGTTTGAGTGAATAGTTTAACCAGATTTTTGTCCATGAATTGTTGTAGTTTGGAGTGGTGTACTGGAGTTTGACGGTAATTTCCATAAATATTTGCTTGTTAAGTTTAGTTTGAAACTTTTACTGTTGCATTCGAAAGTTAAACCAGTCAAACATGTTAGTTGGTACAAACAAACTTGTAATTCACGTCAGAAGTGTCTGTTTCGATTATCTTTATTGAAAGTAACATTAGAGTGCAGCGTGAATGGATGAAGAAGTATTGCCAATTTTGCTAACAAAATAAATGTTTGTCATACTAGAATTTCAGTATAATTTTAGCAAATCTATATAAAAACATTTTAAAATACTACCCTATTTTCGGTTTTTTTACTAGTTATAATATAGTTTTAAAAGTTTTATAGTATGAAAACTAACATATTTCCAGTAAGTACTAATTGCAACTACTTATAACGAAATAATGATGACAGAGTCAATTTAATAACTATAACACTAATATGATTATAATTAATTATGCACCCAAAGCTTCAGTCAATTATTATTGTGTTTTGATAATTGTTTCATCAGGGACTTTTCTATCGTTATTGCAGATTAAGTAATTGGATTATGAATAGAGTCCGGATTAAAGCACTAAAGTCTTAAAAAGCTTAAAAAGCAAAATAATTTTTTTAAAAAAAGCATAAAAATCTGTCAAAAAACACAAAACTCTTACAGAGATGCAAAATTTTTTGAGTTCAACTTCTAGAAATTTTTTTAAAAATTTCAAATTGCTCTAGAAGCATAAGCTTTTAGACTGCCTTGATTTTTTGAGAGCTTCTAGACTAGTTAAAGATTATTTGGAAGCCTTTAGAGTGTTCTAATAGCTTTTGGAAGCTTTTAGACTGTTTTGGAAGGCTTTAGACATATTTTGGAGTTTCTGTAGTATTTTAAAACCTTTTTAGACTACTTTAGGAGCATTTGGAAGGTGTTTGGGCAGTTTAAAGAGCCTTGAAGGTTCTGGACTGCTTTTAAAACATTTGAAACCTTGTAGACGGTTTTAGAAACTTTTGGAAGCTGTTAAACTGCTTTAGAAGCATACGGAAGCTTTTGAGAATTTCTAGATAAATTGAAAAGCATTTGGATGCTTTTAGACGGTTCTAAAAGGTTTTAGAAGCTTCTAGGCTGCTTTGTAAGCTTTACAAGACATTTTAGAGGTTTTATAGTGTTTTGGAATTATTTTACAATTTTTTAGACTACTTCAGGAGTATTTGGAAATTTTTTTGTCAGTTTAAATTTGTAAATTGATAATTATACATTGTGCAACATGTTTTCGTCGTTCAGTAACCTTCAATATCTGTATACCAGGTGTCCAAGAGCACCCCGGACATA
The DNA here is from genome assembly GCA_018691245.2 of Ips nitidus. NCBI lineage: Eukaryota > Metazoa > Arthropoda > Insecta > Coleoptera > Curculionidae > Ips > Ips nitidus. The sequence goes on from CM042794.1 coordinate 3,144,355, forward strand.
GGAGATTAACATGGGAAAACGGTTTTAATTTTTTTGCGCCTGTACGGTTGATTTGGTTGAAAAATCGTATTAATGAAAGTTGTAGTACCTATCACGGACTAGTTTTCTGTATTTTTTTCAGATCTGTAACTTGAGCCCTTTCGTCGTAAAACACGAACAAAAATGCGAAAATTTTTACATAAAACATTAAAAATTTTTTACCTGCACTGTATAAGCGGTTGTCGAGCAACCGTACCAGCAACAATGATCTGTTTACCCGTTGCCCGACAACCGCCTATACAGTGCAGGCCAAAAGTTTAAATTTTCTCATTTTTGTTCGTGTTTTACGACGAAAGGGCTCAAGTTACAGATCTGAAAAAAATACAGAAAACTAGTCCGTGATAGGTACTACAACTTTCATTAATACGATTTTTCAATCAAATCAACCGTACAGGCGCAAGAAAATTAAAACCGTTTTCCCATGTTAATCTCCTATGTCCAGGGTGCTCTTGGACACCTGGTATATGAATTTTAAGTCAAAGCAGTTATTAGTTTATTTTTAAAAACTTGAAAAGCTTGTTTTGTAAAAAACTAGTTAAACCATACAAAAATAGCAGTAAATAAGCACAAAAAACTAAAATAAGCACAAAACGAAGAAAAAAGCATCAACAAAATCTGTCAAATGACTCGTTTTTGCATAAATAGATAGATAGATAGATAATTGTTTATTTATTCATAACCCAAATGGGCGTAGAACAGTGTCACACAATACAAGCAAAGTAGGTACATGAAAACCATTTAAACATAATAAAATCCGTTAATTAAAATTACAATACAAATAACTAAAATATGTCACAAGATTTACGAATAACAATTTTGCTCCTTCATGTCACTATTAAAAAATTCCTCAAAATTGTAGAACGCTTTGTGAACCAAAAAAAAATTTTTTAAGTACTTTTCAGGCGATTCCAAGTTATTACACGCTATTTTTCAGGAAGAAAATTATATATCTTCATCATCATAGATGTAACATTTCTCTGAAGAAAACTAAACACATATCTTTCGCAAATAAGCTTAGACGCATATCTAGTGTTACAGCTATGGTCCAATCTACATGCCTCAAACAAATCCTTATTTCTAAAAACAAACATAACACACTCCATAATGTACAAACAAGTGTTTATATCTCTGGAGTTACCCCAGAAAATCAAGCCATATCTGATTCTAGAGGCGATGTAGCCATGATAAGCAGTCAACGCTGCTTCGATTCCCGCTCTTTCCCTCACTATCCTTAGCGCATAACAATAGCGACTCAGACTAGCAGCAGCCCCCCACCTTCCACTCCCCAGTCTAAGCGGTCATGAATCTTAATTCCCAAAAAATTAATATGCTTTTCAGATGTTATGTTTTCCGAGTTATAAGTCAAATGGAACTCATTGTGCGTTCGATTATCAAACAAAATGCATTGCGTTTTAAGTATATTTAAGACCAAATCATTATTGCAAAAATAGTCATCAAGCCTGTCCATAACTGTTTCAACAGAAGTCAACATAAGTTCAAGATCTAAAAATTAACGTAGTATCATCCGCATACAAGACGGTGTTTTCCCCAGAGACAGCAACCAGATCATTTGTATAAATAATATAAAGGAGTGGTCCCAGTATGGACCCCTGTGGAACCCCCCTAATAATGTCAATTTTATTAGATTTTATTAATTGTCCTTCATGATCACGTTCTACTCACGCACTACCTGCTGGGTTCTACACGTCAAGTATGACTTGATAAGCTCATGTGCACGACCTCTAATCCCATATCGTTCCAATTTTTCCAATAGTTTGTGATGATTTACTGTATCGAAAGCTTTTGATAAATCTAGACACATCGCCAAAGTATATTTCTTCTTGTTTAGCGAAGAAAACACATCCGACAATGCTTGGTATATGGCCCTAATCGTATTCTTTCCTTTTCTAAATCCATTCTGCCTGTCTGAGAACACTGACTGGCGCTCAAGAAGAGAGATCAATCTGTTATAAATAACTCTTTCAAATATCTTGCTAATATTCGGCAATATGGACACTGGTCTATAGTTTGATTCACTGGTTTTATCACCTTTTTGTATATTGCTTTAATATAATATATTTCATCTTGCCTTTGGGGCTGGGTTGGACTCTGTACATTGTAAGGTCCCTCCCAGTGTCGTTGCCATCTTTGACTTAATCCTTTGCTCCTCCTGGGTTGAAACATCCACACAGCATCACCTTCTTTATAATTGCCACCAGCAGGTCTGTGGTCCAGTGTCATCTTCATACGGTCGTTGTTTGGTTTCATCTTCTCTCTCTCAAGTTCCTGAGTTCCGCTGGATCCCTTCTGTAACGAACACTGGTCACACCGTTTACATTATTCCTCAACGTCCTTTATGAAGTTAATTCAGTAAAATCGATCTCTTATTCTAGCCAAAGTCTGGTTTACTCCAAAGTGTCCTCCTCCGCGACTGTCATGTAGTTCTCGCAGCACATTCTCTTTGCAGGAATTGGGCACTACTGTTTGGTAAACAAAGCGTTTTCCGTCTGGATTTTCCCATTTGCGAGTCATCTCGCAGTCGAAGCGAATTCCACTGCAACCAGTAACCCCTTACTGTTGGTCCATATCTGGAAATCTGTTGCCAATCCGGTTTCAAATCCTTCTCCAACCATCTTCTGATTACTTTCAAATCAGAGTCTGAGCGCTGTCCTTTTATTATGTCTTCCTTAGAAACGCTGCTCTTCATTCTTTTTGTAGCCTCTTTATCTGTCACCTTCACGATTTGACCAATCCTCCATTACCAACCATTATGAATTTATCCTTTCCGGTAGCTTAAGTCACTATCAGAAGCTTGACGATCCTCTACATATCACGGTAAATGTCCTTCCGGGGTCTTCATTTCCTGCTCCTGGTTACGCCAGTTCTGCGGGGTCGGTAAACGAGACTGCTGTCTGCAATTCCATCGGTAATGTCCTTTACGTCCACAATTATAACACGTAATGTTTTTTTTAGCAGAGGAGTTCCGATGATCTGTTCTGATGTCCTGATTTCGTCGGCACTGCGGGTTTGGAAAACAAGACCGCTGTCTGCAATTCCTGCTATAGTGTCCTTTGTGTCCACATCGATAACACTTCACTCTAGTGATCATTCTAACTGTGTGGACTGACCATTTCCTAATGCTGCCATTTGTTGCACTAATTGGCCGAACATTGATTTAATTTCATTCATTGATGTAGCAACATGATCGGCTGGCGGTACTCTCTCCTCTTGAATAGTCACGGCCCTGATCTTTGGCTTTAAGTCATTGCACGCAGCTTCAACTTCCAGCGCTCGAACCAGTAATTCGCTGCTGTTGCTCCCTTTGAACATCTTCAGCATTTTCTTTACCTCCGGATCTCGAATCCTTTCTACAAAATACTGTGCCACAAATTCTTTTTGGATTTCATCCGGGACGGCTGGGTAAGCCAGATGCACAAGGCGACGAATTTCGGCTTCAAACTCTTGTAAAATTTCACCAGTTTTCTGCTGTCTTGCCTTTAATTGTGTTTGATACACTTCTTTCCTATGCTGATCCCCATAACGACGTTCTAATGCAGCTACTAATGCTTCATAGTTGCTTTGTTGGGCGATAGGCAGAGTCTGTAACAGCTCCAATGCAGGTCCTCGTAATGCCACCACCAGTGCTACAGCCATTTCCTCGTTACTCCATCCATTTGCATTTACAGCGGCCTCAAATTGGAGTTGGTACGTTGCCCATGAAGTTTGACCGTCGTATGTGGGAGGCTTGATCTTGTTGAGCCCGTTTCCGGTGATCACTGTAGAGCTGATTCCTCTGCTGTCCGGTCAGATATTGCGGCGCCCAAACCGTAACAATATTGTGAATTAGAAATTCTCTGAGATGTTACTTGACAGCAGGCATTTATAAAATAGTTGTTTAACGCATTGACTATTGCCAAGGAACTTTCATATTTATCTGAAAGATTGTTAAGTATAGTTTCCTTATTATTTATATCTGTTCCTGTTGTCTCTTTAATAAAATTCCATACAGTTCTTATTTTGTTTTCGGAGTTTTTAATGTCTTGTTTGCAACTCATTTGTTTGGCCCTCCTAACAACATTTTTTAAAATAGCGCAGTATTTGTTAAAAAAGTCTACAGATATTCTGCCCTGTGTCTTTTCAATATAGTCTTTTTGTTCTACATGATTTTTTTATTCCTGACGTAATCCAGGAATTCCGAACAAGCACCTTCCTACATACAAAAACACGGTCAAAAAGGTTCCTAATCAAAGCTAGAAACATGCCATAAGCAGCATTTGGAGATTGCGCTTCATAAACCAGTGTCCAATCAACCCGACTGAGCTCTTCTTCAAATTGCAAAACCTTACGTTTGGATAAAATTATTTTGTTGATATATTTATTTTGCAAAAAACGTTTACTTTGTTTAATGTTGTCCACAACCAGAACCTGAGAACCTTTGTTGATATATTAACCTGCACTATATTTTGTTGATATATTTGTAAAAATGTTATCGATAAGCGTTTCAGACATGGGAGTCACTCGAGTCGACTGAAAAATGCACTGGGTAAGGTTATAAGCTGCAGCAAGATCCAGAAACCTTGTTACCTTCTGATCTGCACTATTGTGCAAGTCAATATTAAAATCACCGCCAACCACAATTCAATACAATGAAAACTTACAAGCTATCTCATCCAGTACCCGTTCGAATGCCTCAAAAAAGGTCTCAACAGATCCCTCTCCTCTTCTGTAAAGTCTTGTCTTCTCTAAATCGTTCACATTAGATGTCAAAGGTTGATTGCTTTTATTATTTAGAAAAAGCTAAATTTCTAGAAATCCGGACTCTAATTATGAAAGTTGAGTGTAAGTTCAGATTAGTACTATAATAATAATAATTATTATATCAAATTTATTTGGCGTAGACGTAAATAATTTGTTATAAAACAATTGTAAATGTAAAATTGTATTTAAAACAAACAAATTGGAGTGAAATTATTCTGTGCCATTAAAAGTGTAGTATTCCGGGTACTTTACATGTCTGGTTGCATTATTACATTAATAAATTTAGCTATAAACAGTGTTTTTCTGTGTATTTTTGCCATTTAAATTTGCAAAAAAACATTGAAATGTCTCTTAAAACAGTATTTTAACTGTCCAAAAATTATGGCTCAGATTTACAAATTGTAACGAATTTTCTTGTAAATTTGCTTTGCCCTGTATAAGTTAAATTACATATTATCTAAATGTTAAAACAATTTTTCTAAAGAATGTCTCTAAATTGAATATGTTCAAGCCTTATTTTAAAATAGCAATTTTAATTTATTATTTTAATTCATTTTACTATGACACTTTTGTACAATACAAAGTGTCACGCACACACTGTTTTCAGCACATTTTTGAAATCTTCATTAAATTTCCTATCCGCTACAATATTTGGTACAGCCTGGGAAAAAATACGATGTCAAAATTTGCAACTGCCAGAAACACAGTATTTGTAATTTACCAGTAATTTACCGTTCAAGTACTTACTTACCGGTAATTTAACCATCACAAATTTTTTTAATTACCAAGACAATGGTTGTCAAAGGCCTAAATACTAAGTCTTTTCATACTTCAGAATGTCTGAAAGTCGATATCAAACTTTATCTAAAATTATATTTATAAAATATATCAATTTTTTCTAATTAGAAATAAGGTTTGAGTATAAAATTTGTGTATTTTTGTATTTAAATTTCATCCAGAGTTTTAGAAACACAAAACAATTAAACATATAATTATTATTGCAAACAGTTACAGCAAAACGGACATCAGATTCGTGTTCTCCATGCTAATATTAGTATAAATGGTCACTTTGACACGTCTAAATCCAATATGGCGGCAGTCAGTATAGTAGGTCAAGACAAACATAGATTTCAACAAAATGTTGGTGCAATTTTTCAAACAATTGCGAATAATTTGATTATTTGACACATTCCCTAAAGACACATCAGATAATCGTAGGTAGCTAATGAATGGAGCTGTCATGTGACGTTGAGCGGGCACTGCTAAGTTGTCCCGTTCAACCGCTAGAGGACGTCAAACTTGATTTCCTTTTTCCAAACATTTTTCTAAATATCTCGAAAACGGTTTAAGTTAGCAGTGTAAAACTTTTATCATATATACCCCTCAAAGAGATGTAACTTTTAATGCAATAACAATTGAAAAACAATATTCACCTACAACATGATTGAAATCAACTACAAATCACAGAAAAACCCATTAAAACTAACCGAATGTCTGTTTTCTCTAATTAATCGTACAGTAAGAGAAATATGCTTGGAAAATCCATTACTCAGTTTTAAAAGTTTATTTTCTTACCACTTCAATTAATCCACAAGTAATATTTTTCAACAGACTGACATCTATACAAATTTCAATGTCTTAAACCTGTTAAAATCGAAAAAATACATAATTTCCATCAAAACAAATTTCACCGCATTGAACCAATTTGGACCTGATTCTGGTCGACTAAATTTAATTTTCCTCCAAACCGAAATTCTTAGTGTCTAAAGTGAAGGTTTTTGCCTCGTTAAGCCTCAAGTACACGGGGCGAGTTTACAAGCTACTAGGCTTTTTCACAAGCAGCTCGTAAACTAGTCCTGTGTACTCGATTCACTCGCTCCCTTAGCTGCCTGTAAAAACGCTCACAGTAGCTTGTGCTCAAGTGGCTAGTAAGGCCTTAAAAATGTCGGAAGAGCTGGTTCTCATCCGTTTCGTCTAACAATTGATTTTCTTTCATCTCAGACATAAGTCTGAGTTTAAAAGTCGCATCCCTCAACATTTTGTTCCTGTAGTTCTTATCTTTAATGCTCCACAATGTAGAAAATTGTTGTAAAAAAAACGAAATATTACTCGCGTTCCACTTCATTTTTACAACAGTAGGTATATAGGTAGGACACGCAAATTTTTACAATTAACCTTAATAGCAGACGAGAACACGTGGTTTCCACACGCCTGCTTGTTGGCTACTGCGCAAGTGGGAACTTTGTGTGTACTCGACTACTAGCGCATTCGCCGACTCGCCTTGTTGGCTTGTAAACTCGCCCCGTGTACTTGAGGCTTTATGGCAGCTTTTAATACTGCGCTTTATGGCATTAGTATCCATTAAAAATAAGTGCAAACGTAGTAAATCGAGCAATAATATCAGATAGTTTTACGAGGGTTACGAGACGGGATTTATTATTTTTGCCCGAACGTCACGGAACTTTCCAGTTTATTTCTTCATTGTTTCCAATAGAAAACATAACCGTTTTATTGGGTTCTAATAAATCAATCAAATGCATTTCACTACACCGTTAAAGTAAACGTAATATGTGAAAGAATCGGACGTAAACTCGACCTAGTAATTGAGCAGTCTGGGATTAAAGTTAGGAAAAACCAATCAAACTTTCCAAACAAACACGAAAATCTCTGCATGAGCATCGGAAGTAAACCAGAATTGATTAAAGTTCCATATTTCAGTCATTACGAAAGTCAACACTCGTTTGTCAGCATTAAAAATACTGTTTTCCGATAACTGATAGCCCTGTATAATTTTATCCTAATGGAAAACAAGCATTACGTACCAAAACACATTTTTCTAATAGACCCTAACATTGACACATGTTTTAGTTACTTATTAAATTACACGTGTTTTACAAAGTCATTAATGTAATGCTGAAAGTGTTACCTCATTATAACAGTTGTTTTTACGAAATTTAGCCAATTTTAAGCTAAAAATATCCTATTTTGCATTTTATGACACTTATTCTTAATGAAACATCCAGTATATTATCTGAGTTTTGCAGTCATAGGGGGGCAAAATTAGAAAAATTAACTTTTTGACAATTTCTCTTTGTCAAAGGTTAGGAAAGTGTCTCAGCATTCCAAAAATCTAATAAAAGTAATCCCCTATTCTCTACGAAGAATTAACCTATTTAACTCTTTTTTCTATCTCTTCAAATAAAGTGGTTAGTCCAAAGTTTGCTTTGAAAGAAATGAAATATCTCGAAAACGGCTAATCGTAGAAACTTCGTTTTGCCGGCATTTTAAAGAGCATTTTCTGTCCTGTAGAGTGTCCCAAAACAATGTTCCATTTAGTTTTCGGTTTTTTCAATAGCGTTTTTACAAAAATTGCACTTTTATCTTAGATATCTCGAAAAAATCAAATGCAATGGTACAGCTTCCTATTACTTATTCCATAAGCAATCAGATTATCTATCGTTGTGTGAAAACTGCAGTACTCTATCTCTTTTGTAACACGAGATACCATAGAAAAATCGCTAAAAAAGACCTTTCTGTAGTTATAAATAAGGTCCGGATTAAAAAGCACCAAAATCGTGAAAAAACACAAATTAATTGTTCTCAAAAAGCATAAAAATCTGTAAAAAAGCTTTAAAAAAGCACAAACCTCTTTCAGAAACTTTTTTTTTTTTTTAAGTTTTTGAAAAGTTTATTGGGACACCCTGTACAATGGCAGTCAGTTGGGTCCTTTGATACAGCACCAAAAATTCACTTTGACAGATAGAGCCTTGTTTTTTCTGGACTCGTATCTCTCTAGTCGTTAGCTTCATGTTTGAAGCGTCGTGATCCTATGTTAGTCTCATGTTGTGTTTTTACCAGTTTCCTTCCATTCCTCTCTATCCGACGTGCTTGTAATGCTGTCTTGGAAAGATTTTCCTGTAAACTGCTTCACCTGGTCCAGCCATCGTTTTGGAGAACGTCCTCTAGGTCGTGTTCCCTCTACCTTCCCTTGGACCATAAGTTTTTCGATATTGTCATCTTTCCTCCTGCTGACATGTCCAAAATACTTGAGAATAAGTTGTTTGATTGTAGTTGACAATCTGACTTGGATGTTAAGTTCTTCGAGTATGGATACGTTAGTTCTGCGGTCTGTGCAGGGAATCCTCAGTAGTCTTCTCCAGACCCACATCTCAAACGCAACCAATTTGGCGATGTCTGTGGCTTTTAAGGTCCAGGATTCTGCTGCGTATAGCGCAATTGGAAAAACGAGGGTGTTTTCTAATTTGCATTTTGTTGTGGTTGTTATATGCTGATCTTTCCAATGTTGGAGATATGTTTTTTGTGTGAGACAGAAGACCCAATAAACAAAGAAAAAATGATCTTTCCAAATTTTGTTGAGTTTGGTCATGGCCGTTTTGGCAAGAGCTATCCTTTTTCTGATTTCTTGACTTAATCTGCCATTTCTGCTGATGTGGGCACCTAGATAAGTTATTTCCTCCATGTTCTCGACATCTTTAATATTAGGTATTTCTTCCATGCTGTGCGTGCGATCTATTAACATAAGTTTCGTTTTTTGACGGTTCAGTTGTATACCGAACTCCAAGCTCACTCGCTCTACTCGCTCAATAAGACTCGACATTTCCTGCTCATTTTTGACGCTAAGTGTGGTGTCATCAGCGTAGCGGAGATTATCCATCCTTCTGCCACCTACGATAACTCCTCCTTCCCAGCCGTCCAAGGCTTTTCTTATGATATATTCTCCATATACGTTAAACAATAAGTACACCACGTTCCACGTTGAAAGGTTCAGAGGTTCTTCCATCCACTTTCATTAGTGTTATGTTATTGTTATATAGTTCTTTTAGTACGTGAATCAGATGCCGCGGAGTCCCCTTCTGCGACAGGACATCCCAAAGTCTTCTCCAGTGGACACAATCAAAAGCCTTGCTGTAATCCAAGAAACACAAGTATGCAGTTTTGCCATATTCTCTTGTTTTTTCAATGATTTGCCGCACATTCATAATCTGGTCTCTCCTACCCTTTCCCCTCACAATACCGGCCTGTTCTTGTGGTATTTGCCATTCTAAAAAATTTTTTTTTTAGGTTCTACTTCTTTGTATAGATTCATACAATGTTGTCGCCAAACTTGGATGACGTTTCCTATTTCAGTTACCACTGTTCCATTCTCGTCCTTTATCGACCACGATTTGGGTCTGAATTCTCTTGCGATCTCTTTAATACATTTAAATAGTTCACGCGATTCATTATTCTTAGAGAACTTTTCTATGTCGAGACAAATGTTCTGTAAATGTTGGTTCTTATCTCTTCTCGTCAGTCGTTGTATTTCTCTGTTTAAATCTTTACTATCAGTTTTCTGTTCTTCAGTATTTATACCTGCCTTTCTAAGATTCTTTCTTCTTTGTACCATATTCCAAGTTTCGTCGGTCATCCACTGTTTGTTTTTTACATTTGTTTGTGCGTTGAATTGCCGTAATACCCGTTCTTTAGAGAGAGATAATCTATTTGATTTTTATATTGACCGTTTGGGGATGTCCACGGGTATCAACGTCTTCGATGGTGAGAGAACAGACTGTTAGTGTTAGTCATGTTACTTTCCGCAGCAAGCAGAACTCCACCAGTTTTCACCAGATTCGTTTCTTACCCCCAGTCCGTAGCTCCCGATGAGGTTCTTAATATGTGCGTCTTCTTGGGTTTGTCTGATTTTTGCGTTAAAGTCGCCCTGAACAAATGTTATCTCCTTACTGGGTATTTGACGTATATAGTGCTTTCGAGATTGATGTAAAATTGTGTGATTTCTTCTTCAGAGCTAGCTGATGTTGGGGCGTAAACTTGTACATGGACTAGTATAGCCTTAGTATAATAAATTAACCGTGATTGTTTTCAGAATTTTTAAGCACATTTACTTTTGATCCAAGTTGTTGCAGCTTTTTGTAAATTGTTTTACACATAACCTAAATGCCTGGCATATCATTGAATTCAACAGGGCGCTTGCTTATATTACCTCAAATAGCAATAAAACCATTAGTTTTAATTTGCGGAAGTTTTAGAAATTATATTTTCTTCTTTAGTGCTCTAAAATAAATGAGAAATTTTAGGCAAAAATCTCTAGTAAATATAAAATTTAATTGTATTATTGTACATATGTCAGAACGTCAAATAAATTAGGTAATAAAATACCTGTGGCAACTGGGATCAGACAGGAAGACTTGTTCAACATGATAATGGATGAAATCATTAATGAAATAAAAAAAAATTAAAATATTATGCTATGCCGATGAAGTAGTTATCATCTCGGAAGACGAAGATAACCTACAGAGACTTCTGCATAAATACCAACTATATCCAAATAGCAGAAACGTTCAACATGCAAATATCCATAAATAAAAGAAAATCACTCTCAGTATCTAGAAAACCGAGATGTAAACTAAAGATTTACGATCAGAATATAGAACAAGTGATGTCTTTCAAATATCTAGGGGCAAACATAACAAGTAATAGGAACCTAAATGGTGAAATGAAAGTCCAAACAATAAAGGCATCACTAATATCAGGATACCTAGCTGAGAGATTTGATCTTGCGGAATAAACATATGAGCACTAGGAGTAAGGTCAGAATAGAACTTGTGTAAGACCCGTCATGACATACGCTATAGAAACTAGAGCTGAGTATACAATAACTAAACAACTTTTAAGAACAAAGGAAATGCGAACACTAAGATCAATAACAGGACAGGACTATTTGACCGCAAGAGAAATGAAGAAATAAGGGAAATATGTGAGATCCAAGATGTAGTGAGATGGGCATGAAACCGAAGAAGAAAATGGAGAGACCACATTGACAGAATGCCAGATGATCGGCTGGCAAAGATTGAGAAGACCTCCTGGGCGACCACCTCTAAGATGTTATGAAAGCCGGTCAGCATTCCAACTGCTCCTGGCTAATCATTGATGAAAACACAGGACTCAATCCTAACGTAAGAAGAAGAAAAAGAGATTCCAAATTAATTAACAAAATTTTTAAAAACACAAACATTAAATCAATTAAAAACTGAAACTTATAACACATACAGGGTGTCCCGTTCATATGGCACAAAAATGTTAAGCTCTGTTGCTAGAGACCTCTAAATGCTACTTAGAACCTTCTTAAAAGTGCCAGAGGGTTTCCCGTCATAACATCTCGATTATAACGAGATCGCCCTCGTCATAACGAGCTTTCATCTTGTCGCTAGCTAGATTCAAACTTTCCCTGACCAGATCATGGATGTTCAGTAATGTTTCTTGCAACTCGTCAACGTTCGTGCTTTGGCCGGTTGGAGATCCGAACACCACATCACATGGAAGTCGAAGTTCTCGACCAAACAGAACTTTAGATGGTGACTGTCCCGTTGATAACTGAGGATGGGACTGGAGCAAAGTGATGCTTTTAACCTTCTGAACGCCTGATCTCATTGGGTATTCCAACAGTAGGGTGTTTTGTCCTCAGTAAGTTGATGTAGCCGAGCCGCGATGTTGGCAAATCCTTCCACAAACCGTCTGTAGTAGGTGGCAAGTCCTAGAAAGCTTCTCAGTTCGTGTTTATCCTTCGGTACTGGCCATTCTCTGATTGCTTGGATCTTCTTGTCGTCCGTCTGAATTCCGTCGACCGACACCACATGCCCAAGAAATTCGACTTGCTTTTGGAAGAACGCTTTTTTGTATTTGTTTATGAATGTCTGTTCCGTTTGCACCTCATTTGTTTACTTCTTGCAGTGCACTTGCCATTAACAGTACAAATGCAACGCATATGTTATGTGAATGTTACTTAAAGTGCTATTAGAGACGCCTCCCGCACTGAAAAATCTATATTGCCGAGCCAATAATGCTAAATTCCAGCCGGAGATTGCCTTTTTGATTTTAAATATAGGTCAGGAATACACTCCACATTCTCGCAGCGCTGTAATAAGTTTTGGTTCTAGCCTCTGTTCGGCAAAAAAACCGGTATTTTCGATCCTAGAACACTCGAAATTGAGCCAGTATAATGGGAAACTTGAAAAAAAGCTCCGTCAGCGTGCCGTTTAAGATTTTCCTATTGTTTGTTCTAGGTTGAGATATATGCTGCATAAAAAATACATACTTTATCTCCGATGCCAAAGGTTTTTTTGCGAGTTTTATCCCTAATTGTCACGTGGTCTTCTAGCTAAATAATGTTCTAGAACCACGTGACAACTGTCTTTAACATCAGAACTGTCAAACTGTACAAAAAGAGTTGCAAAAATCAAGGTTTAGAAAAGTTGTCTTGTATTATTCGATATTAAACGCGTTTCTGAGATTTATGACAGTTATTTTGACAATAGTCACTGGACCGTTTAGCTAAACAGTGTTCTACGACCACGTGATAACTGTCAAACTGTGCTCAGTAGTTGCAAAAATCTGGGTTTAAAAAAGTTTTCTTGTAGTATTTGATATAAAACGTGTTTCTGAGATTTTTGACAATTATTTTATCAGTTATCACGTGGCTGTCCAGCTAAATTATCTTCTAAAACCACGTGATATCTGTTACGAATGTTGAAACGATTGTCACAACGCCTAAACTCGATTGAACAATAAAAAACTGGCCCGTTTCAAATCAGGAAAATGGTATACATGAACCTAAACCGAAGTGGATATATCAGAAAATGGCCAGTAAAAAATATTCTGATCCCAACGAGAATTGGGATGTATGCCAATTTGAGATAGGGGATACTGCAACAGGAATTAGGGCTTAACTCAAAAAGATATGTTTTTTATAAAATCGTGCAAAAAAGTACACTTTTTTGAATGATTTTTAGTGCAAAAAGTTCTACTTTCTGCATACAGTACATCTATCTTTTACCTCTTTTTGCACTTTTTTATACAATAAGTGCAAAAAGATACTAAGTACTTTTTGCACTTATTGTATAAAAAACTATTATCGAATCCTAAAAAAACTATTTATTCACCTTTAAGCTGGAATTTCAAGGGTGATTTATGAAATGGCCCATTTGTATTTGCCTAAAAGTCTAATCAACTTGATTGATTTTTTGTTAGTACGTTGTGTGTGTAATCAAATCCGGCAAACATGAATTAGTAATGATCTAGACTAGTTTATTAGGATATCTAGTTCAGTTTAAACTTTTAAATAAGTCAAACCGTTATCGCCAAGAAAATCTGCACATTAGTCAAATTGGTAACAGTGTAACGAATGATGATAACTTCAACGCCATCTTGAAGGCGGCCATAAGAATTTACAAAGTTTTCATCCATATCTAGGAACCCAATGACGATAGATTTTTTCTAATTACGTTATCGTGTTCCACGTAAAAAAGTGCCTTAATAATTTCTTAGTTTCAAAACTCTCTTTGGCTTTGATAAAGAGTGTTTAAAATGGAGCCTCTGACGTTTTCCCAATTTTCCGGAAAACGGAGAAAGATAATTTAATTTGGAAACCGGAAATAAGTTTCACATAAAATGCTCTAAAACTTTCCCCATTTAACCGACTCTGTACTGTAACTGTAACTCTTACCGTTTTTGAGATCCCAATACATGTAGAAGCAATTTGGGACACATTTTAATTGGTTAACAAATGTAACTTCTTAAACTGCCCTCTGCAGCTTTCTCTAGAACCGTGCCGTAAGATTATTCTAATAACACGTTTTTGAACAATGAATATTTTATTAAGTAACTGCACCTAATCCGAGTTAGAGCAACTTTTACATGGCACTGAGAAAATGCGAATTGAACTGGGGTAGGCCGTGCACTCGGATAGTGCTTCCCAGTCGAATTCGCCATAAGTGTGTTTATATCAGATGTGACTGCACCGACAAGCTGTTGTTTCACATAAATAGCACTTCCCCCATGCTGCATGCTGCTTCTACAAAAGGCAGAAACTAACTTAAAATTTTCCAAGATATGAGAGTCGATTTGATCTTTGGTCTTCCAATGTTCTGTAACCAACAAAAAACAGTAATCATCATGTTCCTTTACCATAACATGACTGCACATTTTGGCGTATAAGACTTATGCAGTTCTTATGATTTTCAATGGTTAGATGTTCATTCATGTTCCAGCTTAGTGAAGTTCCTGTGCTAGAGGTGATTTCTATGTTGTTGTCTGACCTAAAAAAGTTTGGTTGTAACGGATCTGGCTCCTATACTGTTGTAGTCTGCGTATATAAACCGGACAGTTTTTGTCCCTTGCTGAATGAGAACATTCCTCTGGTCGGTATCTCATTTTTAAACAGTTGCTACAGGACAGCTCCGTGGAAAGGCAATCCTGAGGTGCATGTTCTTGTTCGCATTTATAGCAGCTCTGTTTGTCTGAGCAATATTTAGCCACAAGCTTCCTGCTGTTCCTGCATGTTTTTTTTGCTATAACTTTGATCGTTTCAGTGACTTTAATTTGGAGTTCTCCCTCAACTTCGTTGTTAAGCCGTACTAGTTCTGACACAAACTCATTGTCCTTGATTCCTTTTTTGTATGCCATATACTATGAAAATTCGATCCATATTCCGAGAATTCCTGATTTTAAAATTCTCCTTGTCTTTCAGGGCCAAATTTAGCTTTTGTTGGTTGTCGTCCTGACTTTTGACTACGATTCCTCCACTTTTTAGATATCGGATATTTTTTAAACCTCCTGCGACCTTCGAAGGATCTATTTCTTTAGCACCTGCATCGCTTGAAGGGATCTGTGACATCGTTAATTCTAATAACAGTTTCAAGCGTTTTCTTAGTTTCAGGTGTATGCCATTTTTCACGTGGCACTAAGATGTTGTGGTCTGTTTTGCTTTGTTCTACATTTATAGTTTTGTTTAGTATTTACATCTCACTGTTTGTATGTTTTTTATGTAAATCTGTTGAAGTAAATACTTTGTATAATTGTAAAAGTATGTGGAAGGTGTAAATTAGGTTTCCCTGGTTATTGTTATGTTGATTCGTACTTCAACCAACATCTGATAGACCTGAAGAACTATCTCAGTGGATCAAGCGTGATGCCCAGGCAATGTTTACACTAACATCAGGTATGGATTTAAGCCAAATAACATTAGTGGAGTCATGTGAAAGTTCTAAGGAGATGCTTGATAAATTAGACTCTATTAGTTCAGAAGTCAGAGACAAATAAAATGCTGGTTTATGAAAGGTTTCATCAATATAAAATGATATCAAGTGATTCTATTGCACAACATATAGCTGAAGTGGAGAATTTAACTAAAATGTTTCTCGAATCAGGAGAAACCATCAGTGATGCAGCTATAATGACTTAAATTTGAAGTACTTTGCCTTTAAAGTACAGAAATGTCAGGCAGGCATGGCTTTCAATGGATGAATCGAAGCAAACAATTCCTAATCTTACAGCAAGGTTACTAGACGAGGAAAGCAGTCTTACAGCATTTGAAGAAAGTGATTTAGCTATGTCTACAGTTACCCAGAAGTTCAATAAGATGAAATTTAACTCAAACAGAAGAGGTTCAAATACGAAGACTGTATATCCAACCTCAAATTTAGATCCCATGTGTTACAATTGCCGCAAAACAGGTCATATTGCAAGGAATTGTCGTTTTAAGAGTCAAGACCATGAAAAATCTGATTCAAATGAGAAGATCTGACACTAATGCAGCTAGCAAAAGAAATGAAAATTTATTAACATTTAGTGAATTAGCATTTATAACAGGATTTCCTAGTAGTATATCTGATGAAGATGTTTGGATTATGGACAATGGAGCTTCAGCTTATCGAAGGGACATACTGGTTAATTTTGGAAGTGACTGACTCTAATGTAGTGCTTAGTGACAATAAGACACTCCAGGTGAAAGGAAAAGGAACTGTAAGAATTAAAAAGCTTCTTAATGGTTGTTGGGAGAATGCGACTATTAATAATGTGCT
The DNA here is from genome assembly GCA_018691245.2 of Ips nitidus. Lineage (NCBI taxonomy): Eukaryota > Metazoa > Arthropoda > Insecta > Coleoptera > Curculionidae > Ips > Ips nitidus. The sequence goes on from CM042794.1 coordinate 3,161,028, forward strand.
GTATATACCTGAGCTGAAAAAGAACTTGTTTTCAGAAGGTGTAGTGACCAAGAAGAGAATGCAGGTTCTAAAGACTGGTGACAAAGCTTTAGTGTTTGACAATGACATTTTAGTAGCCAGTGCTATTAGAGGACCAAATAACATTTATCAAATGTTTTTTCAGACATTAAAAGTTGATGGTGCAGTCCTGAGGTACATTTGGTTTCTAGTGGTAGTTTGCAGCTGCGGCATGAGAGACAAGGGCATTTAAATGTCAAATCAATCCAGGAAATGGCATCTCAAGGACTGGTAAATGGAATCAAAATAGATAATGTGCAGAAGTTTGTATGTGATGGCTGTTCATATGGAATTTGACAGCTACAGGGTGATTCAATAAACCAATTTCTAGCACTTTAAATCTTTAATATCGTTTGCAGAAAAAGACAGATTGGTTTAAATTTAACTTTAGATTTTTTTAATTTTTTTAATAAAAAAATTTACTTTACAGCTCTATGGGAGCTTTTAGGCAGTTTCGATGTAACTATCAGATTATAAAAGTGCTTTAAGATCACGTGATCACTGTCAGCTACCTTACAACTTTTAAAATGTGCTAGGTAGAAGAGTGAAGGTTTTAATTATTCAAAAGGTGTTAAATACTCAAATTGTATAGCTTCATGGGAATAGAGTTTGGACTGCTAAGACGTAATCATCGGATTAAAAAGTGTCTCAGTACATGACACCTTTCAAAATTTAACTCGTTTACGACGTAGAGCTATTAAAATGAAGGACTTAATTACATCAGAAAGGTAAAAGGAAAAATGAATTTTATAGCTCCATTGAAACAGTTTCTCAAAGTTGTGACGTATGCATTATATTAAGAAGTACCTTGGGGTCACGTGAAAGCTGTCAGTTACGTCACAACTGTCAAAGTAAGTCTTATTCCGAACGTAGAACTGTAAAAATTAAAGAAAAATTCACCTTACAGCCTTCTGGGAGGGCTTTCTGACAGTTTTGACGTAACCACCAGGTTAAAAAAGTACTTTTTCCACTACTAACATAATAAACATACCATTATTGACCGATTAGTAACTTGAGAAATTAGTTTTCTCTACCTTAATGGTCATTGTTGACCTAGGTCAAAAATAGAGTCTAATCTCTAGTTCTAGTCTGGCACAAACACGACAAAAAAGGAAATATTATTGACCTAGGTAAATAATAATGTCAATGTCAATGAAGACATCTGACATATAAAATATACTTGACTTTGACAGAGACAGATAAATTAGGTTGTCCACCGCCTACTATACTAGAAAGCCTAGAAGGTGCTTGTCAAAAATTCCAATATGGCGGAAATAGTCGTGACAGTTTGTATTGTGGAAATTTAGCTTTTTGAGGATTAGATGAATTTTTACGGTTTAAAATCAAAACTTGAGGTTATTTGCGTAAGTTATTTTTGTTTGCTGCCGTTCATAAGTTTTTCAAGCCACATTGTAACAGCAATTCAGGAAAAAGCCCAACCGTGTCAGTTTTTAACTTTACAAAAAACCGGATCTAACTCAACAGTGGTTGAACACTTTGAAGTGGGATGATTTTACTCCAACACTATACTCAATGGTAGGTACAAATGCTTTCTAGTACAGTAAGCTTATTAGGTACTTGTTACATGCACAGGTATGGGAGTTACATTTTAAAGCATCCTTCATTGTGAGAGCAAGAAAAATAACTTTGAATGAATGTTCTTCTCGTTTTGCTTACCTAGTTTCCAGGATTTACAGATTTTCTTACATTGAACAGTGTTTAAACTAGTTTGCTGTGTGTTGTACTTTCCAGGACAAATGTTCTAACCAATTTGTTTAGGCTGGACTTGATTGTGTATAAAAAAGCTCTATCTATACATATCTGGATCAGAAATAAACATTTTTTTGATTTTTCACTCACAACTTGCAATCAATTACACGAAACAATTAAAAAAATACATATTTCTTACATCTGCATACGTTTGTGTATAAAACGAAAACCGCTAACGCCGTCATTAAAAGTGGCATTTTAGGCTTTCTTGTATAGAGGGCGGTGAGTTGTCTCTTCATGTTGTTGTTTTGTTGTTATCTTAAATTTTTAAATTTTCAATTAAAGGACCATAAAAAATATTGTTAATAGTGGAAAAAATGCTATAGTATGTCTTAAATCCCTCGTATATTGACATACAGTCAAAAAAAGCTTCTGTCTAAACCTTGGTTAATAATATACTATTAAAATCACGTGATCAGTTACGTTAGAACTTTCAAAATTTGCTTCAGCAGAGGATTGAAGCTTTTAATTTTAAAAAAATCTTTAAGACTCAACATGATTTTACAGCTTCATGGAAGGGAATTTTTGACTGTTAAAGCGTAATGATCGGATTAGAAAGTGTTTTAGTATCACATGACAACTGTCAAAATTTTATAGCTTCATTGAAGGAGTTTTTCACTGTTTTGTTTTGGCGTATGCATTATAACGGAAAGCTCTTTGGTGTCACGTGAAAGCTGTCAATTACATCACAACTGCCAAAGTAAGTCTATTTCGAAACGTAGAGCTTTCAAATTTAGAAATTTAATTATTTGTAAATCTTAAATAAAAATTGTTTTGCAGGTCTATTGGGCGGCTTTTTGACAGTTGTGACGTAACCACCAGGTTAAAAAAGTTACTTTAAGATCACGTGATTAGTGTCAGTTACGTTACAACTTTCAAAATTTCCTTCAGTAGAAGATTGATGGTTTTAATTACTCAAAAAGTGTTTAAGACATAACATGACTTTACAGCTTCATAGTCACGTGAAAGCTGTCAACTACATCACAACTGTCAATGTAAGTCTATTTCGAAACGTAGAGCTTTCAAATTTAAAAATGAAATTATTTTTGAACCTTGAAAGTAATTTTTTGCAGCCTTCTGGGGCGGCTTTTTGACAGTTGTGATGTAACCACCAGGTTAAAAAGTTACTTTAAGATCACGTGATCAGTGTCAGTTACGTTACAACTTTCAAAATTTGCTTCGGTAGAAGGTTTAATTACTCAAAAAGTTTGAAATTCTTAAAATTCACTTTATAGCTTCGTGGGAGGAGAGTTTTGAGAGTTGTGACGTAATTCAATAGTATCACAGACAATAACTGTCAAATTCGTATGACGTAGAGCTATAAAATAAATGATTTATCTACTTCTGAAAGGCAAAAAACAGTTTCCACTTTAACAGCCTGTAAGTCTGATATTTTTACTGTTATAAAGTGACTCAATATACCAATGTGTTGTCTCTGAAATCTTCTTTTAACCACCCTGTATAGTGTATATAGTAAAAATGTCAAATAACTGAGGTGATTCAAGAAAAAAAAAACCGATTGGGCTGAATTTGACAGTTGTCATTTTAACTCGGTGATTTTGACAGTTACAGAGTGATTCAGTATAACAAATTGTAGCTTTAGCAATAACATTTTTTCGCTACGCCAATTTCTACTACATATAATTTTAAGATTTTCTGTTTTTTTGATACACTTATTAAATTATCAATTCAATCAATAACGCATCCACCTGAACTAATTAACCAGACATTTAATTGCATAAAATCACTAAACACCCAATGCGGAATTCGGCAATAACACACAACCATATGAGCCAAGTTTTAATCGAAAGTTTCCAATGAAAAACGATAAGGAAAGCGCGTCTTTTACACTGCTAATGCAATAATTCTTTATTGCGTTTTCGTGTTTGAATAACACCAGGAAATTAGCTTTTCAAAGGCACACAATGATCCCATTACTCACTGACTGATGGGCTTTTCCCATCAGTAATGCAATTCCTAACTCAGAAATATCTAAAAGTGTAAAGAGAAACCTTTTTAAAGTTTGCGCTGCATTAAAAGATTTGTTTTGTTTTGCTTTCACCAGTTTGATCTGGTTTCAGGTTCTTGAAAGTTTCCAGCAAAAATTAAAACTTCGAAAAATAAAAAATCAACAAAATATTGAAAAGTTTAATTGATGATGATACAGCCTATATTGAGGGTATTTATTAAACCATTTTTCCCATTCAGGGGTTTCACAATTAGTCACGTGACTACAAAATGTGGTTTAAACATTCAAAATTTGTCAAATTAAATTTAAACAGTTGTGAAAGCTAAAATTGTAAAATGCACGTCACGTGCTTTGATAAGGCAATTCTGAGCTTGTCAGAATTATCCTAAACTCACACAAAATGTGGTTACAACCTTTTAAACTTACATTTTGAAATCAAACACTATTACAGCACGACTATTTTTGACTAATTGCAAGATTTCTGAGAGACGTAAATACAATAAAATTGAATATAAATCACTGGCATTCCATTTTGCTTTCTTAGTTGCAGCTAAAATAAGCTTAAACGCCACTGTTTTCGAATAGTTGTTGATCTTCTAGGAAAAAAATAACTGCTCATTGTTCAGGTTTAGGTCATTTTTTCCTGACATTCGTACAAAACTGATGGGGTTTTAAACAATCTCAAACTAACGAAGGTTACAACTTGATAACATTTTTTTTACTGACAACATATCTTAAAAAACCAAATCAACCTATTGACATTTTTCTTGTCATCTGTCAATTTTGTAACTAGGAATGGGTTCGTTATTGTACTACAACACACCCCCTCATTGACAAACCCATTTAATAAAATTTCCACTCCAAACCTAAATTTTTACAAAATCTTGAAAAAGCTGGTAAAGCCAGTGGTTTCGTAAAAATATCTGCCAATTGTCTATCCGAGCATATGTATACTCTAGAGATATAACATTCTGAAACAACTTATCTCTAACAAAATGATACTTAATATCAACATGCTTCACTAACAGCTAAAGCAAGCGCCATATACTCTGTTTCTGTGGACGACAAACTTACTGAGTTTTGCTTACGAGATGCCCACGAGATAGTGCACCCATACACTTATATCCAGAAGTCGACTTTCTATCTACTCGGTCACCAGCCCAGTCAGAGTCCGAGAAACCTACTATTACATCACTATCTTTGATCTTTTCGAAAAACTAAACTTAAATGTAAAGTCCCTTGTATGTACCTCAGAACTCTTTTCAATGCTTGCCACAGAGTTTCACTTAACAACTTAATATAACAACTTAAAATACTAATGGAGATAGAAATATCAGGTCTTGAACAGCGCATAGCATACATTAAAGAACCTACAAGTGCTCTACTAATATGTTCTAAAGTTATATTCTTAGAGTTTTCTCTTTTCTATTAATCATGATTAAAATTTGTCTCTATAGGGGTTTTTACTGGCTTGCAGTTCTCCATATTAAATTTAATTAAAACATTTTTAAGATATTCTGTCTTATATTATATTCTTATTATCTTAAAAATACTACTACTACTACTACTACTATTTCTATAATAGTCTTTTCTGAAACATTTTGAGAAAATTCCATGCCAAGGCAAAATTTAACTTTACCTAGATCTCGAATTTTGAAAATATTGTTACGGTTTTCCCGTGGGTTTACACAAAGTCAATTTAACTCAACAAGAAATAAATTTATTTACACTTCAAAATACTCGTACAATAATTAATTCAGCTACCAAAAACACTACTACAATTCCACAATTATTCCACTATTTAAACTTTACCGCGTTCCCAAATTCACTACTACTCCACCGTCGAGACCGCTTCTTTTATATTCGCAAACCACGTTCTAGAATAAAATGAACGCTTTGCGATTTGCGTCGAACATCGAAGATGCTTCCAGGTGGGTCGCTTCATAACTGTGGCCTACTTTAACACGCGCCCGGCCAGATATTGCGGCGCATCGATTTCATCCCGAATCGAGTGCTCGTTCAGAAGTATCGAGCATAGTAGGCCCAAACCTTAACACTGCCCCCCTCTTGAAGTTGATCGTCCCGATCCGCTTCATCTAGTCCCTGGTATTTCTTGAGTCTGTCGAGATGGACAATTTTCATCTTGCCTTTGAGGCTGCGTTGGACTCTGTACACGACGTCGTTTAACCTTTTTACCACATTGTAAGGTCCCTCCCAAACCGGTGTTAATTTCGGTGATTTGCCTTTCTTCCTCTGAGGGTTAAACAACCAAACTTTATCGTCCTTCTGGAACCCTCCTGAATTGGCCCTCAGATCAAAACGAGCTTTCATCTTGTCGCTAGCTAGATTCAAACTTTCCTTGACCAGATCATGGATGTTCAGTAATCTGTCTTGCAACTCGTCAACGTAGTTCTCAATGTTCGTGCTTTGGCCTGTTGGAGATCCGAACACCACCTCACATGGCAGTCGAAGTTCTCGACCAAACAGAACTTTAGATGGTGACCGTTGAGTTGTAGACTGCTGCTCTATACGCCATCAAGAAGAGCGGAATATGCTGGTCCCAATCTTTCTGATGCTGATCAACAACCTTTGAGAGATGTTGCTCTATGGTCTTATTAAATCTCTCGACCATTCCATCCGACTGAGGATGAAGCGGCGTTGTTCGGGTCTTCCTAATGCCTAGCAGGTCACAGAGCCTCTGAAAGAGCTTGGACTCAAAGTTTCGTCCCTGATCAGAGTGTAACTCCAACGGCACACCAAATCTACTGAAGACATTTTCCACGAGAATATCAGCGACTGTGCTGGCTTCTTGATTTGGAATCGCAAACACCTCAGGCCATTTGCTAAAGTAATCCATTGCAACAAGAATGTACTTATTGCCTCTATTGGTCTCAGGAAAAGGCCCAGCGACGTCTATGGCCAAACGTTCGAATGGCAATCCTACGTTGTACTGCTTCATAGGTCCCCGGGATCTTGTCTGTGGTGCGTGGCTAGCTGCACAAATGGAACATTGTCGACACCATGATTTCACGTCTTGGCAGTAGTTCACCCAGTAAAAGCGTTGCCGGATTTTGTCCAAAGTCTTATTTACTCCCAAATGAGCACCAGTCTTTCCATTGTGCATTTCCTCCAGTAAGTTGTCGACCCTTCCTCTGGGAACTACCAGCTGCTTCCTTATCTTTTTTCCATCGGCACTCTCCCAAGCTCTTTTTAGTAAGCCGCCTTCAACCACAAGCGAGTCCCACTGAGCCCAAAGTGCTTTGAACGTCAGGCCTTTGCTAGAGATTTCTTGCCATGTTGGTCTTGGCTCGCTTTGTTCCTTTCTCAACAACAATGGGCCTATGTCGCTGCCTTCTAGTTGATCCTTCCTAATTTCATCGGGACTCCATTCATCATCGGTATTCAGTTGAACCATTCTGATGGACACAACTCCTTCACGTTGTTTCGCTTTCTGGCAATGTTTGCATTCTTCGGCGCAAGGTCTTCTTGATAGAGCATCTGCAATCTTATTATGCAGCTTTCCGGGTCGATGCTTGATGTTGAAATTATACTGCTGGAGTTTTTCAAGCCATCTTGCTACTTGCCTTTCCGGTTGTTTCATTCCGAGGAGCCACTTGAGTGCCGCATGATCAGTCCTTATCAAAAATTACAAGTACTTGTGAAAGTGATCGACTGATTTTACTATTGCTAGTAGCTCTTTTCTCGTTACACAGTAGTTCCGTTCTGCTTTGGTAAGTTTCCTACTGAAGTATTCTATGACATGTTCTGCTCCGTTTTGGATTTGAGACAATACAGCTCCAATACCAGAATTACTGGCATCTGTGTCCAAAATGAACTTTTCTTTTGGTTGTGGATAACTGAGGATGGGACTGGAGCAAAGTGATGCTTTTAACCTTCTGAACGCCTGATTACATTGGGTATTCCAACAGTAGGGTGTTTTGTCCTCAGTAAGTTGATGTAGCGGAGCTGCGATGTTGGCAAATCCTTCCACAAATCGTCTGTAGTAGGTGGCAAGTCCTAGAAAGCTTCTCAGTTCGTGTTTATCCTTCGGTACTGGCCATTCTCTGATTGCTTGGATCTTCTTGTCGTCCGTCTGAATTCCGTCGACCGACACCACATGCCCAAGAAATTCGACTTGCTTTTGGAAGAACCAACACTTTTTGGCGTTCAATCGAAGATGGGCACCACCTATTCTAGCAAATACTTCTTGCAAGTTGTTCAGATGTTCTTCAAAAGTTTTTCCCATCACCATGATATCGTCCAGATAAACCAAGCAAGTCTTCCAGTTAAGGCCACGAAGCACAATTTCCATCAAGTTTTCAAACGTAGCAGGAGCATTACAAAGTCCGAAGGGCATCACATTGAATTGGTACAACCCATTTCCAGTAGAAAAAGCAGTCTTCTCCTTATCTTGCTCCTCAATGCCAACTTGCCAGAACCCACTCTTCAAATCTAAAGTAGAAAACCAACAGGATCCTGCCAAAGTCGTCAGTGTGTCGTCGATACGGGGAAGTGGATCAGTCAGTGACCTCCCTCTGGGGAAGACCCCAGAGTTCGGTGGTTTAGTCGAGCTACGGTGCATCTTTGTAATATACTATTTATAAGTTTACAAATTTGGCTTTCTCTTTCTTTAAAAACCTTTAGACAAAGAAACATAATTATATATATAATTATGACTTGAAATGCGCTGCACACATCCAGTTGATAAATCACAATTCCAAGCTTATTACAACAAGGTTGGGCTCATCAACAAATGTTTTGGGCTCATCATCTTGGTTAATTGTTAAAAAACTCAGGTAATTTTCAGAACCTGATTCCAAATCATAATTTTGAAGATATTCTGGTATGTTTCGGTTTTTACTCAAATTATACTTTGAAACAGTTTCTTCAGTATGTAACTTTTGATTATCTTGCTTATCACAGGCGTCATCAGGCTCAGTTTCACTAATCACATCTGTTGAAATATCATGCATGTCATTATGATCCATTTCCACATTTTTTTCTTTAGAAACAACTTTAAAAACTGCTGATTCAGTTACATTTGGTTCCTCTTGGTGGTAATTTTCCATGTTAAGTGTGGTATGTGAAACTGTGTCTGTGTTTTTGATCTGGCAAGAAAATAACATCCCTATGAGTTTGAACTTTTCCCCTTTTTGGAAGGAAAATGCGAAAACCTTTAGTATCTTCACCATATCCTAAAAACAGTTCTAATTGGTTTTTGGCATCCCATTTCAAACGAGTTTCTTTGGGAACATGTACAGACAAGGTGGATCCAAACGGCTTCAAAATATGTTTAAAAGTCCTTATTAAACCATAGTTGATATGGTGTTTTATCCTTTATAGAGCTTGTACCAGTTCTATTTAAAACATATGCTGCAGTTATAACTGCCTCAGCCCATAAGTTTTTGTTGAAACCCTGTATCATGGTCCTGGCTGCTTCCATTAGTTCAGTTCTCTCTTTCTGCACAACCATTTTGTTGTGGTGTATACACCAGTGTTCTTTGATGGCGGATTCCATGGTCATCCAGCATCCTCTTTACCTCACTGTTTATGAACTCAAGCCCATTGTCTGTTAGAATTACTTTTGTAATCCTGTCGCCCTCACTATACTTAGTAAGTTTTGTAAATGCCCTTTTACTTCTGACTTTTGTTTCATACAATAAACTTGTCTAAAAGAAGAAATGTCATCTTTTATCAAAAAGAAATAACGGGCATGCACTAGGTCCAAAATTTTAGTGCTTTTTGACAAACTAGGGGGAAAAGGCTTACAATGCTGTTTTCCAGCCAAACACTTTTAACACACTGTATCCTGAACATAATCAATAAAAGGGATATTATACTTGTTTAAGACACTTTTTACATGTCTAAAATTTTGATGAACAAAACGAGAGTGCCGTACAGCCAAATTTTCAACTTTCTCAACAATGGTACACTCAGTTTGTACAAATGTCAAACTTTCTGCAGATGCACTACTACTATTATTAGTAAAAATTTACTCACATGGTTTGGCTCATTTTTGGACATAAAATCCATTATAAACAGTGTATTCTGTCTTTTTACAACTGCCCTTATTTTGTTATTTTTGTCAAGTAGTTATACAGTATACAACACATTAAAAAGATAAGTTCACATCCATCTGAGGCCCAAATTGTCACGTTTCCTATGCCTTTAACATCAAGTAACTGTCCATTTCCCACTTTTACTTTCCTTTTTGTATTTACTAATGACAATTCATTCAAAAGTTCTTTATTCCAGCACATGTGTTTATTTTCACCAGTATTTAAGCACCAATCACTTATGGAAAGTGTTCCAGACGTTCCCACAAATGCATTTACAGCAGGATTTTAATTTTTCTTCTTTTTGAACCAACATTCTTCAATCATGTGTCTGCCTTTTTGCAATAATGGCACTTTTTATATCTTTGGCCACTATTTCGCTTTTTGAAACAATTTTCAGCAGAATGTCCTGTTTTAAGGCAAGTTTACTTTACCTCACTTGTAGGTTTACTAGTTTTGTAAGTATTTCTTTTGCTTACACGTGCTAAAGCAGTACGTGCCTCCATGGATTTCATTCGTTCTTCCTCTAGAAACAGTCTGGAAATTAACTGATCTAAAGTTTGGTTTTCTCTACTGACTGATTCCCAAGCGGATCTAAAATGTCTATACTGCTCAGGTAGAGACATTAAGATCTTTGTGATACACATATTATCTGAGATGTCCTCACCAGCTTGTTTTAATTTGTTTCGCACTTCATCCAACTTAGAGATGTTTTCAGCCATGGTTTCTTCATTCAAATCCAAAGTAAAAACTTTGGCTGCAACAAGTAAATGCTCACCACAGATTCCTTGTCATGCGCAGTTTTTAATCTTTCAAATCAATTCAGATGTCTCACAAGACATTAGGTGAGTTATTGGACCTTCATCCATCTTGGGCTCTAATTCTTGAAAGCAGGGAACGGAATTTTCAAGAGAAATGTTGATAGAATGTGACAGAAGAAGCTGACAATGGCGGGTTTCTGTCACATTCTACAGTTGTACCTTTCTCTTGAACTCCTTCCCCCATTTCAAGAATACGCACCCTGGTGACAATTATTTCTTGTGCAACGGCATCACTTTTAATCCATTTGTCGATTTTTTCTGGTGCTAAGATGAGCTTTGCATCCACACCATTCACAATCCCATATAAACCTCGACTTTTTAAAATGACTGCAATTCTACTTAATTTAATAATTACTTCATTAGAGCTACATAGATGAGTAAAACAAACATGATGAAAATTGCAATAAAATTGCAGAGAAAAAGTCAAAGAGATCAAAGATTTTATTGACACAAGCAATGAATGATTTGTGATTAATTTCTAGCCAAAACCTGCTTGAAATTCTAAAATCCCTCAAATTAAGAAGAAAAAAATATAAATTTAATAAAATTTCTAATACTTTGTCTCATCCGGAAATTTTCCGGGCTTTCAATCACAAAAGCAATTAAAATAAAGTTAGGTAAACTTACGGAAGTTTTACGATTATGCGGAAGTTTGTGACTCCGGTCTTATATTTCAAAGTTACAACGTTGTAACTTAAACGGCAGCAGTTTGTCGCAATCAGTATTATAAAAATTAAAAGTTATATCAGTGTTTTGTGTTACTTTTTTGAAAAATCCACTTTACATTTTTGGTTCCAAAATCCAGTTTAAATTTGGGGTTTTTGACCGTTTAATGTGTTTGACTGGATAAAGTGTGATTTTCCTGATTTAGAACCCTTTTAGGATTTTTTTACTTTTTAGGAAAAGCGATTCAAAAATTCAGTTTTTAACCTGCAACAATTAAGGGTTTACTCCCAAGTTGTGGTTTGAATGTGACAGATCAGGTGCGCAAAATATCACACTCTAAACTAAATTTATCTAAGTTGTCCTTAAACTCAATTTTGCCAATGTTGGGAAAACGAACATAAAACAATTTTTATTGTTTTTGACGTAATTTTCCGGTGTTTAAGTAGAATTTCACTCTACAACTACTGAAACTTAAGTGAAAACCCTGTAAAAGTGTCTTGAAAGTACAATTTTAAGTCAATCAAGATAGATTTCGATTTATATGATTCAATTTTGCAGTGTTTTAGTTTGTCTTCACTCTTCAAGTGTTGAAATTCAAGTCATAAAACTTGAAAAGTGTCTTGAAGATTCAATTTTAGGTTTCTAAGACAATTTCTATTGTTGCTTACTACATTTTACAGTGTTTAAGACAATTTTCACTATTCAACTGTTGAAATTTAACTCAAGGAACTTGGAAAATGTATTGTTTTTCACCTAATTTTGCAGTGTTTAAGTACATTTTTGCTTTACAACTGTTGAAATTTCAACGACTTGAATGTCCAATTTTAAGTCAAAAACACAGTTTTCCGTGTTAATGAATCAGGATTCTACTTCGAATAGTTGAGAAGAAACTAATTATTAAATTTGGAATTTGTAAAGTTGTCGTTTTAATGAATATGACTGTGAAAAGTGAGATTTTCCTGATTTAGTCATGTCAATTCCAAACTAAAAACCAAAATGGTTGGTGTTTTTCTAGTAATGGGTAAATTAGCGGTAAAGTAAATATATTACTTTATCTGAAAATGTGACCGGAAAATTACCAGCAAATTACTGTTTTTCTTGCAATTTAAATTTTGACACAGCTTTTTTCCCCGACTGTACCAATTTTTTTAGATTTTTCATGTTATTGGAAAGCACATTTCAGCCAAAAATGTGCCTAAAATTATCATTTTCTCACTCCAAGTGGGTTTTACAGGCGATTATGTCGCAGACTGTCCTTTCAAACTGTGTTTTTGGCAGTACAAATTTTGACACCGCTTTTCTTATTGACTGTACCAAATATTTTGGTGATTTTTCATGTTCTTGGACAAGAAATTTAATGAGGATTTCAAAAATGTGTAAAAACAGTCATTTTCTCACTGCAAGTGAGTTTTACAGGCGGTTTGGTCCCTGACTGTCCTTTCAAACTGTGTTTCTGACAGTTAAAATTTTAACACTGCTTTTCTCCCTGACTACCAAATTTTGTAGTGTTTTTTCAGGTTATTGAAAAGGAAATATACTGAAGATTTCATAAATGTACCTAAAATTATCATTTTCTCACTCCAAGTCGGCTTTGCAAGCGATTTTGTCTCTGACTGTTATTTCAAACTGTGTTTCTGACAGTTCAATTTTTGACACCATTTTTCTAACTTACTATACCAAATAATGTAGTGATTTTTCAGGCTTTTGGATATGAAATTTAATAAGTATTCCAAAAATGTGCTAAAGAGAGTCAATTTCTCACTGCAAGTGAGTTTTACAGGCAGTTTTCTGACTGTCCTTTCAAACTGTGCTTCTGACAGTTCAAATTTTGACACCGCTTTTCTCCCTTACTGTACCAAATTTTTTGATGTTTTTTCAAGTTATTGAATAGGAAATTTACTGACGATCCCAAAAATGTACTTGAAACTATTATTTTCTCACTCCAAGTGGGCTTTGCAAGTGATTTTGTCCCTGACTGTTATTTCAGACTGTGCTTCTGTCAGTTCAAATTGTGACACCGCTTTTTTCTCTGACTGTACCAAACTTTATAGTGTTTTTTAGGTTGTTGGATAGGACATTTACTGAGGATTCCAAAAATGTGCCTAAAACAGTCATTTTCTCACTCCAAGTATGTTTTACAGGTGGTTTTGTCCCTGCTGTCCTTTCAAACTATATTTCTGACAGATCAAACTTTGACACCGCTTTTCTTACTGACTGTACCAAATTTTGTAGTATTTTGTTTCAGGTCATTGAATAGGAAATTTAAGGAGAATCCCAAAAATGTACTTAAAACAGTCATTTTCTTAGTCCAAGTGGGCTTTGCAGTGGATTTTATCACTGACTGTCCATTCAAAATGTGTCAAACTACGTTTGCTGTCAATTCAAATTGTGACACCGCTTTTCTTCCTGAATGTATCAAACTTTGTAGTGTTTTTTCATGTTATTGGATAGAAAATTTAATAAAGATTCCAAAAATTTGCTTAAAACCGTAATTTTCTCACTCCAAGTGGGTTTTACTGGCAAATTTGGTACTGACAGTCCTTTCAAACGGTATTTCTGGTAGTTCACACTTCGACACCGCTTTTCTCCCCTCACTGTGGAACCAAACCTTTTTGTAGTGTTTATTCATAATTTCACATACAGCGTTTTTTAGAGCTAACAAGAGGGAAGAAATCATGCAAATTCCACGTTACAACGAAGGATTTGAGGAATTTACCTCAAACATAAAGTAGGAAATTTGAGAGGATTCCAAAAATGTGCTTTTTCGAGCGACTGTTTCTTCAAATTGATTCACTGGATTTAAAAAATGTTTTTGAGCATTAAAAGGTATTTTCTTTCTCTTTCTGATGACCTAAATGATTTAGCCATGGATCCGAGTATACAGGGTGCGACTGAGGTGTAGTCAAAAAATGAAAAATTTGGTCTAGCGCCTTTTCTCGCAAAATATGTTTGTGGATTTCACAAGTCTTTTAGGGAATATCTCCAGACGTTTCTCGCCAGTTTGGCGATAAACGACCGTTTACAAAATTTAACCAAAATTTTTTAAATTGTGGTTTATTTTAATTCTCTTGTTTCCATTTCAACAATTTCTTTAGATCCTTTCCGGAAGAAATACGAGATTAGCAAGGTTACATTTAAAACTACCCAATTTAAGTACTAACAGTAACTTATAAACTGCATTCACAAAGGGTGAACCAAAAAAAATAATCAAAATAAAATTATTCGTAAATTTTTGTGTTCGGTAATTTTAATAGAAAATATTGGTATCCGAGCAATAATTTCAAAATTTGAACGAGTTAGCAGAAATGGTGTGGGTTGAATGGGAGGCAATTTCCCAAAATTTTTAATTTAATTTGAATTTAAATTTGGTGGATTGCATGCCAAGAAGGGTTGCGAAATTGCAACGATCTGCTGGGGGACCGACAAAGTATTAAGAACAAATGGGTTTGTAGCCCGCAAAGTCATTGGATATGAACGCTGTGGATTTGTTTTTCTATTAAAAATAGATATTTTCGATTAAATTTACCGAATAAATATAAATCGTCTATTTGTATGGTAAAACCTTTGATTTTTACTTTGTATACATTTTTCAATCCACCCTAAGAAATGTTCACCTAAAGTGGGTAAATTGAAATATATATATATAATATTTATTTCACAGTACCGAGGTACAGTAAAAAGGGCTATCGGCCGCGTGGCCTTTCTGCCCATGGTATACGCGAGAGAAAAAAAAAATAAAATTCTGGTCAACACACTTAATTAACATAACAATAATGTCTATATACACTAATATTTACATACATACAGATGTTTTTTACACTTAATTGAAATGCTCCAACAGAGTGGAGTGGGGAGACGTGAAGCGGGATTGTCGAGTTGGTCTTTGAAGGGAAATAGGGTTTATTATGGTCCAGTGGTGGGGGTTGTTATTCCATTTTGTCTGTAGTTGTGTTAGTCGTTCAGTAATTCTTGTCATTTTAGTTCGTTCGTACAAAAATTCATTGGATGGGTTGTGAAGCGGGTTTTGGGGGTGTCTAATTTTTGTTATGAGTCTAAGAGCAATTTGTTCTGTGACCTGTATGTGTTTTTTTGTCTTGTCAGTTGCATTTGCTCTTAGTATATGTCCATAATCAAGTAGAGGTCTGCATATAGATTTATATATTTTGGTTGCGGTCTTTGTACTTATTCCTTTGTCTTTGTATGTAAGTGTTCTGAAGTGTTTTGTTCTTTTTATGATTTCTTTTCTTACGTTTTGTGTATGTTTGGTAAATTTTAGTTTTTGGTCAAGTGTTATTCCTAAGTATTTCACGTCTTGTTTAGGAATAGTTTTGTTTCCGTCTGCTATTATAGTAGGAGAGTTGTCTTTAATTTGGTGGTTTGTTAAAAGTAGCTGGTTTTTTGTGGCGTTTGGTGTCAGTCTCCATTTGTAGAACCACAGCATGGTCTTGTCTGTCAGTATTTGCAGCTTCTCTGCAGCTTTTGTTGTAGTTTTGTCATGCACCACTAGTGCAGTGTCATCAGCGTATTGTAGTATGTAAGCATGTTTGTTAATGTAATTTTTGTCATGTAATTCGTGGTTGTAAATGTCATGGCAATATATATTGTAAAGAAATGGCGATAGAGGAGACCCTTGTGGCAAACCTTGTTCAGGAGTGAAAGGAAAGGAAAGGGAGTTGTTTATGCGTATTTCTAGTTGTCTGCTTTCCAGTAAGTTTTTGATAGTATATAGTAAGTATTCCGGTGTATTCAGTTTGTGCAGTTTGTATAAGAGTCCTTTGTGCCATACGCTGTCAAAGGCTTTGTTTATGTCCATAAAGAGACATGCCGATTTCTTGTTTTCAAGGTGTGTTGTTTGTATGTTATTTGTCAGTATAAACAGCGGGTGTACAGTTGAATGTTTGGGCTTAAAACCGAACTGGTATGGTGGTACGTGTTGTCCAATTAGTCGTTGTAATCTAGTTTTAATAATGTTTTCGTATATTTTGCTCAGTACTGGTAGTAATGTAATAGGTCTGAAATTTTGAGTCTCGGTATGGTCTAAACCGGTTTTTGGAATGGGTATTATTATACCCGTTTTCCAACTATTTGGCAGAGTATTAGTTCTAATGCATTTGTTGAATAAGCTTAGTAAGGTTTTGTGCGTTTGTGAAGTAAGGTTTTTTAGAACTTTGCTTTTAATATTGTCTTTGCCCGGTGCAGTGTTTTTGATTTGTGTCATGGCTTCGTCGAATTCTGTTTCTGTGATAAGTTCATTTGCAAAGTCTACATTGGTGTCAAAATAGTTGTTATACTAGTGATTTATTCTAGTCAAGTTTTGATGGTCAAAGTTAGGATGGGTAGAAAATGCGAAAGCGTTTTGAAAGTGCTTGGCGAATGCGTCCGCTTTTTTGTCTGTGTACAGCTCTGTTCCATTTTCTTTTATGGTGCCGATGTTGTGGTTTTTTTTATATTGTGAAAGTTTTTTAATTTTTTGCCAGTACGTTTTGCCTGCGTCTTGTTCAATTTCTTGGCATGCTTCTAACCATTTGTCTTGTTTGTATTGGTCTATTAGTGTTTTGATGTTTCTGTTGAGTTCGTTTAATTTTATTTTCAATTCGTTATTCTGCGTGAGTGTGTATAGTCTGTACAGTTCCTTTTGCGTTTAATTAGTCTTAAAATGAATTTGGGCAAAAAGTATGTATTATGGTAGAAACTGTTTTTTGTGCGAGGTGAAAAACTTTTCTATGGCTATTGTTAGTTGTGTGCTGTATGTTTCCAAGGAACAAGTTTCCGCATTTGAAATGAATATAGTCATGTACGTATTGTTTTACTTTTTGTACGTCGTTTTATTTAAGTTTAGTTTTTGAGTGTTAGTTGATCGAGTCAACGGTTGTGTTTGTTGAAGGTCTAGGTCAAATGTTATAGCCAAGTGGTCTGACCGAGTTCGTTAGTCAGATTCACATTATTTATCACATTAGCCAGATTGGCTGTGTGAAGTAATAAGTCCGGAGTTGAGTCCGGATTTCTGGCATTAAAAATGATGGTGGTGTTTGCTTCTTTATAAAGTCTGAGTTGTCCAGAAATTTATTGAGTTGAGTCGTCTTGTTTTCGATTGAGGTTGAAGTCTCCAATAAGGATAGAATATTTGTAAAGGCAAGCTTTTTGGTTAGTATGTTTTGTTTCTATGTTGGAGTGTGGATGAATGTATACTAAAAAAACATGAATAAGGTCTTGTTGATAGGGAATGANATNNGANATGNGGNNCTNCAGNACATNAGCCCAAGGNNCCTTTCAATNTNAAGAGGAACGNACTTGTTTACACTTCGGATACGGATANGNATAGNGCGTNAGTTAGNTTGCGCGCATTGGCGTNCCANGGGNANTGNCGCTGNTAACTAAAGNNNGCTNNGNAGGACGGAGACTANNCNNCTAGGTATTATCGGNGCTNCCCCTGCGGCGGATGTGNGNATANATCAAGCCGCCCAANACNANCAGCNACNATACTGGGNAGACAGTAGNNGNGTNTCNTTGNCTCAAGCCACNCACGNGGCCTAATTAATATGATNAAGGTTNGNCANTGTAGGCNGCTCNGTCGNTNGNGCCANTNNGCANNNTANCGCGNCGGCATNCCGTANAGNTNATATAAGCGNAGNGNAAAGTTNTCTCGGTGTTCGCNGNAGTAGNACGAGGGANNTATGCATNGNCTTCTGGTGAANAACACGCGGCNCTCCCGACCCTCCTCCACTNCGTGGTCTAAGGCATTTTAGACACTCATGGAATTACACACTCAAAATACACAACTTTTTCCATATCGTGCGTAAAATGCTTCTTACAGCACTAGTTACGTAATATACTATTATTGTAATTTGATATTTCATTGTAAGAGTTACAACAAATTACTTTTGACACTAACCAGGAAAAAATTAAACTAGAACTAAAATAGTTTTTACTTTAATTGAATGTTTCTTTTTAGCTAAACGCATTTTTTGTGATATATTTTATGTTTTTTGTTATGGGAAGTGAAAGAGTTATTAATAAGTAATATACAGGGTAATTCAAATTCGACCTTCACTATTGGGATCTCGGAAAGTATAACAGATACAAGAAAGTTTAAATTGGGGCAAAGTTGCTCAATTTAAAGTTAAACCAAATACCGTTTTAAAAATTTCGATTTTCCTAGTACTTCCGAACATATCCGAAAAAAAACTGAAATTTGGATTTTTTCTTTTTATTTATTTCTAACATAAAAATGCGTAAAAATGGTTTATTTTTAGGTTAACTCGGAAATGGTACCACTTATTGTCAATCTGACGTCAGATTTGGACTTAGCAGGTCCGAATTAGTCTATGATGTGAATTTCGTTGAGATAGTACCAACATTATGGTATTCATATATGGAACCCAACGAAGGGTCAAAAAAAACATCATTTCGACGAAATTTTTGGGCATCGGTTCATTCAATCGTGAATAACTCAGTTATTTAAAACATTTACCATATAATAGGATTATAGATAGCCAATGAATGGGGCTATCCATTGGTGAAAACTGCGCATCGCTAAGTTGTACCGTTTGGCCACAAGAGGGCGTCAAAGTTGACTGAAAATTTTCGGACATTTTCCTAAATATCTCGAAAATGGTTCAAACGATCGAGTTGAAAATTTTATTTAGTGTGGACCTCGACGAGACGCAACTTTTTCCTTATGTACCATTTTTTCGTAAAACGTACCGTTTTTTTCTAAAAAAATAAAAACTGAAATTTTGAAATTTTTCAAAGGTGGTACCCCTACGATTTTTTTGGAAAAAATTTTGAATTTTTTATTTTGACTTTGACTGTGCAAATACCTTTGGATTGGTAGTTGAAATTTAAAGTGTCAAAGTGACATACTGGCTCTAATAAGCGAGCTATGACGTAAAATGTGCGTAAAAATGGTTTATTTTTAGGTTAACTCGGAAATGGTACCACTTATTGTCAATCTGACGTCAGATTTAGATTCAGGAGGTCCGAGTTAGTTTATGATGTCAATTTCATAGAGATAGTACCTATATTATGATCCTCTTATATGGTTGGTACCCTATTGAATAAGAGACATTTTCGGACATTTTCCTAAATATCTCGGAAACAGTTTAATTTAAGAAACTGAAATTTTTATTGTACATGTATCTGAAATTATCCCAGAAATTGTCTTAAAAACTATAGCAGCTGTTGAAAAAAAAAAATGTTTTTCTCGGAAAAAGTCTCCTAAAACCCACTTGGTGTGACCAAATCGCCTTTTTAAGCACATTACTAGAATCCTTATTAACGTTTCTCTCCAATAACTTTAAAAAATTGGGTACAGTCGGGGAGAAAAGTCATGTCAAAGTTTGAACTGTAAAAGGACAGTCAGAAAATTGCCCAAACAAGCCACCGCTTAAAGTGTGTTCAAAGCGACTTAAGTAAATCGATTCAACTTCTCAAAGCCCGTAAAATAAGATAAAATGGATAAGCAAAAAATAAACAATTTCTAAGATTTTTAAGGTGAAAGTTGGTTTTAACCACCTAAAGGAATTGCTTAAAAAGTCACATTACATTACAGAGTGACTTAAATAAATAAGTCTGGCGTCTACTGGACATTCGCTCTTCAGTATTGTCTGGCGTTATCCAGTTATTCCTCTGAGGCCCAGTACTTTCAGTTCAGAATAACTTTATTCTAAAGATAACATCTATGGAAACCGTGAACTCAGACGCTGGTGTTGATCAATTCCGTCATTTCTATAGAAATTATCCTAAAAATAAATTTATTCGGAGGTGAAAGTACCGGCCCTTAGTATTATAGACTGGCGTCATACGGTTTTTCGCCCTTTTAGCATCAATATTATTGGAACTATGGCAACGAGGCATTTTGGAATTGCTGTGTCATCTATTACTGCTTTTGGTGTAGCTTTTTGATTGACTATCATCTTTTGGCTAAAATTCTAAATATGTGACATTTTTAAAGTTGTGTTTAAGTTTTTGTTGTGTTCTCGTGTTAAGACACTCACTCTCGGGACTGGGTCGTTCCAAGGATTTCCTTTCTTGAACCGTTGGACGACACAATTCTAGTGATTTGTCTAATTGCAATATTATGTCATCGAAGCTCTCTCGAGAGTGATTATCTTGATTAATATCCATTCTTTCAAACAAAAACTACAAAAATAAAGTTCCCAGGGATGCCAAGTTATTTTATAAATGGAGAAATAACTAAACCTAAAACAAAACTAACCTAACTACTTTACTACAGTAACTCTTCTATTCAGACACCACTAACAGGGTAATTGTTTGGCACTCAATGTTTACATACATGACACTACATGACTACCACTACTACTAAATGAATAGATTGGATACCAGAAACGATTGCAGATATATGAACTACTGTCTATACTAGCCTAATTACCTACTGTCTCTGACACGGTTACGGAATTAGTCCAAGAAACAAAACGTCTACAGATCACGTGGTGTGTTGCACTATGACTCCTACTTCAGGTTTTCTGGAATTCGCTCACAACATCGTCGGGGTATCAGTATCGCTTTTGAACAGCAGCAATCAGCTCAGTCTCTAGCTCTTCAAAGATGAAATCTGTTAGACAGCGTTCCCAACTAGTTTGCTTAAGAAGCAACAAATGCTTCCAATTGGTACCTGACTGGAACTGCCCAATGCAGATTACACCCTCTTTAGCTTTAGTTCTCGAACATGAAACGACGGGGCGAAAACTATCGTATTTCCGGCCAGCCTTTTACGCAAGGTGTATTAACTGTTTGAAGATTTCTACAAGCTATTCTTCCATCAGTCCGCAAGAAAATTCGATATACAGTGTGACCCATTTAGAATGGAAACACCCCTATATAATTTTAGGTTATTAACCGATTTCAAGGATTTTTTTTTTGAAATAATTAGGAATGAAATGTCTATTACGGGAGAAAATTTTAAATATTTATTTCAGTTTTCAGGTCATATTACGAGACTTTTTCTTGATAGAAAATGGAGAATTTTTATTAGCGATTTTTTTATTGAAAAAATTACTACGCCACTGGATCTATAGTGCTTTCAAATAGCTGTGACCAAATTTTTTTTTGATTTTTTTTTTTGTTTTTTTTTTTGATTTTTTTTTTTTTTTTTTTTTTATTTTTTTTTTTTAGAATTAATCAATTAATAAGTAATAAATAAACAAGTAAATAGTAACACCATTTCTATGGCAACAGCCTTTTACGCAAGGTGTATTAACTGTTTGGAAGATTTCTACAAGCTATTCTTCCATCAGTCCGCAAGAAAATTCGATATATATGTCTGACAATTCTAAAAAATTCTTATCAAAAAATTGACATCTCTACCTCCACCTGAATATCCCTGGCATCCCTTATACATTTTAATTTGCGCAAAAAGAAAAAATAAATAAATCAATCTTAAAAAGAATAAATATTTTATTTAAACATAGCGACACTATCAATAACGCAAGAGGAGGTGCAACAGTACTTCTTAAACCGAACGTTAGACTAGGCAAAGCAAACCCTCCTCACCTTAATCATCCTTTGAACGAGCGTCTTTACTTTACTATTCCCTACATGGACGATTTACTGCACATAATTTTAGTATACAGTGTGTCCATAAAGTATGTAATAAATTCTATTAAAATTTAGGGAGTTATTTCAGAAAAATGCTCGGAACGAGTTATCATTTTAAAATGCGCATTTTTGAGAAAAATATTAGATATACAGGCTGGCTCAAAATTGAGATACGACCTTCAAAAAGACACATAGCTCTGGATCAACATACCACTGTCTTCCAGGCAGAAGTACTTGAAATCTTGTCCTGCGCTCTGGAACTATTGTCCAGTCCCTTAATTGGACAGAATATTAATATCTGCTCCGATAGCAGCGCAGCCATCCAAGCACTCAGTGCCGAGAAGGCATGCTCCCGGCTGGTGCTGGAATGTAAAACAATCCTCGAGACACTCTCGTTGGAAAATAACATCCGCCTCATCTGGGTGCCAGGACATTCTGATGTTCCTGGCAATGAAAAGGCCGACCGGTTGGCTAGATTGGGCGCACAAGTGACGCCCATCGGTCCTGAACCGTTTGTTGGGATCTCAAAGAGTACGGCTACACGCTCCATGGGGGCCTTTGCCAGGCAATTGTTTCACTGCCGCTGGGTTGCTGCCTCAGGCATGAGACAGGCCACGGAACTCATAGGTGGCCCCAGTGCTCTGAAAACTAAAGAACTACTGAGACTCGACAGAAGCAATTTAGGAACGGTGACAGGCTTTATTGACCGGTCGTCGTCACCTTAGACGACATCAGTCTTTGATGTGTGTTCCTGAGGATCTCGAATGTAGGGGATGCTTAGAAGATGAAGAAACTTTGGGACATGTCCTTATGAGCTGTCCTGCCTTCTCTTACGCGCGTATGCGCATACCGGGACAGCCAATGCTGTTGCCCAGGGACATAAGAGACTTATACCCCAGCAACCTGGTGGCTTTTATATAGGACACTGGGCTGCTGTAGCTCCCTTACTGGCGGGACGTGACGGGCCTATATAGAAGGCCTATAGGTTTTTCAAGGGCAGGAGTCACCCTCGTCACACACTCACTAACTCACGACCTTTCAGTTGACATTATCAAATTTGAACCCCCATTTTTTATTGCATTTATGGATTCTACGTAAATTTCTGGGTATTTTTCATGTAGCATATCCTATGTCGATATACAGCTGTTTCCGAAAAAATAAATGTTGAAAAAAAAAATTCAAATAAAACTTCCACCGTACACATCAGGCTGGTGTTTGGTTTAGTGTCGCAAGGTTTGTTTTTTGTATTTTTATAGCAATGCCATTCTCATTAATTTTGAAGTTCCTAATTTGTCTGTTTGCTTTGTCTGCGATTTTATTTCAAACAACTAATAATATTACAACACAAAGAATTGAAATTCTATGGGTTCATAGGTATGGCGATAGAGTGCTCAACTCATCATGAGGTGTGTGTTTTATTTAACAAATATCCAGAAAAGCCAATAAACCTGTCCGTAGTTAGTAAAGTATTGAGATACGGATTCTGTAGAAAATAAGTCAAAAAATGAACGTCCTGCGATAAACGAAGATACAAAACTAAATGTTAAAATTATCTGTGGAAGAAAATTTACATATTAGCATTCGTCAAGTTGCCCGCGACTATGATATCCCTCGTTACCTCATTACAGCAGAATGGTGCATTATGCAATATAAGTTAGACAATATCTTAACGAAGTAGCATTTCAACAGATGGACTGGAAGGCGTGGATCAATTGAATGGCCTCCAAGATCTCCTGATTTCAATCCTTGCGATTTTTTTTGTGGGGTCATCTAAAAAATTTAGTTTATTAAACTAAACCCTTAATTGACGACTTGCAATAAAAAATGGGAGTTCTCATTTGAAAATGTCAACTCGAAGGACATATCCCAATTTTGCGACACCCTGTATATTTATTTTTTTTCTCAAAAAATGCGCGTTTAAAAATAATATACGTGTCCATTTTTCTGAAAGATAATTCCCTCAATTGTAATCGAATTTATTCCATACTTTATGGACACACTGTATATTTGCACCATACTGCACATACAGAAACTACGTACTAAAATTGCAACAATTTAACGTTCTGTTTTACAGCGTATGCTAACTGATGGAGTAAATAACGAGATGCAAAATTGCATTTTTAGAGGCAAAGCAAGGAATTTCAATTTTCCACATCTTTTAACGTCCGTATATTAGGTCTCTAGGCTAACTTTGCGCCAACCTATACGAGAGAAGATATACACACACATAGTAGAAAATGGATCTGCATCTCTATAGTAGCTCAAACAAAATATCTGGTATACACTAGGTAGAGCGACATATTCGGTTATTAAAACCAAAGTAGCTCAAATATTATACAGGGTGATTCAGTTTTAAAATAACCCTTCAAAAAATAAGTTGACATGTATTATGTCATTTTCCTGAAAAACTCTTCCTAAAGTGAATCTTCTTCCAAATTTCAGTTTAAGAAATCCTTTATTATGCTCTACCTGTGAGACCCATGGAGCAATTTTGATCAAGTTTGGAACTTATAAAATTGAGGAGTTATAGTAGAAGGCAATATATCGGCCGATGCACGTCATTGACGTTTAACGTACCTCGTTGCCAGATGTTTAGTTTTTTCATTAAAACACGAACTTTACATACATTTTGTTTTTATTTACTTCTTATATAGAAGTTGACGCAGTTTTTTAACAGAGAATTTTGAATAACAATATTAGTCAATATTGAGTTTTTTTTGTCTCTCTCTGTAAACAGTTTTTAGTCAAGTCATCAACAACAAAAACAAAAACAGGAAACGGTCAACTAGCAATCTGGCAACAACGCACACAACTCGTTAAACGTCGAGATCGAGAAGGTCACGTTTGTGTCAGAATTGCGTTCAGTTAATAAGCGCGTGTTAGAATGTTACAATCTTTTTACTTATTGTTAATAAAATCAAAACTTATCTCGGGCGTGGATAATTGAGCATGAGATAGCCCTGCTAAGCAACACTTTTGGGTTTTAAGGTAGTCGAAAACATACACTGAACCAGGTGAAATGTACAATCTATATTTACAAATTTACAATTGACAAAGAATAAAAATAGTTAAGGCTGAAGGCTTAAAATTTATTCAGGAAATTACTCGAACACAGTTCTAGAGCTGTTGCTAACTCCTAACTTAAAACATACCGCTCTTACTGCCAGATTTACTGGAGCCGGGGACGAATCGGGATGCAGCGCTACAGCACGATCCTCCAGGGCAATGTCGTTGTTGTAGAATACCTAGGCAGAAATCAAGAGCAGCAAACAGCACCCAAAAACAATAAGCTAACTGACTTTGACTACAAGGGTTAACCAAGCCAAGGTCAATACCTTAAAAAGTCAAACAGTAACTATTACTCTAAATGCTATCAAGTTCAGTTCCAGTTGCTTTGTGAGTCACAATAAAACTATAACCCACTAACCAGGCAAAATGCTCCCTCCAAAACAGTCACCACACTCTGGGTGGTTTAGCACGTGGCTATCGACTGGCCAGTTATCCAGCAGGAAAACAAAATGGTGCCTGAATCTTTTTCCCTTCCAATCCACCAATCCACGAACTCTTAGCTCTCCGTAGCTACCGCGTGGTTCCGTCCACGGCAAATCAACCAACTACCACTCCCTGCTTGTTTCCAACAAATTACCCTGCTCGGATGACTCCAGCAGACAGGCTTTGACCACAACCAGGAGGGGCCCTTCAGATAAATCTAACCTTAAATACCCAGGTTAACACATGTCAAGAAAATTACCTTTTCATTTCCAAAAAAGCACGAAAAAGCAAAACGGCCCGCTTCCAACCACTGGAATACGGCCACCCTTAAATAAAACCAACATTAAAACCTGGGTTGCTTCTAGCAAATTAAGGCAACTTACCAAAATGGCGGAAATAACCTCACACACACGCGTGTCACAAAATCGAACACCAAATTCCAAATGCCCATGACAAATTGGCCTTTTATAGACTTGCACAATTCTAGAATCTCAGTGAACAAACTTTTCAAGTTGGCGATGCATCATTTTTCCTGAACTCTATCGACACTATTGACATAGACTGACCGGCACGACAAGAATGACAACCAACTGTCACGACCATGGAAGTATACAGATGTTAAAGACGATTCAGCTGATGTTAACTCTGAATCACGGACAAACAAGTTACGGGCAAGGTTAAAACTTACCGTAACAAGAAAGAGAGCGCTACAGGTCGCAACTAATCGCTAAGCAATACGAATGCATTTTCAAAACGTCAAACTCACTGATGACGTGCGCTCCCATTAGTGCCGTGGACATAGTTCTGGTTCCTCGAGGGCGATTGGTCTCTACGTGACCGGCAAAAGGTCTTCTCAATCCTTCCGCCGTTCTGCAGAACGGGACCCCTGCCATTTCCGTTAATTTGATTTTACGACCCGCAACAAATCTGCTCTGGGTTACCGAATTGGGTCAGCCTGAAAGTGGAAATTCCAGTTGGTCCTTTTGACCCTTTAAACGATGCTCCGCTACAGATCGTCGGTTTGGTTCTTCGGAGTTCTTACTTGGAAGTACCAATAAACAGGACACCACCACAAAATGAATACTCGTTATGTGATGTGAATGACATTTGTCAAAAATTGTTCAGTGGCGTCAATATACGAAGATGATGTTCATTTTCCCGCTCTATTCTTTACATTCACTGAAAATTATTCGAAAATTACAGTTTTTTAATTTCCTTCCTAGGAATGGTTAGCAAAGAGAATGAATCGCAGCAATTTCAATTGAATTTTTATACAGGATGTCCTGAAATAAAATTGCAAAAAAGTGAAACAGCAACTTGAAGCTTGCATGGTAATAAATCCACCTTGTATACCATACCACATCTACTTAATGAGTTGAGTTGATTACCAGTCTGGTGCAACTGTTACTGTTACTGATTACCACTGTGTACCTGGATTATTGTATCTTTTACTTTAAAATTGTTCAAAAAGACTCTAATCTGGTCATCTGGGAGGTTACAAGCTAATATTTGACACTAAAAATTGTCAAAAAAAACGGATTTTTACTGCGTTCAATTTTTTAGACTATAGGTAGTGTAAAACTGAACATTCAAGACTTGTGAGGTTCTAAATTTGTATTGAATAATCTAAAAAAAAGGTAAAGGTCTTAAAATTTGCTTTTTTAGATGCAATCCATTGTCGAGTGTCTGAAACTGGATTCCAAGCACTAAAACAAAAGATTGTTGCGCATAACACTCATTTTGTCCTATAAAAAATAGTCTAAAAGTTGACTTTACTAAAACTAAAGAGAGTCCAAAAGGCTGTTTTCAGGACTTTAATTGGTGTAGAACCTACATTTCTGGACTGAAACAAGTCTAGAATTCAATTAATCACTGGAAAGAGTTCAAACTAAATTTTTGGACTAATTAATATTCATTTCCAAAAATTAGTTTTCAAGACTAATATCGTAGCAATTAGTGCGAAATTTTTTTACTTTTATTACTAAAGAGACTGAAACTTTTCTTTTACTATTATTAATAGTCTTAAACTCGATTTTTGAGTCTTAAAGCACTAAAACAGTCCGAATTTCTTAAAAATGCTCCAACTTTGGGCACTGATGATGAGTCAATTTAATAGTAAAGATAGACATTTTCAAGGCTATGAACTGTGTACAAACTAGCTTTTAGGCCTGATGAGTCAAAAACTTTGTGCAGAGAGTCTTGAAACTTGATTTTTCAAGCTGAAACAGCCTTACAGCACTAAAAACAGTTTGGATTTTTAAGAAATGCTCGAATTTTTATCACTGAGGTGTCTAGAAGTTAATTTAATAGTGACAAAGCTTGAAATGACATTTTTAAACCTATGGAGAATGTAAAATTTGTTTTTTTAAAGTTTTCTATGTCAAAAAGTTGTTGAAGATAGTATTGAAACTTGATTTTCCAAGCTGAAAGCAGTTTGAAGCACTAAAAATAGTCCAGAGTTCTAAGAAATTGAAAGGCAAAGTACAATAAAAAAAGTTAGTCTTCAAATCAATTTTCATGAACCTAATGTCAATATCATGTATTAAGACTAAAATATTAAAATTTGTCTTCCAATTATGAAAACTTACTTCAAAGGCAAATTTTAAGCCTCTGATCTCACTTTTCCTTGGTTCAGATTCACATTTTCGTATCCAAGTCAATTTTCAAGGTTTAAATGTAGTACGAAAGGAAGGAAATGACAAACAGTCTTCTCCACAATACTTTATTATGACCTTAGATGGTAAGGTCTGCTCAACAAGTTTCGGTCACATAAATGACCATCTTCAGGAGCTACAAGAATAACCTACTTTACTTGGTGTACCAGAAGTTAAAAGTTAAAAAACGAGATGTTAAAAAACGAGAAAACATACCTCAAATCAGTTTTCTTTTCCATTTCCAAAATTTTCTTTTCCATCCCCTTTTTGGGTCCACTGTCACTTCAGATTAAAAACATTTTCAGGTTAAATAACATAAATATTTGCTTCAAAGTCTCCAACACCTCTAGACAATTCCTTTCCCACTCCAAAGATCCTACTCCCCAACTCCATAAATCAGGCGTTTACCAACTGTCCTGTTGTACCCCAGGATGTAATGCTCTCTATGTTGGTCAGACGGGCAGGAAGTTCTCCACTCGCATTCATGAACACACTCGGGAGTACTTGAAGTTCACCAACAACCCCAACCTAAATACCACTTATATGAGATCTAATTTCTCTCGACATCTTCGTCAGAATGATCATACCTTCAGCACCGAGCAGGGTTTCAAGATTCTGCATGTGTGTGGTAAGGGCAGCCTCCTTAACCACCTTGAGGTGCTTGAGATTAACAAGGCTTCTGGGGATGGTGGGTGCACCTGCCTGAATGATCAGCTTAACCATACATCAACCTCCTTTTTTAGGTCCTTAACCTTTTAATGCATCACATACCCTTTTACGAAACCCTAACACCTCCTCTTTCACCATCCCCTCCCTCACCGTGGCGTGTGTTGGTGTCGGCACTTCTTTCGAGTTTTACCACCTTGTTTGAACCCCTATTAGCCACCCCCATCTGGCTTAATACGTTGTCCACCTGTTTGCTGGTTTGGTGCATTGTTCACTTTCAACTTCACTACCTGCGGTATGAATGGTTGCGGGTTTTTAACCTTTCTATTGTTAATCTTCAATTGCTTTGTGGGTTGCAGAACTATCTACCTGTTGTCAGCTAAGTTATTGATTTTATTGTAGCCCCCTCTTAACGTTTCCCCCTCTGCCTTCAAATTAACGGCTTATCAATGTGAATTTTTTTAAAAATTTTTGCACCTCCATTTTGTTTCCTGTTTGATCGCCTCTTCTGCGGATGGTGTATAAGTTTTAAACTCTTTTTTCCCCATAGGGTCTCACCCAGCCCTAAATGGGTCTAGTTTAAGTTTTTTGTTTTTATTTTAATGTGTTAGTACGGTATCTGTACGGACAGCAAGGCAGCAATGGCTGCCTTAAAAGCTGATTCAACGACGTCTGCGCTGGTGCTGGAGTGTATAAAACACTCTTGTCGCTCACGCGGATGGCCAAGGTACGTCTAACTTGGGTTCCAGGGCACTCCAGTGTTAGGGGAAACGAGGAGGCGGACAGGTTGGCCTTTCGTGGCTCCAAAGAGAGACCCGTAGGGCCCGAACCTATTGTAGGACTAGCCGGCGCGGTCGGATCCGCTATTGTGGACCGTATCTTCTGGCAAAGATCCGATATTGCTTGGAAGGAGGCCGGAGGCATGCGGCAGTCGCGATGTCTCATGGGCTTCTTTCCAAGAAACAAGTCTAAGTCCCTGATGGAATTATCCAGAAAGGACATCAGATGTGTGACAGGACTTCTCACGGGTCACTCTCAGATGAGAAGACACAGGCACATTCTGGGTCTGTCACAGGATCCGGTATGTCGCTTGTGTCTGGAAGACGAGGAAACTCCGATACACGTTCTCACACGGTGCCCGGCACTTGCGACAATCAGAAAAGAGCTTTGGGGTAAAAGTGTGATCAACCCCTCAGATATTCAAGGTACTTGGCCTAGGAGGCTCTGCGGCTTTGTCAGGGCCACCGAACTGGAGGGGTACTAGCTTGTGATGGGTCACAATGGGCCAGGCTAGCGGCCTAAGTGTCTTCTCCGAAGGGATCCCATCTAACAATAATCATTCATTCATTCATTGATAATATATTTTATCGTTTTTCTTCACTCACTCTAAGAACAAACCTTTGTAACACAAAAACCAAGAAAAAAACGTTCCTTGATATGCATAAATTAAAATTATTGTTTTGGAGACTGAAAATATTAAAATTCACATAGAACGGTAAATATCTCAGAAACGGATACAGAAAGATGTATGACATTAATGAATTTGACGTAGAATCCAAAAATGCAATAATATACAACGTGTCCCATTTAAACTAAGCAGCAGTTGATATCTACTTCCGGTTAAATCGTTGCACGCATATTTTCTCATTTTTTCCTTTTTTTTTAATTAAAAAAGGTTTTTTTAGATTCTTCAGTCGTGGTAATTCAGAAAATTAGTGGGTATTGCTAGGATAGGTTAGTTATTGGGAGTTATTAGGAATTACTGGGCATTACAAGGAATTAGTGTACAAAATTGTACTCAGCGGTTTACCCCTCGAAGACACTTTGGCGTCCAGTAGCGACAAAATTAAGCAACTTTGGATATAGGTAAGTTTGCTTAGATCGCCTTATTTTTGACCAAGAAATTTGTGATTAAGCGTTGTACAGTCGTTTCAGTGACACCCTGTATAAATCGGAGTTTGCACATTTTTCTAATTCAGACTACCACTTTTACTTTTGAGGGGTTTTTTTCAAAAATTACATTCCTAAAGTTACAGTAAAACAATCCTTCCAGTTTTATAATAAATTTCTGTGATCAGTAGATGTGAATTTGAAAAATGTCTAGATCATTGACTCTCTTATTAACTGGAAGGGACAGATTCAAACAAAACATTTTATCATCTCCCCTTCTGGCATAGAATCGCTATTAATCATTGACGTGATGTGTGTTAGTGGTGACGATAAATCAAAGCTGATTTCCCATGGAAAATCGTTGTACATAAAGCTTCCGCTGTGTCAACATAAAAAAACCATCGACCTCTATTTTTGTTGGAGCCTCTCATTGAGTGGTTAAATAGAGCCTCCTTTTTTGGTCAACGTATTGTAACACGTACAAGCGATAGAAAAATAGTCTTTAATACAATCCGACACATGTTTTTTATTATATCGTACCGTCTGAGTTTTGCTTTGATAAATTAGACGTCCATTCAGTTTTCCCTGCAAAACCCATGTTTTGTATTTTTAATAATAAATCTCCACAAAAGAGAAGGGCTTACCTGCTGGAAAGTGACAAATTGAGGCAGAGCAGACAAGATGTTTTTCTGGGACAAACTCTAGATTTAAACTTTTATTAAACTAAAAAAAATGAGGAAAAAGGAAGGAAATATGAAGACTTTAAATTGAACACTTTTAATGACTGATGTTCTTCGTTTTTGTATTAAATATACCGAAAGGAAAACCAACAAGTAGTCTACAATAGGTGATAAGTAGGTTTTGGTCAAAAAAATGAAATACTGACCTGGAATGTCAGATCAATTGTCTGCTTACACTGTAAGTTTCAGGACAGTAACTGTCTAAATTTAGAAATTATCATCTGAATGGGGTTTAATGGAAAATAAATGCACTTCTACAATTTTCTTCTAGGATTTTACGTTCTGACTAAATCAGGGACTTTTTACGGAAAACTTAACGAAAAATAGACGAAAAAAGTAATTTTTGATCTGACAACACTGTACAGGTAAAGTGAAACTAGTTAAAAACAGCCATGTGACCACAAAAATGTAGTTCCAACTGTGAAAATTCGCTAAACCTAGTTTAGACAGTGGTAAAAGCTGAGATGGCAATACTGTAAAGATAAAGTCATAATAGTCAAAGTTACGTGATTATAAAAAATGTAATTTAAGCTAACTGTATAATAACATCAGAAGTTCTAGATCGCATGAAAGAAAGAAGAAAGATAGATACAGAGGAAAATTAAGGAAGCAAAAGAAGAATACCTAGTAACTCAATGTGAGGAAATAGAAGTAGGTACTAGAGAGGAAATTTAACAGCTTTCACATGCACAAAAAGATAAAGGAAATGGCTGGATGCAACAGGATCAAGGCTAGTAATATTAACAAGGATACAAATGGACGTATAATAACTGACGTGGAGGACAGACATAAAAGGTGGAAAGCATGCCTGTCAGAACACTTCGATGATGAAAGACCACCAAAACCGGTTCTAGAATCAAGCAATAATACACCTAAAAATATTAAGAACAGAAATAGTATATGCTCTGAAAACTATGAACTCCAAGAAAGCTGCTGGTCCTGATCAGATACCCATAGAGCTTATCAAACTCTTTGATGATGATGTGATTGATATCCTGCTGAACCTTTGTAGTCGCATTTATGATAAGGGAGAAATTCCTAAATAATGGCTAACATCCACCTTTGTGCTCGTACCCAAGAAACCAAATCCAAGAGAATGCTCGGATTACCGAACCATCGCACTTATGGGCCACACTTTAAAGTTGTTCCTGAAGATCATCCATAAAAGAATTTACAGAAGACTAGAGGAGGACATAGGCAAAAGGCAGTTTGGATTCCGCGAACGACTTGGAACACTTCACAATTGGCTTTTCGGGATTAACTTTCTTTTCCAGCCCTGTCTTGATATAAACCAAGAGGTGCATGTTTCAGCGTGTTACATCGATTTCGAAAAAGCCTTTGACAAAGTGAAACATGACAAATTACATCGGCTGCTCGTCATTAGAACGGTCCGCTCGCATGTTAAAATAATTAGTAATCTGTATTGGGGCCAGAAAGCTAATACAATGGTAGAAAACCAACCAACTGAAGAAATGGAGATTCGTCGTGGTGTGAGAAGAGGTTGCATCCTATCGCCACTTCTCTTTAACCTATATAGCAAAGCTATTTTTAGGAAAGCCTTAGAAGATGAGTCAGTGGGAATAGTTATAAATGGAGAAGTGATTAATAATATGAGATATGCTGATGACACCGTCTTGTTAACGAGCAATCTTGAAGACACACAGCTCCTTTTGGAAAAATTAAATGAGCGATGTAATGAATACGGACTAAAAATTTAACTTTAAGAAAACCAATGGCAGTTACAAAGTTCACGCAGAATCTGAACCATGTGAACCTGACGGTGGAAAACACCACGGTACTTGCTTAGAACAAACGGGTGATCAAACAAGAAAAATAAGAACAAAGGTAGAGATAGCCAGAACAACATTTATAAAGATGAAAAATTGATTTACGAGTCGGAATCTAACCATGGAACTTAGGATGAGGATGCTTCGTTGTTATGTTTTTTCCACTCTTTTGTACGGAGCTGAGGCTTGGACCC
The DNA here is from genome assembly GCA_018691245.2 of Ips nitidus. NCBI lineage: Eukaryota > Metazoa > Arthropoda > Insecta > Coleoptera > Curculionidae > Ips > Ips nitidus. The sequence continues at coordinate 3,194,347 of CM042794.1, forward strand.
TCAAGAAAAACCACATGGACAACCTGCAGGCCTTTGAAGTGTGGCGCTACCGTAGAATGTAAAGGATTCCCTGGACCGATAGAATTACTAAAGAAGAGAAAGCTCCAATATCTGGGTCATATAATGAGAGGACAGAAATACACACTTTTACAACTGATAGTTCAAGGAAAGATTAGGGGAAGACGGAACATTGGCAGACGCCGCGTGTCCTGGCTAAGGAACCTAAGGGATTGGTTTGATTGTAGCCACGTTCAACTGTTCAGAGCTGCAGTCAACAAGGTCCGGTTGCTGTGATGATAGCAAACCTCCGATAGGAGATACTATAAGAAGAAGATGCCGGAAAATCTATATTTCAACTGATTTTTGATGTCGTCGTAAAATAGCTCTTGTTATTTTCGAAATATATAATTATTACCATTAGTAGTAAGTAGAAAAAATATTGTATGTATTACGAGCAAAAATAATATCACTTAAATTAAGTACGTAATGAAACAACAGGTTAATATTTATAAGATTTATGGTAAAGGAAGTAAAAATTATTTATAAAATATGTTCAAAATTTCTACCGTCTGACTCTAAACACAAACGTACTCTCTTTTGAAATCCTTCAGCGACATTGTCAAGCCTTTCAGGGGATATGATCTTGAAAGCTTTCCTAATTCCCGCTTTCATATTGTCTGGTGTTGTCTTGACAATACCTTTCACGTATCCCCATAAAAAAAATCCGGCGATGTCAAATCAGGTGACCGAGGGGGCCAATTTTGAAATTCCCCTCTTTCAATCCAGCGATATTGGAATTGTTGATTTAAAAAATGTCGAACTCTGCGATGGTAATATGCTGGAGCCCCATCCAATTGCAGCCACATTTTTGACCTTATTTCAAATGGAATTTTTTGTAGCAAACTGGGTTGTTGATTTCACAAAGTTGATTTCTTAAAAAGTCGAAAAATATTATGCCATTTAAATTTTCTTCAAAACAATAGGGTCCAATCAAATATCTGCCCATTATGTCACCCCATACATTTACTGACCATCTGTGCTGGTTATGAACTATTCTCATCTTATGCCTAATTGTTTTTTATATGTGGTTAGTGGATTTTTGAAAAGAGTTTTCAGGGAGTTAAGTTTTAACTTTGGAGACATAATCACCTTTTTGATTTTTAATTTTATCTTTAATTGACTTTAGTACCTTGAAGTTAGTGTGGTTGATTAGTGATCTTTCTCTTTCGGGAAAACCTCCCCTAACCTTGCAGATCTCCGTGAAGACGTCAATTCTGATATGATTTTTAATGTTGAAACCCCTGAAAACGCTCTCAATGGCCACGTCCATATCCACAGCAAACCCCAGAACATCGTTAACTCTAAGTTTAGGTTTTAAGCAATATTTTAGCCCCCTTCCCATCAAATCCAATTTTTCGCGAGAAAAGCTAACATTAGATACATTTTTTACCTTGTCATGGAATGTAAAACCGGATTGGTTTTGTTATCTATTTGTTTTTGAGAATTATTTTTGATTTAAGTAACAGTTGCAATCTGTATAATGTAAATTACTGTAATGTGTCCTAATTTCGTTCTTGATTATACCGTGTTGCAGCTTTTCTACCTTTCTACATTACCCGCCAACACTTTTTTGGGACATCCTGTATAATTCAAGTAAATTGCGTTCAAATCTTTCGAACAGCTTCTACAACTTGTGTATAAACATTGTTTTTTCTAAAATCATAAACAAAAAAGTTTAAGAGAGGCCGTTTATAATGAGACACCCTATACAATACACGTCACTTTACCCTAAAAAGGTAGTCTGAAGGAAAATGTGTAAAATCCGATTTAAACAGTTATTAAGGCAAAAATTGTAAAATAAAAGTCACTTGACCAAAAAATGGTAATATTTAAGCTGACAACACTGTACAGGGTGTCCCATTTTCACTTATTTTCGCGACAATGTGTAATTTTTTTGTGAAATTTAACATGGCGTCAGCAGAATTGTCATAATCCATTTCGTTCTTAAGATACAGGGGAAAAATATCACTTTTGAGGTACCCCCGTATCTCAAATATCTTTAAACTTTTTGAAGAGGTGAAAACGGATTCTTTTAGATATTTTTCCGTCGAATCCAGTGACGTAGTTTGTTTTTTGTTGAAATCTTTATTATTTTTATTTAAAAATTTGAATCTATGACTATACGAACAGCGTTACAGTTTTTCCAAAAATTATGGACAAGTTTGTTAAGAAAATTGACAAACTTCAAATTTATTGCCCGTTTTGTAAATAATACTTTCCAACAGTTAGCGCAACTTTGTCAACTGTAATTTAACTACGTTTGACTGAAATTTAATTCGAAAATGCCTATTAACAGGGCTTGTTTTGCATACAAATCAGCATGGAAACGATCAACAAACAAGTTCATATAAACTTAATTACCGATCTAGTGCGAAAAATCAGATCATGAGTCCTGGAAAACAGTAAATTTGCAAATATTACGTTATAGCAAATGAGTTTTTGCTGAACTTGCCTGATGGTTTCAATTTATACGAGGGTTAATTTAACATTTAGTTAACGAAGGGCTTAAAATGAAAGAAGTAATTTTTCAGCATGAAGATTTTGCTTACAAAGCTGACGTGAACCCCTCAACAGGGATAATAATCCCAGTTGTTGTTGAGGTATCTCACAAACCACCTTTAAACCCTGACATATATTCTGATTTATGGTTTTTTAGACTGCAATCAAATTCTTGAATTAACAGCACATTTTGCATTGAGTCATGTCTGAAATTGACTACTTATCCATTTTACTAAAAATGTAATGTAATTTTTGCTCTTATTAAGCAGAAATGAACAAAGGAAAAGCGAGAGCCTAATGAATCGTATGAAGAGCACGTTTATCTGTTAAGTGGCTGGCTTTCGGGGTAATTAATGAAATAAACACCTGGTGTAACGAACAGAAGTGAGCTATCATGTTGAAAGTTTGCAGAATTCATCACTGTAATTGTTGTATAATCCCTTCTTCTATAACTTGACCAATTTTCCTTCCTTCCGAACAGGAGTATCTAACCAGCCCAGGTTACCAGTTTGGTTTCCGCTGCTACTGATTCTATAACAACTGCCTTGTCGACGACTTCTGCCAAACTTGTTCTTTCCTCCAACTTGTTTACGGGTCTTTTCAACAGGTATTCTTAAGTCGACTCTTCGACGATGATGTGTATCCAATATCTTCTGTGTCCGGACTGCTTCACTTTCTAAAACCACTCTTAGTCTTGATGACGCTATTCTACAAATCCAAATGTTTCCGCATAAGATCCAGTCCCATCAGTACATCATCGGTTATGTTACGTCTACGAGAACGAAGTGATTGAGTTCATGCTGTCCAAACTGGATTTTAGCTTCATGGATTTCTAATACAGGCATGGTATCATCCCCGGCTTTTTCCAATATAAACTTTGCTCCGGTATCAGTAATTCAATGCAATGCTTCACTATGTCTGGTATTACTATGGTGAAACAAGTTCCAGTGTCGACAACCATTTGACAATTTCTTCCGCAAACTTTGCCATTCACTACTAAGCTGGTATTGTTCTGCTGAAGACGAGCTACCTTAATAACTGAAAGTGAATGATGATTTTCAGTCAACTTTTGCTTCTGATGAACATTGGCTAGGCCTTCTCTTCCATAACTCACCATTTCTTTTGATTTGGGGCACTGATGTTGCTTATGTCCTTCTTCACCGCAGTTCCAGCATCGCAAGAATCGTGCAGACGGCTTCCTTTGGTAGTTTGGATGGTTTTAGGGCATTGAGGTCGAATGTGCCCTTTTTCCCCACAGTTCCAGCATTCAAAAGAACGAGAAAATTGATGCGTCTCCAGTCGGGTTTCCAATCGACGATTCCAGTCTGATTGGATTCTTGAATGGCCTGTGCTTGAATATCGATTTTTGTGCTCTGGTGTTCGGCTTCCTACTTGGCGCACTTGTACATGTCTTCGTGACACTTGCTTTACTGCCTCAAACTCAAAAGCATAGGCAAGGGCATCATGTAATGTTTTGCACCTGGCTATTCTTAAAGCTTGCTCAGTATCCCAATCTTTTACTCACTCTTACCGCTAAACGCTCTCTTATGTCCTGGCAGACAGTTGGGTAATCCAGATAAACTTAACGGGAAATGTCAGCTTCGTTTTTCCGCAAGGTTTCTTGGCTTCTCTGGCTTCTTCTCGCTAACTCTGCTTCGTAAACTTGCTCCAGGTACTTGTTTCCAAACCTCATTTCTAAGTTTTGAATCAAGTCATCGTGGTTTTTATAATGAGTATCATCTAGAGTCTGCAGAACTTCTTCTCGAAGGAACAAAACCAAGACAGTGGCTATGTCACTTGATGTCCAACTGTTTACCTTTGCAGTTTGTCAACTTCCTCTTGTAGTTTCTGAATAGTTTCTTCCACTCTGCCTATTCGCCCGGTCACTTCTTCAACTTTTCTCTCAAAGGTTTCCATCCTGTGTTCCATCTCACTTTTCATTTCGGTAATCACAAAATCTAACTTTTTCTCTTGTTGCTCAAACTGGTCCTTTAGTGGATCTTTAATGCCATCAAACTTCTGGTCTTGACTTGACTTCATCTCTTCTAATTTGGCCTCAAATTGATCTTGACTCAGCTGGTTTGCTTTAATTTCCTCCAACTTGCTGTCATGACTTGCTTTTATTTCCTCTGACTTACTTGACTGGCTTTAATTTCCTTAATCATCCCTTCTTACTTTGAAGTTTTTCTGGATCTCCAATCCCACTTCTGACACCAAATGTATCGTTTTTCCACGAAAACACCAACTCGCACTGTATTTCCTTTTGTTTACAAACAAATACTGCCAACTGCTGTCTAACTTTTAACTGACAACTCGTTAACAATCACAACAACAAAAAAGTTGTCACTACCGACAGGAGGTAGACAATTATTATATTTTATGTACAGGGTGTTTGATTGAATTTTGACCACCCCCTTAACTTTCTTAATTTTGATTTTAGCAAAAAACGTTAAATACAAAACTAGTAGATATTTAGGTCTACTTTATTTTTAGATAAACAGTTATTATACAGGGTGTCCCAAATTTGAGTAACGAACCAAACTTATGTTTTTTTAAATACAATGACCAACTTTTTATCCGATATTTGAATTCTACGCCAAATTCTAGGCCTAATTGATGTAAAATGTCTGTATCGATATTCAACTGTTTCCGCAGCAGTATCTGTTACTTTAACAATGTTTCCTCGACTATGTGATTAAGGGTTAATTTAGTTACTAAAATTTGGGACACCCTGTATAATAACTGTTTATCTAAGAGTAAAAGTAAACCCAAATATCTATAACAAAGTTGCTACAACTAGTGTTTTAAATAAAAGCAAAATTAAGGAAGTTAAGGGGATGGTTAAAATTCACTCAATCAAGAACGCTGCTGCGGAAATATTTGAATATCGATACAGACATTTTACTTCAATTAGGCTTGGAATTTGACGTAGAATTCAAATATCGAATAAAAAGTTGGTCAATGTATTTAACAAAAAACATTTTTGGTTCGTTACTTAAATTTGGGACAACCTGTATAATAACTCTTTATCTAAGAGTAAAGTAGACCTAAATATCTACTAGTTTTGTATTTAACGTTTTTTCCTAAAATCAAAATTAAGGAAGTTAAGGGGGTGGTCAAAATTCAATCAAACAAGGACGCCGAGAAGGACGCCGCTGCGGAAACAGTTGAATATCGATACAGACATTTTACATCAATTAGGCCTAGAATTTGACGTAGAATTCAAATATCGGATAAAAAGTTAGTCATTGCATTTAAAAAAACATAAGTTTGGTTCGTTACTCAAATTTGGGACACCCTGTATAATAACTGTTTATCTAAGAATAAAGTAGACCTAAATATCTACTAGTTTTGTATTTAACGTTTTTTGCTAAAATCAAAATCAAGGAAGTTAAGGGGGTGGTCAAAATTCAATCAATCACCCTGTACAGGGTGCTGCATTTTCGATGGTTTTACGGGGTACAGAGAAAACGGTAATAGATAGAAAAAAAGTAGCATACGTGTTCTGATCTCTTTTTCTGAGCTGAGATGACTGGCGAAGAGTGGGCTGCGCAAACTTCTTTTGTTTCAAAGATACGGGGGGCTTTTGAAAATTGGTTATTTTGGAACCTCCTCTGTATTTCATTTGCTATTAAAGTTATCAAAAAAGGAAAAACGGTTTTCGGTAGAAGTTTTGACGTAGAATCCAATGGCGTAGTCAGTTTTTTTCTATTACGTTTAGTTTCTGACATATGACAGTAAGTTATATTTTTTTAAATGGAACACCCTATATATTTTTAGTTCATTTAATTCTGTTGATTTTTACTTTTTCAACGGTGTATTAAAACATATAAATTTGTAAACGTTAATCTTGGTAATTAGAAAAAAGGCGTTTCCTTAACAAAAAAGTGCTAAATAATATTTATAAAAATACCCACAGTCGAAATAAAATTTGGCTATGTTCTTATTAACATGTTACATGTCGTTTATAAACAGTTTTTTCAACTTCTACCTTAAAAATAGTAAAAAATAGAAATGGCCTCTTTTCTTCCTCAAAGTGACGGTAGAACTGTTTGTAACTTAGATTTTTAATAAGATTTATTAAAAATATTTAATTTTCTGATGTGTTAGTTTATATGATTTCCGATTTTGTTTGCTATTTTAGATATTGGTCTTTTTTTAGCTTAGCAAAGGTCTTTTTTTAAAATAACAGGATTAACCTCTACAAACTTATATGTTGTTATACACCATTGAAAAGGTAAAAATCAACAAAATTAAATGACGTAAAAATATATAGGATGTTCCATTTAAAAAATTGTAACTTACTGTCATATGTCAGAAACTAAACTGAATAGAAAAAAACTGACTACGCCATTGGATTCTACATAAAAACTATTACCGGGAACCGTTCTTCCTTTTTCGATAAGTTTAAGAGCAACTGAAATACAGAAGAGGTTCAAAAATTAACAATTTTCGAAAACCCCCCGTATCTTTGAAACAAAAGAAGTTTGCGCCGCCTACTTTTCGCCAGTCATCTCAGCTCAGAAAAAGAGATCAGAACACGTATGCTACTTTTTTTCTATCTATTACCGTTTTCTCTGTACCCCGTAAAACCATCGCAAATGCAGCACCCTGTACAGTCAGTTCAGTAAAAAAATATGAGAAACAACAAAAAATACAAATTTATCAGTTTTACTTTGCTTTCACGTGACATTTGTACATTAAAATTAACTCCCTAACAAATAACTTCGTGGTATATTTGCAATATTTATTAATTGAATTAACTTGCTGGAAATCTAATTGAAAAACACGGTTGCAATTTTGCAGGTGGGTTTCAAACCTGAATTCAGCATTGCAATTAAACTTTCCAGGGATTTGTCTAATTTAGTTAGTTTTCCCAATTGATGTGGCTGCTTTTGTTTTGTCGCTTTTTTTGTTCTAAACTCAATTCTTTCTGTTTTTTTTTCTGTTGTAAACTTTGCAAAAACAAATTAAAAAATGCGGAGAAAGCTTACTAACAAGCACTTGCTTATATACTAGCGGTGTCTTCTGTAGTTTGTGATTGGTCAAGCAAAGTATCCAGCTGAAAGCTGCTCTTTCTTGACCAATCACTGTGCTGGCATTTACGCAATTACTGCACATGTGGACTTACTATAAAGAAAGACGTAATAAAGTTACTAGAAATCTTTAATATTCCTAGATTTATACCTAAAATGCAATGGTGCCAGAAAGTAATAAAATTAACGCTTAAACGTTTTTGATTAACATAAAGCACTTATCCACTATTTGACGTAAAGTGAATAAAACCAAAATCCACTCTGATCTCATTATATTCTAGAAAAGCTAAGTTGTCTGTCATAAAAGAAACATTATCCTCTTCCGCAAAGCTATTCCCCTGAGATTGAACATTTTGTGGCTGAAAACCAGCAGATTTATATTTCCATTTAACGGTCGGTTGTATAAAAGAAATCTAAATCCAAAGTCCAGTACAGGATGAGTCAACGATAAAGTTTATTATATAATTTGTCTTGTCAAATTAAGTAATTGACGTACAAAAATAGAACAATTACAGATTTTCATAAAAATGATTTAAATCCATATATTTTTTTAGAAAAACCCAAAAATGTTTTATTTTGTACGTACGTAAAATTAGGTATACTTACTACAGTATTTAGGTATTATTTTGACAGGTGTCACGTGACTTTCTAAGTAAATGGTGTTTCCTGATATGTGACACATCATAACTGAGAGAAAGCTGCAAGAATTCATAGTTGAAAACAGTTTTTTTGCAGTATTCGAGAAAATACATGGTTTTTGACTCCATGACCATAATTTTAACCGTTGTCACGTGACTGTTTATGTAAATGGTTTACGAGTTTTAGGTGACAGTTGTCACAGACGTCAAAACTGTCCAACTTTAACCAATCGAGGCATGCAACTGTAAAAATCACAGCGTAGAAAAATAGTTACTTCCAGTATTCGAAACCGGACGTTGTAGGTTCCTGACAATTAATTTGACAGGTGTCACGTGATACAGTGTACCAGTATCACCTGACAACTGTCATAAACATTAAAACTGACAAGCTTTGTCCAGTTTGGACAGGAAGCTCTAAAAATCACAGAATGGAACAGTTTTCCTTAAGAGTTTGAGACAAGTCGTGATTTTTAGCTTCACGGTCATTATTTTGACAGTCGTCACGTGACTGTCTAATTAAATAGTGTACCAGTATCACGTGACAACTGTCATAAACATCAAAACTGACACATTTTACCCAGTTTGAGTATGGAGCTCTAAAAATTACAGTATTGAACAGTTATCTTGAAGTATTCGAGACATGTTGTGGTTTTCAGCTTCTCGGCCATTATTTTGACAGTTGCCACGTGACTGTCTAATTAAATAGTGTACCAGTATCACCTGACAACTGTCATAAACATTAAAACTGACAAACTTTGCCCAGTTTGGACGAAGCTCTAAAAATCACAGAATGGAACGGTTTTTCTTAAGTATTTGAGACAAGTCGTGATTTTTAGCTTCTCAGCCATTATTTTGACAGTTGTCACGTGACTGTCTAATTAAATAGTGTACCAGTATCACGTGACAACTGTCATAAACATCAAAACTGACAAAATTTGCCCAGTGTGGGTATGGAGCTCTAAAAATTACAAAATGGAACAGTTTTTCTTAAGTATTTGAGACAAGTCGTGTTTTTTAACTTCTCGCCCATTATTTTGACAGTTGTCACGTGACTGTCAAATTAAATAGTGTACCAGTATCACGTGATAATTGTCATAAACATCAAAACTGACACATTTTGCCCAGTTTGGGTATGGAGCTCTAAAAATTACAGTATTGAACAGTTATCTTGAGGTATTCGAGACAAGTCGTGGTTTTTAGCTTCTTGGTCATTATTTTGACAGTCGTCACGTGACTGTCTAATTAAATAGTGTACCAGTCTCACGTGCCAACTGTCATGAACATGAAAACTGACAAACTTTGCCCAGTTTGGACATGATGCTCTAAAAATCACAAAATGAAACAATTTTTCTTAAGTATTTGAGACAAGTCGTGGTTTTTAGCTTCTTGGTCATTATTTTGACAGTCGTCACGTGACTGTCTAATTAAATAGTGTACCAGTCTCACGTTCCAACTGTCATGAACATTAAAACTGACAAACTTTGCCCAGTTTGGACATGATGCTCTAAAAATCACAAAATGAAACAATTTTTCTTAAGTATTTGAGACAAGTCGTGGTTTTTAGCTTCTTGGTCATTATTTTGACAGTCGTCACGTGACTGTCTAATTAAATAGTGTACCAGTCTCACGTGCCAACTGTCATGAACATTAAAACTGACAAACTTTGCCCAGTTTGGACATGATGCTCTAAAAATCACAAAATGAAACAATTTTTCTTAAGTATTTGAGACAAGTCGTGGTTTTTAGCTTCTTGGTCATTATTTTGACAGTTGTCACGTGACTCTCTAATTAAATAGTGTATAAGTATCACGTGACAACTGTCATAAACACCAAAACTGACACATTTTGCCCAGTTTGGATATGGAGCACTAAAAATTACAGTATTGAACAGTTATCTTGAAGTATTCGAGACAAGTCGCGGTTTTTAGCTTCTCGGTCAATATTTTGGCAGTTGCCACGTGTCTGTCTAATTAAATAGTGTATCAGTGTCACGTGATTGCTGTCACAAACGTCAAAGTATTCTCAACCTCAAAAATATAATTCGGAAAATTTTGCTTGGAGCGTTAGACACAAAATATACTAACTTTTGTATTAAATTTTTTTTGTATTTCTTGCAACAAATTAGGTAATAAACTTTGCTCTTAACGATTGAGCCATCAATTTAGCGGAATTTCGGAGTGAATGTGTCTGTGATCTTTGACCTGAAATTCCAATAGAGTATCGAGAAGTACCCACCCATATAATATTCCAAATAGCTTGAAAATATCTTGCAAGGTGAATAAATAATACTTAAAAATTTTGTAGAAGGTCATTAAAAATGTATGAAATATTCTAAAAAAATTTAAAGTATTTTCAAAATTTTGACGTTCCTGGACCATATGGAATATTTCGAAAACCTATGGAATGTCTGAGATGCTTTAATAGTGTTTTAGAAGCTTGCAGAAGGTTTTTAGAATATTCCAAAAGGGTCTTAAAACTATCTTAAATACTTTCATAATCTTTATATAGGTTGTGAAATATTTCAAAAGCGTTAGGAATATCATAAAATTATTTGTTCTTGGAATATTCCTAAAATAGTATATTAAATATTTTTATAACCTTTTTGAAGCTTTTGGAATATTCCGAAAGTCGTGGAAATATCTGACAAGCTTTAATAGTATTCCAGAAGATTCCAGAAGGAATTTGGACATATAAGACATATAGGACGGTATTAACCAATTTAATAAAGCCAAAAAAGGTCAAGCAGAAATCATATTATGGACTCTCTTGGTTTTCCAACTCGAACCTAAAAGGGACTTTCAGTTAATCAGCATTAACATTTCTTTGCCGTTTTTCTCTGTAAGTACGTAGCTCGTAAAATTAAATTTGCAGAAACACAGTGCAGGGTAAACGATTACCGTAATTAACTCGGACCTATGGGAGTTCTCTATTGATTCTGGTCTAAATAGCGTTTGTCCAACTCTTAAAATAGCCCCAGGATCATAAAAAAAATCCCGGAGACGGAAAAAGCTCTTATTCATTGTTGCAGGGCAAAGGAAACGTCTCGGCGCCATACCGAGTCTATTTATTACCATAAATCAACCCTTTCAAATAAAAGGAACACATTAGGTAAAGGGAATTAAACAGTAGGAAAAAGACCTGTAGATGTCGCGTTTAATTTTAATGACACATTTTTTAAGAAACAAATAACTTTCATGGTCTTACTTTGTTGTAAGTTTTAGTTGTTGTATATTTTGCAGGTAGTTTTTGTATTACTAGATTTAAAATTATTGGTATTATTTAGATTTAATCATTTTACATCTTTTTTTATTTAGAATATCTTAACTTAAATTTCCAAACCATTCTGCAATAAACCACAAATGATAGAGTGATGAAGGCGGAGAATTTCAGAATAAACAAATTACTGTTTTCCTCCAATCAAAAGTAAACTAATCAATTTTGTTCTACGTTTTCGGTAAACAAAATTAACGGAATACCTGTAATGTATTCAATTAATCTAAATTTAGGCTTTTAGAAGTTTGATAAGGATGTTATTAACTCACCTAAATCTTCGTTTAAGCCGCTTTATATTACGACTTAATTTAGCTGCAATTAATACACCATAAAAATGCGTATACAGGGGCAATTCACCAACCTTCCAGATAGGCAAATTTACGCAATAAATTATTCACGCAAGCAATTAACGTCAGATACAAAATAATAAATGTTGTAGCTATTATGTTGTGTCCCGGGGAATCACCCTCGTGAAAAATGGTAGGGGATGTGTACGGTTTTGCGACTAATTATAGTAATAAACGTTTTAGATAATTTAACGAGGATATGGGTGAAAGCCATTCATATTTACATAGCAAAAGTGACTATAAAGGAGAATTGTTCCAGAAGGAATTTTGCCTACAGTTGAGGCAGTTTTCCACAGTTGGAAAATCAGAACCGTACGAGTGATGAAAGGTAATTTATCATGTCGCGTAGAAAGCCTAAAGATGATAATTTATGTCACTATTTCATATGGAAGTGCTTTGTGTTGTATTAGTATTTCATCTCTGATTTGTAAATAATTTAATGGTTGTAATGATCAAAACAACAAACAAGAGAAAAGTATAATAATCAATGTCAAAAGCTATTTGCTTTGATTCAAAATGACATTATCAGAGATAAAAACTGTTTGGTAGTACAATTGGTTTACAAGATTCTGCATGAAGACACAAATTGCCATTTTTAGAAATTATTAAATTTTTTCTTAATGTTTTGAAGACTAGATTATTACAATCTGAAGAAATTTAACAAATAGAGAGTTTTGTAATGTATGTTCAAGTCTAGAGTCTTTTGAATGAAGAAAAAAGGAAAGATTTGACAAATCAAGACCTTAAAATCAGATTTCACAATAAAATACTAATATAACACCTTCAAATCTAAAATTTTCTGAAGAAGATTTTAGAAGAATATGAATCTAAAAAATCTTCGTAGGTTTTTGATTAGATGTCTTGAGGATTGGGGTGTTTTCAAACTGTTTGAAGAAGATTTTATACCATATTAATTTCTTAATTGTAACATCTCCAAGTATACAACCATCTAAAGAAAGTTTTGTATACACTAAATGACATCATCAAAGATTTTTTAGTTTATAACCTAACCTAACCTAACCTAGAGCGTTCCAGGTCTTTCTACTTTCTACAAAGATCTAGAAGGTTCGAGCAGGCTTTGGAACGTTCTGGCAAGTTTTAAAAAGCTCTAAAAGGCACTGGAAGGTTCTAGAAGAATATAAAACTATTTTGGTAAGTTCTGGAAGGTCGTACAAAACCCTAGAAAGCTTCTGGAAAGTTTTGAAAGTTTCTGGATAGCTTTACAAAAATCTAAAAGATTCGAAAAACCTTTGAAACGTTCTAGATTGTGTTAAAATGTTCTAATGAATACTAGAAAAGTCTTGGAGGTTTGAGAATGCTTTGGAACGTTGTGAGACTTTCTAGAAAGCTAAAAGACACTGACAAGTTCTAGGAAAGTACTTACAAAAGGGCTTTGGTGAACTCTATAAGGTCGTACAAAACTCTAGAAAGCTTTAGCATGTTTTGGAAACTTCCAGAAGGTTTTAGAATGTTCTAGTCAATGCTAAAATGCTCTAGAATATTTGAGAATGCTTTGAAACGTTCTGACAAGGTTTAAAAAGCTCTAAAGACCACTGACGGTTTCTAGGAAAATAAAAAACTTGTTATTTGGTGAACTCTAGATGGTCCTATAAAGTTCTAAAAAACTTTAGCATGTTCTGAAATGTTTTGGAAACTGCTAGAAGGTTTTAGAATGTTCTTGTTAATACTAGAAAAATTTAGAAGGTTAGGGTATGTTTTGGAACGTTCTGGCAGGTTTTTGAAAGCTCTAAAAAAACACTGAAAAGTTCTAAGAAAATAGTTCTAGAAGATCTGACAATACTGTAGAAAGCTTTAACATGTTCTGAAATGTTTTCGAAACTTCTCCTGATAGTTTCATCTATATTTTATTAATTAACTAAAATTGTCTAGAAGGTTTGACAATGCTTTGGAACGCTCTGACAGGTTTTAGAAAGCTCTAAAGGACACTGAAAGGATCTAGGAGAATATATAACTGTTTTCGTGTGTTGTAGAAGGTCCTACAAAGCTCCAGAAAACTTTAGCAAGTTTTGGATTCTTCTAGATAGTTTTACAAAGATCTGTAATTATTACCAAAAAACTTTGAAGCGTTCTAGAAGGTTTTAGAATGTTGTAGTCAATGCTAAAATTGTCTGGAAGGTTTGACAATGCTTTGGAACGTTCTGACAGGTTTTAGAAAAATCTAAAAGACACTAAAAAGTTCTAGGAGTATATATTGTCATAAGTTAACAGTTTTGGTGAGTTTTAGAAGGTCTTACAAAGCTCTAGAAAGCTTGAGCATGTTTTGGAAAGTTTGAGAAAGCTTCGAAACTCTCTGACAGGTTTTAGAATGTCCTAAAAGGTTGTGGAATATTCCAAGAGGCTCTAAGTTCATTCTGACAGGTTTTAGAACGTATTAGTGAGTACTAGAAGATTGGACAAAGCTCTAGAACGCTAACATTATGGAAATCTCCTGAGAATTATTGGATATTGTTTGTGTAAGAAGATTTTACAAAGTTATGAAAACAATAAAATAATAATGATTTTTTTTGCAAGATTTGGATAGATTTACGTTTTTGTAATTTGAAAATATTACAAAATTTGTCAAAATATATATCTTGATCAAATTTGAAAAGTTTTCAAGGGGTTTTATAGGTAAAATTTTGAACACAAACTTGAGAAACTTTTAGAGGCTCTAATTAGTGTTATTTGAACTTCAAAGCAAAATACATTTTTAGCTCTGTTTGGAATATTCTATAAACCTCAATTAATTTGTCTACTGCAGTATTTTTGTAAATATTCTTAAATTTCCACAGTAACAAAAATATTAACTGCTCGTATTTTATTATTAAACCGACTAATTCAACTAACCACATTGTTTAATTCTGGTTAAAAAATGCAATATTCTCTCTTTATGAAAGATTAATATATTTTTCGTTTTGCTAGAACCTTGATCAGCTCTAAGGCAATTTCCCTAACTAATGGCGAGGAATTCCGAGCGTTGTCAATGTAATGATTCATTAGCTCAACGTTTTAAATTGAGAAAGTTTTTTCCCCACCGCAAAGAGAATTAATGAAGCGAATTTTGCTTTTCTATGTCCGATTAAGATTTTGTCTTGTTTACATAATTTCCTGGACGCTAAAATCCGCTCTATTTTGAGGCTAGTGAACTCAAACTAAAATGATGTACAGAAAACTTTTTAAATATTAATATTTTCTTTATCGTAGATTTGCGGTGCCCCCTAAGAAATGATTGATCACTTCCAGACTGAATACAGATTTCTGTTCCAAGAAATTGGTGTTTGGTTATGCGAAACTCATGAATACAGTTATATTTTCAACCTCAAAATAGTTACATCTCAGAAGGCTCTAAAACTCTGTACAGTAAAATTAGTTTGAATCTCAAAAGCATTATCAGAGCTTTTACAGCTGTCTAAATTGAATTTACCAAATTTTCAACGTTTAAATTACATTTTAAAAGTCACTTGACCGTTTTTGGCAGGTGTCAACTGGCTTTTACAGTGTTGCATGGTCAGAATTGCATGATCAACGTTCCTTGACGTGTATTTTACAATTTCAGATTTAACAACTGTCTAAATTGAATTTACCAAATTTTCAACGATTAAATTACATTTTAAAAGTCACGTGACCGTTTTTGGCAGGTGTCAACTGGATTTTACAGTGTTGCAAGGTCAGAATTGCATGATCAACGTTCCTTGATGTGTATTTTGCAATTTCAGCTTTAACAACTGTCTAAATTGAATTTACCAAATTTTCAACGTTTGAATTACATTTTAAAAGTCACGTGACCGTTTTTGGCAAGTGTCAACTGGCTTTTACAGTGTTGCAAGCTCAGAATTGCATAATCAACGTCCTGTGACATGTATATTACAATTTCTGCTTCTATAAGCATATACAGGGTTAGCCACCCAAACCGTTTATTAAAAGTTTATCAGGATCAAATATTTATCGAAATTTGAAATTTTGGAAGTAAGTAAGTAAATATTTTTATCTCTGTCATTTCCGGTTTAACCGGAAGTAGGTTTCAACTTGCTTATTTTAAATGGAACACTCTCTATATTATTGTATTTTTGAATAGTCCTATCAATTTCAAATATGTTTGATCATAACCTATAGCTATTTGCAACGGTTTTCAAAATTATGACGTTTGAAAAATGACATTTTTAATTTTTGGAGTGTCATACCTCCTAATCTGAATAAGATTGAGCGAAACGGCTTGCATGTGTTTGTCTTAACTTTTTGAGATCTATTGCGTGGTCATCTTAGAAAATTTGACTTTTTTTTCAAATTTTGGCACCTGTCAAAATAAAAAATATTACCAAATGATGGATCTCAACAAGTTAAGATAAGAACATGCAAGCCGTTTTGCTCTATCTTATTCTGGTTAGAAGTTATGACACTTGAAAACCTAAAAGTGTCATTTTTCAAACGTCAATATCTCCAAAAACGTTGTAGATAGATATAGGTTATAGTTCATGAAAAATATTTGAAATCGACAGGACTAATCAAAAATACAATAATATACAGGGTGTTCTAATTAAAATTAGCAAGTTGACATCAACTTCCGATTAAACCGGAAGTAGCAGAAAGATGAAAATATTTTTAAACCAAAATTTCAAATTACTATTAATCTTGAATCCTAATAAATTTTAATAAACGGTTTTGGTGGTTAACCCTGTATACATGTAACAATAATTTAATATACCAAATTTTCAACGTGTAACCTACAATTTAAAAGTCATGTGACAACAAAGTTTTACAGTGTTGCAAGCTCAGAATTGCATTATCAACGTCACGTCGAAGTTGTGTATTACATTAGCTGGCTGAAAAGCAAATTGAAAATCACGTTTTCAGATTTGCACGTGTGTTTCCGCTGTAGCTTATTTCCAACGTCCCAATTAAACTTTCCTGGGATTTGTCTAATTGAATTTTGTGTTGGTTCAATTTAGTTCATTATGTGGGTTTTCTGTTCACCGTTCAGTTGTCACTATAGCAACATAAAATTAAAACATTTAACTGACATTGTTAATACTATAGAATGCTTTTAAATTAAGCTGGTGTGAAACAAATCGACTACGCTTTATCAAACTTAATTAATGCCGCAATAACCAGTTTCGTTTTTGCAGTGTTTTTGTTTTTTTGTTGACAATCCGTAATTAGCGTCAGTCAGTTCGTGAACGACATCAAAATGTTTATTTTGAGACAATTTACTGTCTGATTTAACCTTTCGTTTCCCCCAATATATGATTCTTCACCAGGGAGAACTGCTGTAACTTTGAGGCCCGTTGCTCTGGAGCGTGCTGGCGGGGTGTTCTCGATTCTGCCAATCCGCTGAATCCTGTTCAGGAGCTGCTTTGTGGAGAATTTAATCAAGCCTTTCTCTTGACTGTGATTAAGTCGAGGAGTCGCAAGCCACGGATAACGGCTTAAGAGTTTCTGCTCGGAACATGCGATGTCTCCACTATATTAGAAAATTCAATCATCAAACCAATATACATTTTATTCCTTATTTTAATAATTATAGAAAAATGTATAGAAGTGCAGCCAAGAAAATCTACTATAGTGCTAGAATACGAGGTCCGAAGGTGCACAGAGAGAAATCTGGAGGATAACTGGCCAGCTTCAGGGACGTTCTGACTGCTCCCTCAACTTGTGACGAGCTTAACGAATACTACTGTGGTATTTCATCCCTTATCCCTGCACTGTCGGATCGGGAATTGACGTACATGGATTATTTTGATAACATTGGAAATGTATCAGAATCATTTTATCTTTATCCTATTGACAAGGAAGAACTGAAAGAAATCATTGTCTCACTACAAGGGGGAAAACCAAAATTAGCGGGGCACGCTGGTCTGGCTGCCCAGATATATGGCGTCCTCCCCGATATAGCCCTCGAGGTTCTTACCAAATCTAGTAATTTGTCTTTCTCTTCAAGTCGGTTTCCCGCCTGCCTTAAACTGGCCTCTGTTAGACCAATGTATAAGGGGGGAGAGAGAGAGGCTCCGTCAAATTTTAGGCCAATTTCATTATTGCCTACCTTATCAAAGTCAAAGTCAAAATACGCTTTATTGTAATAAGAACAGAATTCTTGTCTACAAAGCAAAGTAAATAGAAGTTAAGTAAAAAGAAGTTAAATGTATCAATAAAACTAAAAATAAGTACAACCATAAAAATTAGTTAGAATTGCAGACGACCAAAGACAATAAAGACTATCACTGTAATACTCTTCCAGGCTGTAATAAGACCTTGTTAATAGAACACTCTTAACCCCCCTTCGAAATTGTGGGTATGGAATTAGCCTATATTTTCTGTCCAGATGGTTGTAGATTTTGAGGGTCTCATACCCGATCTATCCCCTGACAAGAGTCGACCGGGGCATAGGCAGGCGCAAACGCTGTTCCTCGCTCAACCTCGTATTATGTGAACAATCAGAAATTCCATCACAAGCTGTTTTGTGAATCTGACACACCGTCTCGAGGACCAACAAAGACGTCAATGTCAGTATTCCATGCTTAACAAACAGTGGTCTACAATGCTCCCTAGCTCTCACACGGCACATGAACCGGAGCGCTCTCTTCTGTATGACAAAAATTGAGTTAAACAGCTGTCGAGAACAAAATCCCCAAAACGCTATACCATAGCGCAGATGCGACTCAAAAAGTGAGAAATACACCATCCTAGCGGTCTCAGTCCCCAGCTCGCACGAGACCACCCTAACGGCATAACAACCCGACACCAACCTAGATCTCAACTGAGAAATATAGTTCCCGAACTTAAGCTGATCGTCAATGGTAAGACACAGAAACTTCGTGACCGACTTGTTTTCAATATGCTGATCGCCAATATATAACTCTTCAAAATCACAACCAAAGGTGAGTATATTTGTTTTGGTGATGATAAGCTAAGGGAATTTGCATCACACCATCCCTTAACCTTTGGAAGATCCAAGGCTATCATCTCCCTGAGGCCCCCACCCGTTCTCGCATGCCAAAGGAGAGTCGTATCGTCGGTAAAAAGTGTGAATGCACCCCGAACACTCAGCGTCGCGAGGTCATTTATATAAATCAAGAAAAGTATAGGGCCCAACACGGAACTCCGAGGAACGCCGCGATGACACACCAAGGGCGCAGACTCACCGCCACCAGTCCTCACCACCTGGATCCTATCCGAAAGATACTCCTCAAACCACCGAGCAGCCGTCCGCCGCACCCCATAGCGGTGAAGTTTCCGCAGCAGCACCCCCCGATCCACGCAGTCAAAAGCCTTTGAAAAATCGCAAAATACTGCCGCAGCCACATCCCCAGCATTAAGGCTAGTGTAGAGTGTCTCCAGAAGTGAAAAAACTGCATCGCTCGTACTCCTGGATTCCCAAAAACCAAACTGGGAGGAGTCTAAAATGTCAAAAGCGGACAAAAAACCAACCATCGATGTTGAAGCCTCGATTTTACTAGCTTCTCAACCACCTTCGACAGAGTGGTAAGCAACGATATAGGACGGAAATTCGATGGGTCCACCGAGTCCCCACCCTTATGTAACGGGATCACTACCGCCCGTTTCAGGCAGGAAGGAAATTTGCCTGTCTCAAAAGAAACGTTAATTGCATCCGCAAGCGAAAACAAAGCTGGCTCCGCAAGGCTCTCAAACACACTAATGGACACCCCATCGTACCCGGAGGAATTACGATTCACGATGCGCGAAATCACGTCCCTCAGCTCAGCCACATCAGTAGGGCAAAAGTGGAAACTGCAAGGAATGCTCACCTTACTAAGATAATCCAATGGATCCCCGTCAGTAACAATGTTAGAGGTTGTTCTTTCCGCCACAAAATAGTAAAAATAATCAAAAATAATAGAGCGACTAGTGAAGAACCGCATGCTTATCTTTGTGCAAAAGCTTATTATTCTGAGCAGTTCACAGTTTGGCTCCCTGCCCTCAAAAAGCACTAACGACGCAGGTTCTGTGCTGGGGCCTATTTTGTTTCTCATATTTATAAATGATCTATGGTCTCTGGATATTAGGGGTAAATTAACGCTTTTTGCCACTCCACCATTCTTTGGAGTGAAAAAACTGAAAATTTGATTTTTTGTTTTTATTTATTTCTAACCTTATTTGAAGAGATATCCCAAAACTAAAAGCATCTTTTCATTGCCACTTTTTCCTAGCTATTCGATGATGGATTCAAATTTGCCACACGACGTTTCGTTTTCTGTCAGTCATCATCAACTTTCTTTTTTCTTATGGGCGCCATATTGGATTTTTAGCCCACCAAATAGTACGTTTTATTCTGATTTTAGTGATGTATAATAACTCATGATTTGCTTCATAAATAATAAAATAATTCAATAAAAACTATTTTTACTTTAGTTATTGGCTTTGAGTTAATGGGCCGTTTTATAAAATGTCATTATTTGACAGTACTTGTCAAACACGATAATTCGGACGATCATTAGAGCTTTTAGAGATTTTACCTTAGTTAGCTTTGAGTTAATGAGACGTTTTATGAAGATTACTTGGTAGTACTTGTCACACGCAATTGGCCTGAACATACTTAGTCACAAAGGTGTACACGTGACTTAAACCGGTTTATTCACTCGAATAAATATGAATGAATAAAAAATGGTTTGTCACTTACTGTATAAATAACTATAAACTTGCACTTAACATTATAAAAAATTGAAATTTGGCAAAAAATTAAGTTCCTAAAATGATGATCTTTCTCTTGGAAACATAAATAAGCCTTTTAAGTTAGAGATAATGCTAACAAATCTCTTTTTCTGATTAACCTAAATAGTTCAGCAATGCTTGTATAATAATAACATTTTCTGCGGGGATTTCTTTTCTAGATACATTTTTAACTATGATTGACGCTCTAATGATCGTCCGAATTATCGTGTTTGACAAGTACTGTCAAATAATGACATTTTTTAAAACGGCCCATTAACTCAAAGCCAATAACTAAAGTAAAAATAGTTTTTATTGAATTATTTTGTTATTTATGAAGCAAATCATAAGTTATTATACATCACTAAAATCAGAATAAAACGTACTATTTGGTGGGCTAAAAATCCAATATGGCGCCCATAAGAAAAAAGAAAGTTGATGATGGCTGCCAAAAAACGAAACGTCGTGTGGCAAATTTGAATCCATCATCGAATAGCTGAGAAAAAGTGGCAATGAAAAGGTGCTTTTAGTAGTGGAATATCTCTTCAAATAAGATTAGAAATAAATAAAAACAAAAAATCAAATTTTCAGTTTTTTTCGGTTTTCAGTTTTTTTCGGATATCTTCGGAAGTACTCGGAAAATCGAAATTTTTAAAACTGCATTTGGTTGAGCTTTACATTGCGCAACTTTGCCCCAATTTAAACTTTCTCGTATCTCTTATAGTTTCCGAGATCCCAATGGTGAGGGTCGAATTTGAATTACCCTGTATAACGAGGTGGTAAGGCTGAAGTGCTGGGGGCTGCATCACTTTAATAGAGTCATAGACGAAGTAACCAATTTGTTTCAGATTAGCTGTATATTGCTCCCAATTAATGTTTATGGCAACTGTTAAGAAAAAATAATAATAAATACAATATTTTTTTATAAAAACATAATTAGCACAACATCAGACATTTTACTAGTACTCTTATTTTTAAGAGCATCACCTGAAAATGCTCTCAGGACCTGCAATTTAAAACTGCAAGCCACTTAATCAAGCTTTTAACGTTGAAACTTTTTCTGGACTTTTCCAGACTTGTAAAATATTTCTAATCAATCACAGTAATATGTTGACAAACAATTGAATTTTTAAGTGTAATAACCACTAAATTTCCTTTAAATCAATCACAGCGATGAAGGTAGGGAATTTTTTTTAAATATGAGTTCAATTCTAAATTCTAGTAATATACTCGTAATAAGACTTCATAATTTGGCAACATAAATGTAAATTATACATTTGATTATCAAACGGTTACAAGACAACACGAGCGGAAATTTCAATTTCGTCAAGGATTTGTAAACAGCTTAAAGGTTTGTCTGGGACAAAACTTTCGGGTTTTCAATTGGAAGGTGGAAACGAGAGCTTTTTATTAGCCTGGTTGGATACAAAAGGTTTAAAGTTTGTTTTGCAACCTGAAAACTGAACAATAATAGTTTAAGGACGTTCTCACAGAGCAGAGTTTGATACTTAGCTTACAGCTTGCTGCTTTTTTTTGACCAAACACAAACTTCACACTGTGCTGTAATTTATAATACTACACATGTGGACTTTTTTAGCATTTTTTCGTAGTGTTTCTTACACTGGTTTTCTTGGATTTGTCCCTACTCAAGAAACCTCTTTGCAAGCCAGCGTTTGCAAGCAAAGTATCGGGAAATGCCACTTAAAATTAATGCAAATTTCCTGTCCTTTAAAAATTGCGAGATTAATCCTCCTTAATTCCATCACAGAAGCCCTGTCATCGCAGTCTCATAAATCTTCCCTTAAACTTTGATTATAAATCTACCGTAATATAATACATAATATAATTATAAAATCACCGATACCGGGTGCAATCTGTAGGAAAAGCAATTTTTTGCCTGCTCGAACAGTTTGTGTGTAAAGGATTAACCTTTAAGTGAACCAGGAATAGTTTAGTTAATAAGCCATCAATCGGGCCTGGGAAAGTGCAGATCTATGTAGATTATAATCTATAGGTATAAGTCAATCATATTTCAGCATTTTTTTTAAACCGAAAATTCTTTCTTTTACCATCTTAAACGTCAGTAGTTTTTACTAAAATCATTTTATACCACAAATTCCAGAATAAATTAATTTTTTACTTAACTTTACACTATGCTAAAGCTTTATGGTGGATATAATTACGGATATTGGCTACTCATCCAAGAAAAAAAGTTGTGTAAATCTATTCTTCGAATTTAGTAAGGGTAGTTACTGTTTAAATCCCTAAATTTGGTTGCTTAGATTAAACCGAAAAGCAGTTTTGAATCGAAATGCGATTCTTTTACACATGGAAATAGGTAGAAAATGTCTTTAAATTGAACGAAAATGTATAGTAAAATTACTAAATGAAAGTCTCTGTTTGCCAAGATGATTAAAAATGTAATCTTAATTGAGAAATCAAATAAACAGTTATGGTTTTTTTATTTAAATGTTTTTTTTTTTTTTGAAAAATAAAGAGGGCGGAAACGTAACTTTTACATACTAGTGTAACTACGAACTAAATATCAAACTTTGCTCTGTGAGAACGTCCTTAAACTATTATTATTCAGTTTTCAGGTTGCAAAACAAACCTTTGTATCCAAACAGGCCATTAAAAAAGGGTTTGTTTCTACCTTCCTATTGTTTTGTCCTAAAGTTTTGTCACAGACAAACCTGTACCTGCTGTTGTTTACAATTCCTTTACGAAATTGAAATTTCCGCTCGTGTTGTATTGTAACCCTTTGATAATCAGACTGAATAATTTACATTTAAGGTGCCAAATTATGAAGTCCTATTACGAATATATTACTAGAACTTAGAATTGGATTCATATTTATAAAATTCCTCACCCTCATCGCTGTGATTGATTTAAAGGAAATTTAGTGGTTATTACTAGTCCGGACGTAAAATACTTAGGCGTAATTCTGGACCAAAAACTAAAATTTACAAAACACTTAAAAAATGCAAGAACTGAAACTATTAAACGGACAAAACACTTTAGATCACTGACATACAAAAACAAAGGTATTAGCACGAAAACCGCCACACAAATATACAAATCCATCTGTAGACCAGTTCTAGACTACGGACACTTACTTAGAGCAAACGCTACTGACAAAACTAAAAGATATACTCAGACTACGGAACAGATTGCTCTAAGACTAATAACCAAAATAAGACACCCAGAAAACCCACTACACAACCCATCCAACCAACTTCTCTACGAACGTACAAACATGACCAAAATAACAGACAGACTTATACAACTACAGAACAAATGGAAGAATAATCCAAACAACTGGACAATAATAAACCCACTGTGCATAACAAGACAAACCAGACAATCCCGTTACCTCTTTCCCACTGCCACCCTACTAGAACACTTTAACTAAGATTTTTTTTTTTTTTGTAAATAAATTGTAAATAATTAGAAATAAGTTAACATGTATACTAAAACCATAAAAAAATCCCACTGTAAACATAGGCAGAAAGACCAAGTGGTCGATAGCCTTTTTTCTATTGAAAATAAAGATTGTTTATATATATATATATATATACTAGTCCGGATTTCTAGAAATTTTGCATTGTGTAAATAATAAAAACAACCAACCTTTGACATCTAATGTGAACGATTTATGCAAAAACGCGTCATTTGACAGATTTTGTTGATGTTTTTTTGCTTTTTTCTTCGTTTTGAGCTTATTATAAACTAAACCAACTGCTTTGACAAAAAATTGCACGACAAAAACATGTTGCAAAATGTGTAATTATCAATTTACAAATTTAAACTGACCAAAAAAATTCCAAATACTCCTAAAGAGGTCTAAAAAAATTCCAAAACACTATAAAACCTCTAAAATGCCGTGCAAATCTTACAAAGCAGCCTAGAAGCTTGTAAAAGCTTTTAGAACAGTCTAAAAGCTTCCAAATGCTTTTCAATTTATCTACAAACTCTCAAAAGCTTCCCTATGTTTCTAAAGCAGTTTAACAGCTTCCAAAGTTTCTAAAACCGTCTACTAGGTTTTAAATGTCTTAAAGGCAGTCCAGAACCTTCAAGGCTCTTTAAACTGCCCAAACACCTACCAAATGCTGCTAAAGTAGTCTAAAAAGGTTTTAAAACACTACAGAAACTCTAAAATATGTCTAAAGCCTTCCAAAACAGGCTAGAAGCTTTCAAAAGCTTTTAGAACACGCTAAAGGCTTCCAAATAATCTTCAACTAGTCTAGAAGCTCTCAAAAAATTTCAAGGCAGTCTAAAAGCTTCCGTATGTTTCTAAAGCAGTTTAAAAGCTTCCAAAACTTCAAATTCACATGTCTTAAAAGCAGTTTAGAATCTTCAATGCTCCTAAACTAGTCTAAAAAGATTTTAAAACACTACAGAAACTCCAAAATGCTTCTCAAGCGGTCTAAAGCCTTTCAAAATAGTCTAGAAGCTTCCAAAAGCATTTAGAACAGTCTAAAACATTCCAAGTAATCTCCAACTAGTCTAGAAGCTCTCAAAAAATTTCAAAGCAGTTTAAAACCTTTCAAAATAGGCTAGAAGCTTCCAAAAGCTTTTAGAACACGCTAAAGGCTTCCAAATAATCTTCAACTAGTCTAGAAGCTCTCAAAAAATTTCAAGGCAGTCTAAAAGCTTCCGTATGCTTCTAAAGCAGTTTAAAAGCTTCCAAAAGTTCAAATTCACATGTCTTAAAAGCAGTCCAGAACCTTCAATGCTCCTAAAGTAGTCTAAAATAATTTCAAAACACTACAGAAACTCCAAAATACTTCTAAAGCAGTCTGAAGTTTTTCAAAACAGTCTAGAAGCTTCCAAAAGCTTTTAAAACAGGCTAAAGGCTTCCAAATAATCTTCAACTAGTCTAGAAGCCTTTCAAAAATTTCAAGGCAGTCTAAAAGCTTCCGTATGCTTCTAGAGCAGTTTAAAAGTTTCCAAAAGTTCAAATTCACATGTTTTAAAAGCAGTCCAGAATCTTCAATGCTCCTAAAGTAGTCTAAAAAGTTTTCAAAACACAACAGAAACTCCAAAATGCTTCTAAAGCCTTTCAAAATAGGCTAGAAGCTTCCAAAAGCTTTTAGAACACGCTAAAGGCTTCCAAATAATCTTCAACTAGTCTAGAAGCTCTCAAAAAATTTCAAGGCAGTCTAAAAGCTTCCGTATGTTTCTAAAGCAGTTTAAAAGCTTCCAAAACTTCAAATTCACATGTCTTAAAAGCAGTCCAGAGCCTTCAATGCTTCTAAAGCAGTCGGAAGTCTTTCAAAACAGTCTAGAAGCTTTCAAAATCATTGAGAACCGTCTGAAAGATTCCAAACGCATTTCAACTAGTCTAGAAGCTCCCAGAAGATGTTAAAACAGTTTAAAAGCTTCCAAAAAACTTTGTGAACCGTGTAAGAAATTCCAAATACCTCTAAAGCTTCCCAAAACCTTCAATATGCTGTTTAAACAGTCTAAAACTCTTCCAAAGGCTGTCAAGTAGTTCAAAATACTTTTGAAAGGTTTAAAAACAGTCTAAAATCTTCCGTAGGCTTCAAAAGCAATTTGAAATCTTCAAAAAATGTCTAGAACTCAAAAAAATTTTGCATCTCTGAGAGAGTTTTGTAATTTTTTTTAGAAAACAATTTTGCTTTTTAAGCGCTTTTTTTCACGACTTAAAAATTCAATTGCATCCCAACATATTACTGTGATTAATTAGAAATATTTTACAAGTCTGGAAAAATCCAGAAAAAGTTTTAACGTTAAAAGCTTGATTAAGTGGCTTGCAATTTTAAATTGCAGATCCTGAGAGCATTTTCAGGTGACGCTCTTAAACATACTAGCAAAATGTCTGTTGTTGTGTTAATTATGTTTTTATAAAAAAATATTGTATTTATTATTATTCTTTCTTAATAGTTGCCATAAACATTAATTGAGAGCAATATGCAGCTAATCTGAAACAAATTGGTTACTTCGTCTAAGACCATATTAAAGTGATGCAGCTCCCAGCACTTCAGCCCTACAACCTCGTTATAGAGATGGTAATTAAATTTATCGACTGATTTTCTGACTTCTTGGCTTTACTGGCTCAGTATTTTAGCTTAGCTTGCCTTTTAGCCTACTTCTAGGGCTTAACGGGCTAATGGATCTGGGTTTTTATTTGAAAATCCAATCAATACAGATTAAATTTTAAAAGCAAAGATACTGAATTACTTTTAATTGAAATATCCTGTAGCCTGCTAAAATACTTAAAATAGTAATATTATTAATCTAGTTTAGATTTGCTTTTGGTCTACTTGAACATTGTCATAAACCAATTATAGGTACTTTGAGAGTACTCTACTATTTGAAAACTGGCCCTCCTACCAATAAGATAAAAATACACGTTTTAAGTATCTTAGTTTTTGGCCTGTAACTCCCTTAAATGACCCTTTAGGGCAAAATTACTCGAAAACAATCTAAAAAAATGTGAAATTCCCTACAACTTTGTAATTTACACTTTTGCTGTAACTGCTCTATTGAACCTACACTTTGGAGTTACCTAATTGACAGAAATGTTTGTGTTGTGGCATGCCAAATGGTGTCTTAAAGATTCTAAATTTCCCCAAGAAGTATTAGGTAAAAATCAAAGTAAAATAGAATGACGTCAAATTGTCACATTAAAATCTGCCTATATTGCATTACGTCATCTTAATTCACTTTGATTTTTACTGTAGAAATTATATGGTATTTATAACTGCTTTATACTTACTAAACACTCTGTGTATTACTTATACCTTTAATTCATTTATTTCTTCATTTTTCTATAAATGTTTCTACAATAGCTTGCAACCTTTAACGATTATATAGGGTGACCCAAAACCACAATACAAAAAAAAGGAATATTTTTAAAAATCTTCCTGTATATTTCATTGCAAATAACACTAAATTTGTAATATTTTGTGCCATTTCTAGACATTATTTTGTCTCTGACTTAAATTTGCTTTATTTTGAACGTGACAACTGTCAAAATTCTCACCATAAAGATTTTTTGACATTTGTGACAATGTCATGTGACCCAATTTGTAGCCCTGAATGTCCTCTAAAATTTGCCAAATGACAATACATGTTTTTACAACTACAACAGTCAACATCCTTTCCATAAAGCTATGAAACTAGATTAATTAAATACATACAACCAAGTAAAATCAGTTTTAACTAAATTAAACGAACTTTATACATTCGTCAGTGCATTTCTGATAGTTATGACGTTTACCAGTTTGTAGCTTAATTTTAGTTTATTTTGAGTGTGACTGTTATAATGATCTTCATAAAGCTACAAAAAGTGGGTACATACACTAAAACGAGTGAAATGTAAAAATACCTCGATCGATGAATTTTTAACATTTAGCTATCAATTTATAAATTAATTTTGCTTACTTTTATTATGACAACTGTCAAAATCTTCACCATAAACCTATAAAACTAGATTAATTACATGAAACAAAGTAAAATCAGTTTGAACAAGAATCAATGCATTTTATAATTTCATTAGTGCATATTTGACATTTGTATCATTTTGGCAGTCTGTTTTTAACTTAATTTTGATATATTTTTGGTCAAAATTTTCTTCAGAAAGCTATAAATGTAGCGCACCTACACGAAAACGAGTAAGCGCAGTTTAAACTACGTTTTAAAGGCATTTTATACCTCTATCAGTTAATTTTTGACATTTGCCACATTTAGTTATCTATTTATGATATAATTTGTTGTTTTTTTGTCTATTTTACTGTGCCAACTGTCAAAATTCTCTTCTATAATGCTATTAAACTAGATCAAATACATTAAACAAAGTAAAATCAGTTTGGACTAGATTAAATGCATTTTTTACCTCCATCAGTGCTTTTTTGACATTTGTAACAGTAAGCAGTCAGTTTTTAAATTAATTCTAGTTTATTTTGAATATGACAACTGTCAAAATAAAGCCATAAAGCTATTAACGTGGAGCACATACACGATAACGAGTAAAATTAGTTTGAACTAGGTTAAATGCATTTTATACCTCCATTTTTGACATTTGTTACATTTAGCAGTCTGTTTTTAACTTAATTTTAGTTTATTTTGAATGTGACAACTATCAAAATAAAGCCATAAAGCTATGAATGTGGAGCACATACACAACAATGTGTAAACTTAGTTTGAACTAGGTTAAATGCATTTTATACCTCCATTAGTGCATTTTTGACATTTGTAACATTTGACAGTCTGTTTTTGACTTAATTTTAGTTTATTTTGAGTAACAACTGCTATAACCTTCTGGAGGTCCTTGAAATCCACAAGGCTTCATCCAACGATAAGGTGGTCTGCCTCAATGACCAGCTTAGACATAGCTCCACTCCTTTCTTCAGATCCCTCAATTTCTAGTTTCTCAGACATTTTCCCGTCCCCCTACATTAGATTTTCAACCCCCATTTACCCTTAATCAATTCCCATTGTTTGATACTTACGTTTGCTCTTGCCTGTGCTCAAGAACGGTGTTTAATCTGTGCTTTTGTGTCCCCAGGTTAAAGGGTTGCTCATTACTTAACGTTAATCTAATTTTAATTTTGGTTTTTTTTTGCTTTCATTTGTTAATTGACCATTGCATTATTTGTTAGTTTGAACTAGGTTAAATGCATTTTATACCTCCATTAGTGCATTTTTGACATTTGTTACATTTAGCAGTCTGTTTTTAACTTAATTCTAGTTTATTTTGAATATGACAACTGTCAAAATAAAGCCATAAAGCTATTAACGTGGAGCACATACACGATAACGAGTAAAATTAGTTTGAACTAGGTTAAATGCATTTTATACCTCCATTAGTGCATTTTTGACATTTGTTACATTTAGCAGTCTGTTTTTAACTTAATTTTAGTTTATTTTGAATGTGACAACTATCAAAATAAAGCCATAAAGCTATGAATGTGGAGCACATACACAACAATGTGTAAACTTAGTTTGAACTAGGTTAAATGCATTTTATACCTCCATTAGTGCATTTTTGACATTTGTAACATTTGACGGTCTGTTTTTGACTTAATTTTAGTTTATTTTGAGTGACAACTGTCAAAATTATTTCCGTATAGCTATAAAACTACAAAACATAGAAAAAAAACTAAGATAAGTTTGATTCAGGTAAAATGTCTTTTATAGTTCCATTAGAACAATTTTGACAGTGGTGTCATTTGGCAAGCAGTTTCAGATGCTTTGAACAAATATTTCTACTCAAAACTGTAGTAGAAGATTTTTTTTACTTTCAAAACATATACATTTTCTACTAATCCCAGTGGCATAGTATTACAAATTTATTTAGTGCCATGTTTGGGGGAAAAAACATAATTAATAACTCGAAAACCATTAGAATTAGGTATAGAAAAATAATTAGAAACAAATACCGGGTAGTAAAATATAATAATATACCGGGAGTGTCTCATATAAAGTAACAAACTTGATACCACATTGTGGTAAAAGTTATATTTCTATAAATATATACTCAGAACCGCCCAGTTGAGTGATCCTGACGTTGAGAAAGTTATAAAGTGTTTTGAGTCGCCCAATCCTGATAGTGTTGAGTATAAGAAGTGGACCGAAAGAAGATATTTTATGAACCAAGGTGTACTGTATCGTTATTTTTCAGACTCCGACACCGAAGATCCCCTACTGGTAGCACCAAAGACAGACATCCCAAGTATACTAACAGAGTACCATGATTCCCCCCTGAGTGGTCATTGTGGAATCGAACATTGCAAAGAATTGCAAGCCGTTACTACTGGCCAGGAATGAGGAGGTCAGTAACCGCTTACGTCCAGAAATGTATCGAGTGCCAGAGGTATAAACCCTCAAACCAAAAACCTGCTGGACAAAACCAGACGCCCGTGGCTGCACAGAGATATGAAGTTGTGGCAATGGACTTATTTGGCCCTTTACCAGAAACGGTTGAAGGTCATAAATGGATCTTTGTGATTGAAGATGTAACTAGCAAGTGGATTGAGTTAATCCCGCTAGCTATTGCCAGCTCGGAGAATTGTGCTAAATGCCTCATAGATGAAGTTATTCTGAGATGTGGTGTCCCGCGACGAGTAATTTCGGTCAATGGAACTCAACACCGTGATGCAGCAAGTCGCTCATATCCTTGGATTTCACCAGTCGTTAACACCAGTTTACCACCCGGAAGCTAATCCCGTGGAAAGGAAGAATAGAGGCCTGAAAACCCAGTTAGCTATCCTAGTTGGAAATGATCATACCCAGTGGAAGAACAAATTGCCATGTGTACGTTTTGCTATGAATACAGCCAGAAGCCAATCAACAGGTTATTCGCCTGCTTACCTTACATTTGGACGTGAACTCAGGTATCCCGATGACGTCGGACGAGATATTCGAGAAATTGTAGCCACCGACCATGTCATAACACCCCTAACCTCTTATTTACAGACTTTAAGCTCCACCTTACGTGATGCCCGAGACCAATTTGAGAACCGCCAGGACCGTGCCAAGAAGTATACCGATCAAGCACGCCGAATAGGACCTGACTACAATAAAGGTGACCAAGTTCTCGTTGAGACCCATACCTTAAGCAATGCCAAGAACATGTATTCGACCAAATTCGCCCCAAAACGAGATGGACCTGATGTGATCAGCAAAACCATAACACCAACTACTTATGAAATCAGCTCGCCGAATGATCCCAATGTCGTCCTAGGTAAATATCATACTTCCGCTTTGATTTGATTGACACCCTTCACAGGAAACCAGACTGATGTTCCTGACCCAATCCGGCCAATTAGAAAGCGTGGAAGACCACCTGCTCAGACTAAATACTTAAAAAAATACTGCTGCCCCTTAAGCAAAGGTTTAAAACCCCGCGTACACAAAAGAGGAGCCCACGTGGACCCGCCTAACACAATTGACGCCCACTCGGACCCTCCCTTACAACTTTGTGTAAACCCACGGGAAAACTGTAACAGTATTTTAACTGCATTTCCTTCACAATTTTGCCAGGACAGGGTCTGAAATCCTCATACTAAATAAATTTGAAAAGATTAGGGGTAATCTGAAGGGATGAAGTAATAGTCAACACTGGCCATAAAAGAAAGTCGTTGCCAACAATACAAAGGGTCAGGAGTTTTAATCTCCGGTTATTTTCAGACCAAACGCAATTTTCTCGAAACAATTTCCCATTTACGGACTTTTCGGGACTTAACCTCATTAAAATCATAAATCGCACTCAAGAAGTTTCCATATTCTTGTTTTCGCACACACATTGTATTTTAATATTTCATCCGCAACAAAGGTCCTTAATGGGAAACATGAGAAGTACGTTTAGCTGCAAAGTGCAACTCGCTTAAAATAATGAAGGTAAACAGCTCGTTCACCTTTTGTGTTAGCCAAAAATGGAAAACTAGAATTCCATGTTTCAATGGCAAATTCTCCAACAATAATGAACCTTGGCTGAACATTTTCAAGTTTAATATTTTGCTTTTTGATGAAGCATTTCACTCAATTTAACACTTTATTTTATGACTAATCAATCATGATGTAATGAAGAGCTTTTGCGTTGGTATGCGAAGTGACTGGGAGAGCTTTAAAATGCACTGACTATTGTGGGAGTTAATGAAGATAAACAGCAAAGGAAATTAAAGTTTTGCATTGGGAAAGTGGGAAGTTTGTGGCCAATTAATTTCCAACAAGTTTGATATTCAAAACAGTTCTGTTAGATTTAAAATTATGCGGCTACATTCTATCGTCTACTGTATTATATGGATATGCATAGCTACAAGTTACTTAGAAAAGGGCCAAACTGGTATTTTTCTTAAAATGACTCATCAATGATTCACATTTTAGCAATGTTGCCAAATTGACTACAATTTTCTTAATTTCGTAAAAAAAATTTGTTTGTCATATTTGCCTATATTTCTAAAATTATTCATAATTGATAAAAATTCACATTTCAACAAAGTTCCCAAATTGAATTTTTTTTAAACTACTCATAGGTGATTAATGTGACTATTCTCCCAATTTGGTATAAAAAAATTGCAATGTTGCCAAATTAATATTTTTTTATAAATTGAGTATCTTTTACAATTTTGCCGTATTTACTTTTTTCCGAAAATGATAATTTTTCACATTTCAACAATGTTGTTAAATTGAAATTTTTCCTAAAATTATTCATAAATGATCAATATTTACATTTAATCAACGTTGCCAAACTGCCCATTTTCATATATGACTACTAAAATTGAACAGTGTTGCAAAACAGACCATTAACCTAATTTACAACCAAATTTTTGCAATATTGCCAAAACTCAAAACAACTGACATTCCTTGGAATAACCTTGCTTTGACTTGTGGCAGTTATAAATTGACGTTTTTGACAGTTGACACTTGACCGATTGTTCTATGTCATTCAAAATTAGATTAGATATTAATTAACGACAATTATTGCAGTTTGTTTTGCTTAATTATTACATTGTAGGCATATGAGTGTATTAAGTACACTGTATATTTCATTTAAGAATTATCTAATTACTGATTTTTGATTGCCCGAACCAATCCTTAGTCGTTATTGTCATTTTGACTGAAGTGACGCATGTCACTTGTATGTCAGCGACTAACAATTGACGTTAAAAAAGTCGATGTTAAATAATATCGATACATTTTAATTCGATCTACCATTTGATGGTTTTTAACTTAACCTAACCTAAACGAAAACTCAAAATGATCACGTGACCCAAATATCAGATTTTATGATTTCATTTTTCAGCTAACCTAACATAACATAAAAA
This sequence comes from Ips nitidus, assembly GCA_018691245.2. Classification (NCBI taxonomy): domain Eukaryota; kingdom Metazoa; phylum Arthropoda; class Insecta; order Coleoptera; family Curculionidae; genus Ips; species Ips nitidus. The sequence continues at coordinate 3,227,655 of CM042794.1, forward strand.
TGCAATGTTGCTAAATTGGCTATTTTTCTAAAATTACTCATAAACGATCAATATTCCCGTTACAGCAATATTGCCATATTGACAATTTTTTTAAAGTTATAAATTTGTAAAATTATCGAATGTCACTGATAAATATTCACAATTCAACAATATTGCCAAATTGACAATTTTCTTAATTTAGTACCAAATACCTGCAATGTTGCTAAATTGGCAATTTTCCTAATTTCGTCACATTTTTGTAATGTTGTCAAATTGACTATGTTTCTAATTTATTAACAAATTTTGGCATTTTTTTCTTAAAATTATGCAAAATTTATCATTATCAATGTTGCTAATTGACATTTTTTTCTAAAATGATTCATAAATGATCAATATTTACATTCTATAAAAGTGTGGCAAAATTGACCATTTACTACCAAATTTTTGCAATATTGCCAAATTTACATTTTATCTTAAAATTACTCAGAAATGCTCAAAACGACTGACATTTATTGGAATAACCTTGTTTTCACTTTTGGCAGTTATGAATTGACATTTTTGACACGACTGATTGTTTTGTGTTACTAGAAATTAGTTAACGACAATTATTGCAGTTTATTTTGATTTATTATTACATTTTAGGCTACAAAAAACCGGAAAGTGAGACTTTTCCGCCTCCCCTCCTGCTCAAGGGCTACGGGCAGTGACTTTTGATTGTAAAATTGTGTTCCATGCATTTTTCCCTATACCTTTTCTTTGACTGGACTAATAGTATACTAACAAACTTTAGTTTGCTCCTAAAAGTAAACGATTAATATAAACAGCAAATTCAATTTAACTGCGAACTTAAACAAGGCCCTAAGGGGCAATAAGAGAAAAACTTTTATCAAGTAAATTAGACCACTCTTAAACCTAAACTGTCGGATATATGTTCAGGCTAAATTATATCGGCATTATTAACAAAAAATAAATCAGAAAATTGTTAAATAACTATATCTTTTTTGCTGGTTAGAAAATGGAAAAGTTTTTACAATCCTCAGGGGTTTAAATAATTTTTTTAAGCTGACCTACAAATAGAACAAAAAAATAAGGAATTGGGTGGATGGAACCTGCTTGCAATGATTTTTTTAAAATTTCCAATTAGGGTAATCAGTCATATAAGGTTTGGATATTCTTAACTAATTAAAATGCTAATTGGAAAGTTATTTGACGAAATATTGTAATTTATTAATATAAAAAAGTTAAAAAAGTACAATTACAAGGTTTTGGTTATTGGAAATCAATGCCAATCCACTGAGGCGTTTCAGACTCATGCTCAACGGTTTTGTTATTGAATTTTGTAGATTTTTAAAATTATTGTGGTTGATAACCATCCCAAAATCATTATACACTGATTTTCTCAAACCAAAATATTATAAAACTCTATTATCCAATATGATCTTTCAAACTAGGTTTCTATAGACTTTGTTAAGAGTTTTTATATTTGCTTTAATACGGCTAAAGACATAATTGACCATTTTTGACAAAACTGATGTTCTAGAAAGGGGATCTAGAAGCTTCCATAGCACCACCATAACTAACCAACCATAATTTTCTAAAATACTGACTAAAAATGTGTTTAATTTGCAGTTTAACTGACATTCTTTAATTTTTTATGGAATTTATTACAGGTCGAGTGATGTAAAGGTTGCTTGTGGGAAAAATACAAAAATCTCTTGATTTTAAAAGGTCAGTTTACTGGTTACACAGCAAATTTCAGTTCCGTAACCCCCAAATTTTGAAAATAGGTTTTTCCTAAATTTCAGCAAATCTTGAACTGGTTAAAGATAACCTAGCCTCAAACTGCTTCCTATACAACTCCCATAGAATGTCTCCATCAAACTTTGGCACTTTGCAATTTACCACTGGAGCATTTCGAACTTTTGGACTGTTTCCTGTTGGAGTCACATCGCGAAAATTCATTATCTCCATACGCAATGCTTCGATCTGGCTATCAATCTGTCCAAATTCATTATTTATTTGTCCAAGTTTTCAGTCCATTTGCCAGAATTTGTTACCAAACTCCAGTTTGCACCTTGTCAACTTTAATAACAAAGATGGTCCGCCTGGGTTGAAACCACCACACAGCATCACCTTCCTTATAATTGCCAACAGGTGGTCTGTGGTTCAAACTTATCTTTCTCAAGTTCATGAATTGCGCTGGATTCCTTCTTTAACGAACATTACTCACACCGATTACACCATTCCTCTACGTCCTTTCTGAAGTAAATCCCGTAAAATCAATCTCTTATTCTAGCCAAAGTCTGGTTTACTGCATAGTGTCTTCCTCCGCGAGTGTCATGTAGTTCTCGCAGTACATTCTCTTTGCAGCAATTGGGCACTACAGTATGGCAAACAAAGCGTTTTCCGTCTGTAAGCAAATCCCATTGCAGCCAGTAACCCTTTACTGTTGGTCCATATCTGCAAATCTCTTGCCAATCCGGTTTCAAATCATTCTCCAACCATCCTTTGTTTACTTTCAAATCAGGGTCTGAGCGCTGTATTTTTATTATGTCTTCCTTAGAGACCCGTTCTCCACTATTGATGTTGCTTTAGCCTTTTTGTTCGTCACTTTTCTGATTTGGTTAATCCTCCAACCATCATAAATTTGCCCTTTCCGGTGCCTTAAGTCACAATTAAAAGCTTGACGTTTCTCTACATATCGTGGTAATCGTCCTTCTGGGTTTTTCATTTCCTGATCCTGGTTACGCCAGTTCTGCGGGGTCGGTAAACGAGACTGCTGTCTGCAATTCCAGCGGTGATGTCCTTTACGTCCACAATGATAACACGTAATGTTTCTTTTAGCAGAGGATTACTGGTGATTTGTTCTGATGTTCTGGTTAAGACATTGAAAAAGTTCATCTAACTTCTTTTCAATTAACTCCATAACAACTACGTCTTCCGCTTGGCACTAATTTTCCGAAAACTTGACGTCTTGTATCCTTTTTGTAGGAGAGGTTTCTTGCGACTTCAAACTTCAGACCGTAAACTAAAGGCATCCGTCAAGTTGTTAAAACGGCCAAGGCGAAGCGCCAGTTGTAGATCTGCGCATCTGACACCATCAATAAAAGTTTGCACACCAATCTGGTTCAACATTATTCCGGAGCTTGTCGGTGTCAACTGTTTGGTCCCATACCTTAGCTGCAACACGTTTCTCAGGGAGTAGTAGTCTCCTTGTTTACTCTCCGGGATGTTCTGGAGTATTTCGAGAGCTTTACCTTGCAGCGCCAACACCAACTCGGTTGCTTTTTGGTGTTTAGTCCACCCATTAATTGCTTCCTATACAACTCCCACGAAATTTCTCCATCAAGCTTTGGCACTTTGCAATTTGTCACTGGAGCATCTGGTCGAACTTTTGGACTGTTTCCTGTTGGAGTTACCTCGCTTGATTTCTTTGATTCTTCGCGAACACACATCATCTCCATACGCAATTCTTTGATCTGGTTATCAACCTGTCCAAATTTATTATTCATTTGCCCGAATTTGTTACCAAACTCAGTTTGCACCTCGTCAAGTTTATGGTATACCTTTTCTATTTGGTGATCGATGTAGCTTTGCAACTCTGCCCGATTAATTTCCAGAGCTTGATGTATAGCTTGTTGATCTCAATGTCGGCGTTCCTCGTCTTAACTCAGTACTATCCCAGGTAAATGCATTTTATTCTTCCATCAGTGCATTTTTGACATTTTGCAATCAAAAAATGTGACAACTTTTAAAATCCTTCAAACTGGAGTCCAACAAACTGGATTTAGTTTGAACTAGATTAAATGGCATTTTATACCTTGTATCTTTGACCTAATTTCGCAAAACCATTTTTAAGCCAAAAATACAAGGTGTCAAAAGTTAATTTAATTTTCTACATACCTACCTCTTACAGTTTTTGAGATTTTGCATCAAATTTGGAACACAACTCCTTAGAGCCACATATTAACTGATTATTTATTTATTCTTATTTACAGTGTTTTTTTCTGACACCCTGTATCTCCGAAATGATGCTTTTGCGGACCTATGTTTTTACAAACTTTTTTACTTAAAATTGATCAAATATTCACTCCTTAAAGTTTGTAACAAACACCCTGTATACATTCAGTAATACATTCTCATATTTTCAGTTTTCTTGAAGGTTTTGTCAATTTGCTGCAATTTCTCTTCTTTTAAAGTCACTTTTTGATGACTTTGGTTGTGTTTTAATTAATAACATTTATTTAATTAAACAATTCTGACCACTATCAGTTGGCAATCAAATCAAATTTTCTTGCAATTTTACCAAATTTACCGACTTTCCTACAATTTTTAAGTAATTTGAGACTGCATTGGTTAGCTTCACATCAATAACAGTTCAGACAATCGATCTGGAGAATTTTGCCTAAATTTGGCTAGTTTTGCTGCAATTTTCATACTTTTTATGGTTTTTAAGGTAACTTTAACATGTATTTACTACAGTACAGTAAAATTGAAGGCAAAACAAAAAAGTGCATTTTAGGTTAACCGGTATTTTAGGCTAACCGGCTTCTTAAACGTATTACAAGTATTATAGAGCATATAGGAAATGCAAAAAGTTTCAGAAACAGAGGATGGCAAGATAACAGGAAAAAATATACTTCCTGATGATGGATTTCCTTGCTAAAGTTGAAACGTTGACAGTATTAAGTGATACAAATATCATACGATTAAAGCATTTAGAAGAAGATAGATGCTAAAACGTCAATAATAAGACTTAGGTTCTTCTTCTTCAAGTGCCGTGTCAGGTCCCCCTGACGTTGGCAATTACTTGGGCAAGTCTTTCTCGATTCTGCGCCAATCGAAAGAGTTCTTCTGCGCTGCGTATACCGGTCCATTCACGGATGTCCCTCAGCCAGGAAGCCTGTTTTCTTCCTACTCCTCTACGTCCTTCCACTTTTCCCATCATGATCAGTTGTAGGATTCTGTATCGCTCTCCTCTGAAGATATGTCCAAGATATGAGATTTTCCTGCACTTAACTGTATTTAGCAGCAAACGTGTTGCATCGGCTCTGTTTAGCACCATTTCGTTGGTCTGCATATCTGTCCAGGGTATTCTCAGCATTCGCCGGTGTAGCCACATCTCAAACGCTTCTAACCGATTAACTGTAGCGGCCTTAATGGTCCAGACCTCTGCCCCGTATAGTAACACTGACCATATGTAGGATTTTACCATTCTCTGCCGTAATTTTAGGTTCAGATTATCATTGCAGAATAGTGGTTTCATTTTTTGGAATGTTGTTCGGGCTGTCTCTATTCTGCATCTTATTTCTCTATCTGGATTCAGTTGTTCGGTGATATAACACCCAAGGTACTTAAACTGGGTTATTAACTGTCTATATTCTTCGTATTGATCTGCAGTGAAGCATCAAGATGTGGTTGTCGACTAAAGACCATAAATTTTGTCTTATTGATATTTATGTTGAGCCCCATTTCTTGCCCTTCTGCGTTTACACAGTTTAGTAGATGTTGCAGGTCTTCTAGTTTGTCACTCAAGATGACAGTGTCGTCAGCATATCGTATCGTATTTATATATTCTCCATTGATTTGTACTCCTATTTCTTGTTCTTGTGTAGCCCGTTTAAAGATTTTATCTGAATATATGTTAAAAAGCAGTGGTGACAGTATGCAGCCCTGTCTGACGCCTCGTAGAATTTGACTTTCTTCTGTGAGCTTTCCGTTTAGTCGTACTGCTGCCTTCTGTCTCCAGTATAAATTTTCGATAATTCTAACGTCCCTGTTGTCCACTTCCATGTTCCTTAAGATGTTTATAAGCTGTATGTGTTGTACTCTGTCGAAGGCCTTCTCGTAATCAACAAAACACACAAAAACGTCCTTGCGTTGGTCACGGCATTTTTGTAGTAGTATATTCAGAGCAAACAGTGCCTCTCTAGTTCCTAAAGCGTTTCTAAATCCAAATTGGGTTTCATCCAAATCTGCCTCACATTTGGCTCTTATCCTCGCATGGATAATTTTGAGAAAGACCTTCAAGGTGTGGCTCATAAGGCTTATTAGTCTATACTCACTGCATCGTTTTGCCCGTTGTTTTTTCGGAATTGGAATGAATACGGATTTCAGCCAATCCTCCGGTATGTCTCCAGTCGCGTACACCGCATTAAACAGTTTGACCAAGATTCCAATGTTTTCCTCTTTGATCATTTGTAACAGCTCTGTTGGGATGTCATCAGGTCCGGTGGCTTTTTTGGTTTTTGCGGATTTTATTGCAAATAGAACCTCACTCTTGAGAATTTCTGGCCCTCCGTCTATATTTGCGTGGTCATCGAAGTTGGGTTCATTCGGTCTATTATCATCAAACAGCTCATTTATGTATTTGAGCCATGTTCCAAGGATTTCTTTTTCATCTAAGATATTTTTACCTTCAGTGTCTACTAGCATGTTAGTGGTATTTTTATTGTATAAACCTGCTACTTCTCTGACCTTTTTATACATGGTTAGGTTACTTAGGTTAGGTTAAAGAATTATAACAGACTTTCTGGAAAAACTCAAAAGAGATTAGGTGATCTGAGGATGATTTCACAAAAACCGAAACGCCACAGAAAAAAGCATACAAATTTCTACATATTCATTATTATTGACTTAACCTAACTAAAACTCATCAGATAATAATTGATGAACTTTAAGAAGTATTATAATTAAAATAGACAGGACTCTAAACTCCCATACTCATTCCAAAGTAAAATCTGGAGAAGAGGATACAACCCAGACCTATGCTTTGCCAGCTAGAAAGTAGCTGACCTCTGTGTCAAGATAGTCTACGATCCAATCCCAAAAACCCAACACCGACCGACTAGCCTTGAAGTTTACGCTGCCTTGAAAGCACCAACCATTTCCTTAGACGCAGATTCAACTTTAAAAAAGCAAATTGGTCAGAATTTGCCAAAATGCTGGACCAGACAGTTAGCAGTTTAGAACTGATACCGGAAAACTACGAACAGTTTATCGAGATACTCAAAGAAATCTCTAGAAAAACCATACCGACAGGATGCAGACCCAATACATAGCGGGTTTGTCTAACAACACTAAGGATCTCCTGAATGAATACACTAAACTGCTCTTCTACAAAACCGACGTTTCTATGTTGTTCTTAATGGTAAGAAAAGCAGATGGAGAGATCAAAGAAATGGCCTCTCGCAAGGGAGTGTTCTTTCTCCAACTCTCTTTAATATTTATACCAACGACCAGCCTATCGGGAAAGATTCAAAGAGCTTTGTCTACGCTGACGATCTCAGTCTGGCGGTGCAGGGTGAGGATTTTGAGTTGGTCGAGGCGAAACTAGAGGAAGCAATAGCTACGTACTATAAAGAAAACGCTTCGCGGCCCAACCCAACGAAAACCCAAGTGAGTATCTTTTATCTGAGGAACAAGCAGAGTTGAAGGTCAGATGGCAGTATAGTGAGCTGGAACACATGGACTTCCCGAAATATCTTGGTGTCACATTAGACGGATCGCTCACCTATAAACATCACTGCATTAAGACGAGGCAAAAAGTAACAACAAGAAACAATGCCCTCAAAAAACTCGCCTCCAGCAAATGGGGAGCCCACATGTCTTTCCACTACAGAGTACGCCTGTCTAGTATGGAGTAGATCGAGGTCGACATAGCCCTCAATGAGACATGCCGAATAACCACCGGGTGCATGAAAGCAATACCTTTACCAGCATTCTACAGAGCAGCAGGCTTGATCAGTTCCCAGGTACGTCGCCAGGCCGCCGAATACACAGAAAAGTTCAAGCAGACATTTGACGAGAGACACCCACAACACGGAATATACGTGACACAGGGGAGGCTCAAATCACGCAGAAACTTCCTTAAGGTGGTCGATGAAGAAATCCCTGAAAACTACCTCCCACGCAAGGAAAACCCTGGAGGGATGGATCTGGACTGGCGAACATGGCAAACATTAAACAGAATCAGAACTGGAGTTGCAGCCGTAAAAACCAACAAGATTAGAAGGAACCAAATAGACCATCAAGACGCCTTTTGCGACTGCGGAGAAATACAAGACATGGCGCATCTCACGAACTGCAGCAACACCTGCTCCCTGGATGATTTGTGGAATGCTGAACAGAACGCTATTGACGTCGCCCAGTACTGGGCACAAAAGATATGATTTGTTGATTTAGACACGAAAAAGTAAAGTAAGTAATTAAAATAGAATGTTTTTCAATTTAATTTCATTTGAAAACATTTCCTCTATACATGTATATTAAAATTAGTTACTACATATTAAAACGTTTTTTACACAACTAAATATTTTCTATTCAAAACAATTCACGCTAAGCCGAGTTTCTATTATTTCAATTTAGTTTTAATTAAAATTTTGTTTGCAGGAATGTGTTCTACAGTAAAGTATCATTGTTATTTTTTTTAGGCAGTAACCACTGTAATTTCTGGACGTTTTGACTAGGAAGCTCCATTTTTATGCGGTCTTTATGACAAAAAAGACAATATTTATTAAAATTTGTCTAGTTTGAAAGCACTTTAATTACTTCCAGTTGTGGTGAATACAATGATATAAAGCACATAACCTACGTTACTACCTGTTCAAGAAACAAATAAGACAAATTGCAAAACTGTGGTGGTGCAATTTCCTAGAAAGTTAAATAGTTCGTGGGTTTTAGCTTGAAACCGGTGCACATGGCAATTTTGTCCGTTGCTTTTAATAACAATCCTTTTCATAATATTTTTCAGCTACTAAACTTGAACTAAAATTGGCCGAGATAAATGCAAACTCATTCTGGCCAAGTCGAGACACATGCTTCATCAAAGCTATTTTAGTGGAGAATTTTCTCGAAGTATCCCATAAACTTTTTATTTTTGGTAGGAGACATTTGAGCTCATTTTGCAGGTCTTGACGTGCTGAATGGAATAATGTATTAATATACAGGGTGTGAGGTGTGGTGAGAGAGGGTGGGAAATGTCATCTTAACCGTCCCTGTCAGATCACAGGATAATTGAGTTTAGAATAGAGGGAATTACCCGTATGATAATTTCTAGAAGGAATCTTAAGAAAACAGATTCTTACAGGACTGGCCTATACAAGATGGGCTAGACACCACTTGGACCTAGAAAACAAAGTCAATAAGGTCATCGGGACAATAGTGGAGGCTTATGAATCCAACTGCCCGGCGACCATAATTAAATCAAATGAAAATTCCATTTGGTGTACTAAACCCTTATCAACTTTAAGATCTGATCTCCGTTGTCTCTTCCATAAAGCAAAGAGAAACGGAAATTGGCAAGTGTACACCGAGAAAATGACCCTTGCTAGACCGCGGCCGTCGTGGCGTCGATTCTATCGGGGCCGTCCGGGGCCGTTCGAAATGGTTCGGTGGGCGCAGAGAGTGGGTACCGCCACTAACAGCCCCCACCGTGGGTTTTGTGTATAAAAGAAGGCCCCGAACGGAAAATAGGGATTTTCGATCAGCAAAGATCGAAATAGCCAGCTAAGCCGATCCGTGCCGACCGTTATCTCTTATCTCCGCGAACTTGTAAGTAAAAAATAGACACATACCGACCGTCCGGTATTTGTTCCGTTTGCTGTTTAAACCCGTACCGTTAACTGTAGCTAATATAATAAACTGTAAATTGGGGCATAATTCAGTAACGTCACGAGACTTCAAACCTCTGTTGCACGCTTGGGGAAACAGTGTGCAACCGAGGCTCTATTTGTCGAACCCCGGGGAATCGGGGAGAGGCACCTAGAGGTTGGGTCGAGTGGCGGGAACACCGCTGGTCACGTAATTGGGCCTCTTTGGGTTTTTGGAATAAATTCCGGCGCCGAGTAGTCAGTTTTACATAACCGTACCGTACCGCCGTACTTTTACCGTGTCTTAATCTACAGTAGTCAGGCTAATCAGTAGTGAAGGGTCCGTAGGTAGTTTTCATTATCGTTACACGCTTTCCCCGTACCACCGTATAAGGTATCTTCCGTTTCATTGGGTATTCGTTACCGTGAGTATTTACTGTAAGTATCGAGAGCCGTAATACAGTGCATTTAGTGAAAACAGTTGTTTTAATTTTGTTTTCTTCCCGAACCCTTTGGGACTTTTCTCCAGCTGTCTAAAGGCTACTACAAAGAAATTTTTGAGAATTTTTGTTTTTTTTTGGCGAAAATGTTACTTCCATTCCAGCAGCAGCTAGACTACATAAGGTCGGACTGGGAAATGACAAAGATCATATGCACATCACAGCGATTGAAATGGGCAATAAACACCTTTCAACCGTACAAATAGCCTGGAGTGGATGGAATTTTTCCCGTCCTTCTAAAGGAAGGAAAAGAGGAAATAATTTCTGATCTACTCAGCATTGCCAAAAGTAGCCTAGCATTGATCTATATTCCTCAACTCTGGAGAAAGGCAAAGGTCTTTTATACCAAAAATAGGGAAGAAAGATAAGACTTATTAACCTCACATCTTTTCTGCTTAAAGCAATAGACAAAGTGGTCAGAACGGATATTTTAGAGAAAATGCCTTTACATCTGCAGATCTACTGACACAGAAATGATCCAGAATTCTCTCGAGAGCGGAGAAATAGCGGTACGTGCTTTTGTCGACATCTCGGATGCTTTTGATAACACGTCTCATGTGGTAATCAGAAGTGCCCTACAGGATCGACAAAGCAATTACGAATTGGATGAGCGAGATGCTTGCGACAAGATCTTCTCTAACTACAGTGGGTAGTAGCCCCATTGAAGTTGGCGCGACTGGTGCCACTATAGAGGTATGTTCACCTTTGATGTGGAGCTTAGTACTAGATGAACTACTTAATAAACTAACAAGCACTGGCCCACACTGCATTAGAGGACGCAGATGGCATCGTTATAGTAGCCAAGGGCAGATATGAACACACTTTATGTGAACTGATACCAGTAGGAATCAGTCACTAAAAGATGGTGCACTGCCAAGGGACTAAACCACTGTTGTACCATTCACAAGAAGAAGGAAGCTGGAAAATCTGAAAACGATACAGATATCTGGGGAATTAAAGCAAGAAGTTAAATTTCTAGGAATAACACTAAATCACAAACTTCTTGGAACAGGCACACATCAGGAAACTCAGTCAGTTAAGCCACAAGGGCTTTGGGCATCTGGGGTTTTTGGCTTTTTGGGCATCTGGGGTTTTAATCCAATCATTCTGAGATGGATGCATACTACACCATGATGTATAAGGCGGCTGCTTGCTACAATAAAACCAGACAAGGTCCTGCTAGCATTTTCCTTGCCGATGCATAACAGGAACCATAAAAACATGTCCTACAGCGGCAATGGAGGTCATGCTTGACCTTACAACTTTGCACATCCCGGTGCAGGGATCTGCTGAGGCAGCTTTGTTTAGAATGGCTAAGAACGAAATTGGAGGAGGAATGCTGGTAAGTAGGAGAGCTTGGACATCTCTATCACAAAGCATTCCAAATCTAACGTATCCGAAACTGTCAGGAATTTAACTTTGAAAGTACGCTCATGTTTAAGAAAAAAATATCGACCACTGTTTGCAAAGTTGCTAACCTTAAATCACCGCAATCTAAAGATAATCTTGCCTAACGTAAAACCAGTTTGAACGCAAATTGGTTCTGGATCAAGTAGAAACGTGACAGACTGGATAATGGTGGGTTCGTAATTGGTTCTCATAAGTTTAGTACTTTAAAGTTTTAATTCAAACCTATTGATCATTAATTCTTGTAGCTGTCAATAGCACAATTAATGCAAGAGACCCTTTATCTTCCGGATCGTAATTACGAATACCTCGATTACAATTGAGATTCTACAATAAATGCTTTAATAATCAGAATTATTCTAATTGAATTTGATTTTAGTGTCTCTGTAATCGATGATTTTCCCCTAATTACCATTCAAAACCGTCCTTTTGTTTAATGAAGTTATTACCTCCATATCAAACAATACCGTGTGACTATTAATGGAAAACGGTGTTTCCTGAAACCTGTTTGATATCGCAGATATCACGTACTTAGTTTGATAGGCAGTTTCTGTCCCTCCTAATCAAGCATCCGGTAATCCAATCTAATCGAGTTGGATTTTTCCAGCTAAGTGAGATAAAGCATCGGAAAATCTTCTTTTATGTATCGATTTTGATCCCCTTAAATGTGACTAATTGGGGTGATTTCGTTTGATTGTGACTGTTTGAAGGGTTTTACAGGATTGGATTTTCTGGTTTTCCTAACATTTAATTCTTAATACTACTGTGTAATAATATACTGAGTTAGCCACCCAAATAATTCATTAAAAGTTTTTGAAGATCAAATATTTATAGAAGTTGTAGATGTCAATTTGCTTATTTTAAATCGGCCACCCTATGTATATTTTCGGATTTTACGTAGAATTCTACACATATTTTATGTCTTTCGTTTTTATGTATTTTGTTTCTGAGATATTTATTTCCATTTTGTGTGAAATTTGACATTTTCAGTCTCCAAAACAATGTTAATTTACACTTTCCTAGAAAACAGTTTTTCTAGGTAAGTATTTGTGTTTGGTTGTCTTACAGAAGGTTTGTTCTAAGAGTCGGAGTGGTCAAAAATTTGGTTCAAAAAGTCAGTTATAAAAAGGGCAGAAAGGCAATTTTTTGAAATGTCCCTAAATCCCTATTTTTGTGATTTTATCGTATTCTCTCTTTTAAATTAATGTAATATTAGGTTACTTTTTTGAAAAAATGATACTTTTTGAAATTTAAAATGAATGATTTTCGTTCTCAACTACGCATAAATCATATTTTTTTCCCAAATAAATTTTTAAAATTAGAGCAGAATTTGATCAAACCTGTGTTTCAGACCTGAAAATTGATTTGATAATTTGACCTAATTGAAATGAATGTAAACTTGAAATTTTTAATTTTTTCTTTTGTCAAGCTGGAGAATTTACTTGAAAACTTAATCAACAAGGCATCTCTTATGTTTTGACAGTTGAAACTTGACTAAAATTTGACTAGTGGCATGTTTTGAACACTGTCAAAGATCAGTCAGAGTCAATTTTTCAATACACTTTTTTTGAAAAGTTTTTAAATTTTTGAAAATCGTTTTCAATTGCCTTGATTAGTTTAGGTTAATGGTAGAAATGTGATGTGAAGGGTCATTTGTCAAAATGTCAGTTTTTATGGGTGCCATGTCTTCAAAACTGCCAAAAATGCTGTAATTTCAACGTCAGTGAGAAAAGGGCATCAGTTAGAGCAAAACGGACATCAGCTTTGTGTTTTTCATTACAAAATTAGAAAAAATGGCCATCTTGACAGGTTTAAATCAGACAGGTCTTTAAAAGGCCAAAGTTGATCTAATCCAGTTATTAAATAAAAAGGTTTGAATGGATTAACGCTGCCAAAAGAAATAAAAAAATACGGGCAACCATATTTCAGTTATCTGAAAACAGTACAATACAGAGTATATAAGTTGATCTAAATTCTTATTTTTTGGACCCTTAAAAGCTCTAAATGTCCTGTCCGATCCTGAGCTGCAGGGATTCCACGATATTCCAATATCAATCAAATCGTGGGGGATTGAAGCGATTAGTATACTTTCAGACCATATTTATAGAGGTAATTTAATATCTGGAAACATCGTTAACCATTCTTCTCACAGTAGCCTAATTTACTTTCTGATTAATCATTGGCGATTTGATTTAATACTTTACCAATCAAACAAGTTTAAGATTGAATAGCCGGAAAGTTCTGCGGCTTAAAGTCTGTAGAGAATTTATTTTTATGGCTAAACTTGGCTTAACTATTTACAAAAGCGTCTAGGCGAAAGCCTAATCGCGCTTTATAAGCAATTTATTGCTTCTTTTCGTAGATGGAAACTTGCCGAATCATAGACTTTTCAATAATGCAAGATGAATGATGGAGCCGGAACTCAAAGAGTGGAAATATTTTATAAACAGGACGTTAAAGTTGTTCATATCAAAACTGCACTCTTAAGGTTTACATTTTAGTTGGTTTCGATATTGCAGGTTCTAGAGATTTCATTGTATCATTATTATAACAGCAATACAGTTGTGAGTTTATTAAGATTTCTGGAGGGTGTAATTTCTTCTTCTTCTTTTTGAAATAGGCTTTCAGCCTGTTTTTCCAGCTTTAAGGAGTTCCTTGCGACGTCGACATCCAGCTATCCCTCCACTTGTTTGTTGGTCTGCCTGGCGGTCTTCTAGAGTGTGATTTTCCGTCTCTCGCTCGTTTTAGCAGTTCTCCATTCTGTTGATTCCACTCTCGCCGTCTCTGTCCCGTCAATCTTACAATGTCTTATTTCTGTCTTATTTCTTGGTTGGGTATTCTGTCACGTAGCGTGTGTCCTGTGATATCATCTCTGCCGTTGGGGTTATGCTTTTGGTTCTGCTGGTGTCTGCCGTAGTTTCTGCGGCATATGTGATTATTGGCCTTATGCATGATTTATATAGGTATTCTGGTCTTTGCTTCTATTTTTAGGAACTGGTTTTTTCATATAATGTCTTTGAAACATCCGGCTATTCTAGAGGCCTTATCTATTTGATAATTTACCTCAGATCTCCTGTCTTGGTGGGCGGTTATTTCTACCTCTAAGAATCTGAAAGACACCTGTTCTACTATTTCGTCGTTAACAGCTAGTTTGCATCTTCTAGGTTCTTTTGCTACAACTAATGATTTTGTCTTATGATTATGTCTATCGCAATCGACATATTAGGGCGTTTTGCTGTCAGGTAGAATTGATGAAGTAGTCTCTGCAGCTCATCTTCGTTTTCTGATATAATTACTGCTTCATCCGCGTAGCACAGTATTGTTACTTCTCCCTTGTTAGTTCTATAACTTGTATTTTTAACGTCTTTTATTATTTCGTTCATGATTAGGTTAAAGAGTACCGGGCTTAGAGAGTCTCCCTGTCTTATTCCTGTTGATATTCCACTTCTTGGGTCGGGCTGTTGTTCACAATTATTCTGGTCGTTGTGTTTGGTGTTCAAGTTTTCAATAGTTCTAGCTATTTCTTCCGGAATGCTGCCCCGTCTCAATATGGTTGTGATGTCATTTAACCTCACTCGATCAAACGCTTTGCTCAAATCTATGAAGCACATGTACGCCGGTTTCTCGTATTCGATTGATTTCTCGACTATTTGTCGAATGATGAATATGGCGTCTGTGGTAGACCTGTTTTTCCTGAAACCCTGTTGTTCTTCCATTATGGGTATTTGTTCTGAGATGATACCGCATATGATTTTCGTGAATAGTTTTATCACGGCGCTTAGGAGAGTTATTCCTCTGTAGTTTCCTGGTTGTTTTTTGGCTCCTTTTTTGAAGATAGGGATAGTGTGATGCTTTTTTTCCAGTTGGTTGGTATACTTGTTTCATTTAAGATCTTCTGGTAAAGATTGGCTAGTTGTTTGCTTAGTGGTTTACCTCCGTACTTTATCAGTTCGTTGTTCAATTCCTGGGGCTTTTCTGTTTTTTAGTTCCTTGGTATATTTTTCTACTGGTTCGTGGATGATACGAGTAGTGGCTTCTGCCATTGCTGGCTTTTCCTGGTGTTGAGTCTCATCTTCGTCGAACATTTGTTTGAAGTAATTTATCCATGCCTCACCAGGGATAATTCGTTGACTTCGCGTTTCCTTCGTCTTATCAATCCCCATATTTTCTTTTGGCTGTTATAGAGGTCGTGTTCCATATCCGCAGTGAAGTTTTCCCAGTATTAGTTACTGTCCCTTATTTCCTTGTAGGTATCGTATCCACTCTTCCGGTGTTCTGTTATTTAAGTATCTCAGGTAGGTTTCACGTTGTTATGTTTATTTGAGTTTTTGTTTATCCTCCTTTTGCCTAATGCTTCATTTACCGGCAGTTTCGATGTGTGATATGACTTGTTTCCAACTAGCTTCCACGTCGTCCTGATCCAGGATTGGCTGTTCTCTGATCTTTTGGGTCAGTCTTTTTTGTGTAAGTCCTTCACGGTGGGATCATTGAATAGTTGGTGCCTTCTTTTTCAATTGTGTTGTTAGTCGTAGTTTTGCCATGACTAATTGGTGGTCCGATCCAATGTTCGCTGATGTTAGGGAGCGTACGTCGATTATCTGAGACGGTGTACCGCTCTGTTGTGTTTTCTCGTTTGTGTCTCTCGCCTCTACAGAGTATGTATCCTTTATATGTGAGATCACCTGTAATTTCCACCGCACCGCTGTAATTTCCTTAATACATATTCAACTAAACTGGCTAAGTGAACCAAACGTTTACTGGCCCTAAAACTTTATAGATGGAGCAATAAAAGCCCCTAACAAACTGCCCATTAACCTATCATAGAAGCCACAACGTTTGAACTAAATTTAATTAGATTTCAGCTTTCAAATCAATAACAGACAATATGTTCACTTGCAAATATTGTTACATTGCTCCGAAATGTTCAAGTATAAGCCTAATAATTATTCATGCATCTACGTAAACAGTGTAAATCCAGAGATGCATTAAGCCAAACAAGATTATTATCGTCGCCTAACATTTAGATAAAGACTCGGAGCCATAATGACGCAATGTAAATATTCTCACTTTTAGCAATAAAAATGGATTATGATAATTTATTACTACTTCCGAATCACTTGCCAAGTGCTTGATATTATCGAGGGTAATTGCACAAGTGCATAAAAATTACCGATAATTTTGCATGAAAACTTGTTATCTCTTAACTGCATGAGTTTATTTTCATATTTTTTTGGCGAAAGAGAAAAAAATATGAAAATGACCGAATGCAGTTTGCAAAGATAACAAGTTTGAACGCAGAATTATCAGGTCATTTTTAAGGCACGAATGTAATTTTGGGGAATATTTCCCGAATAAAGAAAATGTTTTGGATTTGCTGCCACTATAGATTGCTCAATGGAGCTCATTGAGCAAGTTCCAAACCGTTCATTAATTTTTGTTGACATCGCGTTTGACATTTTTTGGTTACAAAAAGTCAAAAAACTGCGCAAGGACAACAATTAGTGTACTAGCAATAAGCTATACAACAATGCAGTCGTTATAGATACGTACAGTGCAATTATCAAAATGCAATTATCACTTTAGAATGCAATTATCGCTGTCATTCTGGTGAAAATGCACTGCTCATATGGGACATTTAACACATGAGGGAAATATTCGGGGGCAATACCACAAGAGCTCAGATTTAGCCGGATAATTTTTGTGCTTGTCTTAGAACACTTTCTTTTTGGTGTAATTGCACGAGACCTGTTGAGTGATTTTGCCAAACAGGTCGAGTTTTGTGCCATAAAGAAAGTATGAGAAGACAAGCGGAAAAATTATCCTGTTCAAAATCTGAGCTCGAATGGTATTTGATAAGACAATTCCATGAATATAATCAATGATATAATAAGACTGCGACTGCCTTGTACTGGCAGAAATACATTCTTCTGGTTCTTTTGATTTTCTGCAGTAGAACTCTATCCGAAGCGAGCCATAACCAAAACAATAAGAACAAACATCAAAATTGACAGTGCCAGCAAAAACCTCAAGGTGAGACATTGCAACAATAGAAGTGTAGTGAAAATCCGTGGAAACGATGAAATCAACAGCAAAATTTATCCGATTTTTTTATCCGCTAGCAAACTCTCTTCCTTCCTTATTAGCCGATAGCAAACCGTGTTTTGATGACGTATATATGGCATTTTTTGTACATGAGTGGAATTGTCGCTGTCATTTTGGTGAAAATGCACTGCTCATATGGGACATTTAACACATGAGGGAAATATTCATAATTATTCTTTGTTGTTGTTTGTTTCCTGGCAGTTAATTCATTTTAGGTTAAGTGTAATATACTGGAAAAGATAATGTTACTGATGCTTTGATAAGATAATCTGTACATTCTCATGTTTCAAGTGTTGGTTTTAGTTTCTGTATTATTTAGAGGCCTCTGGCAATTTTAGGCAACTCTTGGAAAGCTTAGGACAGTTGCAAAGGCCTGTGGAAATTTTAGAAATTTCTTGGAAGGTTTAGAACACTTCTAGAAACCTCTGGCAATTTTACCAAATTCGTGAAAGGTATAGGACATTTATACAGGGTGTCCCACGACGAAAGACATCGATTGATATTTGAAAAAGTATAAATAGGAGGGTTTTGAAAATTTGGCAGGATACTGATGTGGGCATGCCCAATCCAACTAAAATATTTTCAAGATGGTTGCACTTCCGTTTATGCCGGAAGTCGATCACAACTTTCTTATTTTAAATAGAAAACCCTATATATTATTACATATTTGGATTCCTCACAAAATTCTGACCAACTTTTGTATAGAATGCCCTATGCCTATCTCTAGCCGTTTTCGAAATATTTGATGTTTTTCCAAAAAAGTGACAGTTGCAACGCTCAACATATTTTTGTACTATGTCAAAACCGTATTTCATTTTGCAATGAAACTTTGGGATATTGTAAATAAAGGATCGTTTTATTAAACTGAGGGTGTGTAATGACCCATTTGTATACAGGGTCGTCAAAAAAAATCATAAACTTGCCACTAAAAAAAATGAAAAATCTCAAGTTTTTTAAATAGAAACCCACATTTTTTATGCCGGAATCATTTTGAGCATTAAAAATTACTATAAGTTTCAATTTACTTGCCTATACCTAAATCCAACCCATTTCGTTTTATTTGAGAATAAACATTTTTTTATTATGCTGCACGGTTGGGATTATGTGGTGTTCTAGTTGGTCATGCTTGACACACGGTGATATTGGAGACCTGCAGGGCATGTTAATAACACTAGTTTTGAGTGTTTTGACAACTGCAAATATGCCGTCACGGTTACGTTATTCAAACCAAGATTGCTTAAATCTGTTTATTATTTACGGAAAATGTGATAAAGTTGTGAGTAGAACATGTGAGGTATTTGCCGCTCGTTATCTAGAAAAACCAAATCCATCACCAAAAGCGAAATTTTTCGAAATATTTGATGTTTTTCCAAAAAAGTTATAGTTGGATTACTCAACATATTTTTGTACTTATATTAATAATTAATTTAACAAATGTTCGAAATTTCGACCTTCAGCTTCGTGACACTTTGCGCACCTTAGGATCAGCTGCTCTCGCATATTTGCAGTTGTCAAAACACTCAAAACTAGTGTTATTAACATGCCCTGCAGGTCTCCAATATCACCGTGTGTCAAGCATGACCAACTAGAACACCACATAATCCCAACCGTGCAGCATAATAAAAAAATGTTTATTCTCAAATAAAACGAAATGGGTTGGATTTAGGTATAGGCAAGTAAATTGAAACTTATAGTAATTTTTAATGCTCAAAATGATTGAGAGAGATCAAAAACTTGAGATTTTTGATTTTTTTTAGTGGCAAGTTTATGATTTTTTTTTGACGACCCTTTATACAAATGGGATATTACGCACCCTCAGTTTAATAAAATGATCCTTTATTTACAATATCCCAAAGTTTCATTGCAAAATGAAATACGGTTTTAACATAGTACAAAAATATGTTGAGCGTTGCAACTGTCACTTTTTTGGAAAAACATCAAATATTTCGAAAACGGCTAGAGATAGGCATAGGGCATTCTATACAAAAGTTGGTCAGAATTTTGTGAGGAATCCAAATATGTAATAATATATAGGGTGTTCTATTTAAAATAAGAAAGTTGTGATCGACTTCCGGTATAAGCGGAAGTGCAACCATCTTGAAAATATTTTAGTTGGATTGGGCATGCCCACATCAGTATCCTGCCAAATTTTCAAAACTCTCCTATTTATACTTTTTCCAATATCAATCGATGTCTTTCGTCGTGGGACACCCTGTATAGTCTTCTGGCAAATTCAGCAAACTCTTGGAAGGTTTAAGACACTTGTAGAGGACTCTGGCAATTTAAAACAATTCTTTGAAAAATTTAGAACACTTGTAAGGCCTCTGGCAATATTAGCAAATTCTTACAAGGTTTAAGACACTTGTAAAGGGCTATGGAAAATTAAGGCAATTCTTGGAAAGTTTAAGATGCTTGTAGAGTTTTCTGGGAAATTTTAGGGTGTTTTCTATAAATACCTCTGACAATATTAAAAAGCTAGTTTTTGGAATGTTTAAGACACTCTAGAGGACTATGGCAATTTTACCAAATTCGTGAAAGGTTTAGGACACTTTTAGGGCTCCTTCACAATTTCAAAAGGGTTTTCTGTACTATTTAGGGATTTCTGGCAATTTTAACAAATTCTTGAAACGTGTAGGATACTTGTACAGTTTTTTCGACAATTCTTGGAAGGTTTAGGACACTTGTAACCCCTTTGGCAATTTTAAGGTTGCTTTCTGCAGTATTCAGAGACCTTTGGCAATTTTAGAAAATTTTTTGGAAGAATGAAGACACTTGTAGAGTTTTTAGTAGTATGTAGAGGCCTCTGGCAAATTTTAGTAATTTATTGAAAAGTTTGGGACACTTGTAGAGGCCACTGCCAATTTTACACAATTAACAAAAAAAAAAGAAAAACAAATTAGTAACAAAAGTATACAGAAAATCAATCCACACAAACAGATATTTTGAACTACAAGTACAATCATCTAATAATAACAAAAAAGGTGTTTTGGTAAAAAGTTTCTATGATAAAGCCAGGATGAACAATTTGATATAGAAAAACGTGGTTATTAAAAAAGTTTTAAAAGAAAATCACTATCATGAAACATTTTAGTAATAAATATTTTAGGAATACAGAAATGTTGTATGTTTTGCAAAAAACCTGAAAATTTCACTAAAATATAAAATTTTGGAAAGCTGCACTATAAAATATTTTTTTGTAAACTAATTTGAACTAGTAGATACAAATTACCGTTGTAATTTACCTGCGATTATTTTGCATTTTCTGACAGATCAATGAACAGCTAAATATTGATTTGTGACCATTTTGTGACGTTCAAGTATTTAAGTAATTTGAGGGTAATTAATAGGAAAATAATTGTAACTACGCACATTATTCAATTTATGTCATTTATCTAGAAACAAAATATGTACTTGTATTATTTTATACCGGCAAATATTTGAATAACTTTGAAACAATAAACACCAGATAAAAACAGATTTGCCATGTTTAACCGTGATAGTGCGTTTAGTTGACTCGGTGAAAGAGGTTAACTCGGTCTTTTGTTCACATAAATTGTGTAATTTTTGGTTACCGCACTAGTTAAATAATGTTTTGGTTTTTGTTTCAGACCGCACCTGTCAAGTAACGTCAATTTTGGGCATTGCCATGCGTGTTAAAGTGCGTTTTTACCAAACTGTGAGTGGTAACCGCTATCTGGTAGATAGGCCTTTTTTGTACGAAGTGTACTACAATTTGAGGTTTGGTGCCGTGTTACAGTGACGGACTTAAATAGTGTTTACCAAATAAATAGTGTAAATTTAAATAACTACTAGAACTGATAAGAAGAACACGTCTCAATGGAATCAGAACTGTCCAATCCAGATTTTTTTGGGTATTCATACAATGCAACTGATATGGAAGACCCATCCTTCTACAAGTAAGTAAATTTTGTGTTCTTTAACCGTGTTATACCACAAACCATAAAAAGTATAGTTCTGAAAATTTGGGTAAAAACTTATTTTAAATGAAAAACGCTGTATACTGTTTTTTTATTATTTACAGGGTCGTAACTGGCCCCAAAGACTAACTTCTTCGTTATTTCGTTTGGTCCACTGTACAGGTAACAGTAAGAAATATAAGTTTTTGTTTTAAACGATATTTTTGTAAGTATTTCTAGTTTTGACACAGCATCTGATTGGGATTTCTAATTTTTTCCACACAAAATTTTTTCTTTTACAATTTTTATCATCACCATTTTTAGAATACAGGACCGTAACTGCCTACAAGTTTTAATACATTTTTTAATCATTAATGCATCCTGTAAGTTTCAAAACTGCCCAACAAATTTAAGGCACATTTTAATAAAATACAGGACCGAAATGGAGCCCATTTGAAATTTTCTGATGTAGCAAGTTTCCAGTAATTGTTGATTTACAGTAACTATTTCTAGTTGTGCTCTATTCCGGTTCTGTACTGTACATTGTTGTATTACGGTTCTGCATATTCAAAGTTAATTAGATAAAATTTTAGGCAAAATTTACTGATGTGCAAAACGGTCTCTGCTCTTTTTTTTTGAGATATTTTGAAAAAGTTCATTTTTTGATTTTACGTTTTATTTTTTTCTGACGTTATATTAAACCTACGCCAAAACTATTGACCCTTTTCCTCACTAAATTTTAAAGCTTTTTAAAATGGTATTATCAGTTTTTTATTTCGACGTTTCACAATTAACCGCATTTTTTAAAATCCCATCCATACTTTGTAATATCAGATTTTAAAAGCCGTTTTTACGTACATTTTGTACATCACATACGTTACATTTTACTTTATGGTTTAGATCCGTTTTACTCTGTTTTTTCATTTTAATAGAAAAATGTCTTATTACACATTTGAAAGCTATATTTTTTATTTATTTTTTCAAATTAAACCATCCATTCAAGGATATTTGCCTCGTCAAAATTAAATAAAACATTTTGATATTTTTTTTTGGAAAATTTGCCAGGGATGCCTCTAGGGAAAAATTAGAGAATTTTATTTTTTACAGTCAAACAGTGAATTTTATAAGAAAATTGTATGTATATTAAAAGTTGCGTAAGTAAGTTTGTAAGTTGGACAGTTTTCGCGATATTTACAAAAAAGTACAAAATTAAATGACCAACTTTGACTGTTTCATATAAACGAGTTATTAGTGATTTTATGGTAAAGTGCACCAAAATTGTGTCAAAATTACTGTTTTTTGCAGCTTATATTAGGGGGTACCATGTAAAGCACCATATTGGTACTATCTCAATGAAAATCTTGTTATAGCCTAATTTGGACCTTAGAAACTCAACTTCGGTGTCAAAATGACGCTAACTGGTACCATTTTTGCGACCTTGAGTTTTGTAATTTTTTTTGGTACTTTTCAGAGCGTCTCCCTATAAGAACGGTAATCGCCCTAGGTCCTGTAGGACTGTATCTTGACTGATCTTTTTCTTCTTCTTCTGCTGCGTGTCCATTAATGGATGTTTGCGATCACATTTGTCCACTCTTCCTTATTACGTATGGTATGCATTAGTTCTTGCATTGTCCTCAGTCCTGTCCACTGCCTAACGTTGCGGAGCCATGACATCCTTTTCTTGCCGATTCCTCTCTTTTCCTCAATCTGTCCCTCAATTATCAATTGCAGGAATTGGTACCTCTCGTTGCGTATTACGTTGCCCAGGAATGCTGTTTTCCGACGTTTAATGGTGTCTAACAGTTTGCGGTCTTTATTGATTGTTCTCAAGACCTCATCGTTGGTTCCGTATATGGAATCCTCAGTACACGCCTATAGACCCACATCTCGAATGCTTCAAGCTTGTTCATAGTGCTCACCTTCAGTGTCCATCCCTCCATGCCATAAAGCAACACTGTCCAGACATAGCATTTGACAAATCTAATTCTCAAGTCAAGATCGAAATCAGTATTGGTGAGCACTTTTTTGAATTTCATGTTCAATCCGGCATCTGATTTCTGTGTCTGATTACCAGTTTTCACACAGCCACCTTCCTAAATATTTAAATTTATTTACTCGCTCTATTGGTTGATTTAGTCTTCTTGGTGTTGATATTGAGGCCCATGTTCTTACTGCATTCCCCGACAGTCCCAAGCATATCCCGCAAATCTTCCATGTTATCTGCAATTAGAACTGTGTCGTCCGCATAACGAATATTGTTGACCCATACACCATTCACCTTAACGCCCACGTTACGTTCTTCTAGGGCTTCCTGAAAGATGGCTTTAGAATATAAAGTGGGGAGAGAACACACCCTTTTCATATTGGTCTTGCTTCTGTGAGATCGTTACCAACTCTGACCTCAGCCATTTGGTTCCAGTATAGGCTTTAAATGCAGCAGATGTCTTTTTGGTCCTTGTTCAATCTATTTAGGATTTGGATCAGTTTATGATGTTGGACTCTGTCGAACGCCTTTTCATAATCGATGAAAATGATAAAGAGCCTTAAGTGTCCTTGATTTGAGTCTAGGTTCAATATTAACGTCACAAAAAAATTAAAATATAAAATCACTATTTTTAAAATATCTCAAAAACTGTCTCAATCAATCTCAAACTCTCAATCTGTGTGGGAATACATGGATACACAGCTGGAAAAATCTATAAATATTTCGTTGGAAAATGGAAAAACAGGCAGGGAGTGTATCGAAAATGAACTCTAAAAGACAGAGATTTACGTCAGCTGCAGGAATATGTATTACTATAAATTGTTGTATATTGAATTTTGGGGAAGGAGATTTAGATTGTAGATTGGATTGCAGCAAATATTTGTCTGCATAGCGTTTTTTTTTTATTGCAATGCAGCATTGGTCTAAATATCAGCACAGTGGGTCTAGTTTGTGATTGGTCAAAAAGGCAGCAAGCTGAAAGCTGCTTTTTTGACCAATCACATACTCATAGACTCTCAAACTAATAAACTTTCCTTGCTACCTTTTTTACTAATTTGACAGATTCTAGGTTTAGACCAGACCAAAAACCCTCCGGAAATGACTGCCAAATGTCAAAACTATCAAAACTGCACTCATGGAGCTAGTAAAAACATTTTACCTGAAACAAACTGATTTTAGTATTTTGTATGGATTTTTTAGAGTTTTATACCTTTCTGGAGAGGATTTTGACAATTGTCTCATTATCTCATTTAGACTGAACCAAAATAAGTCAGGAATAGGCTGCTCAAAATTGCACTGATGAAGCTATAAAATGTATTTAAGTCAATTCAATCTGATCTTATAATGCTTTTCAAGTAGGTTTCGTTTAATTTATCCCTTTATGGAGTTGAATTTAGAAGTTTCTAGGGTTGAATCAAATTAAAAAGTACCTATCCAAAACTTACTGCCAAATGTCACAACAGTCGAAACTCCACTCATCAAGCAATAAAATGTAATTTATTCTGTTTAGACTGATTTGACTACATTTACTACAAGAGTATTTTATAGGTTTATGGTGAGGATTTTGACAGTTGTCACATGCTAAATAAATTAGAATTTAGTCAGATATGGTTATCCAAATACCACAAATGTCAAAGTTGCACTAATAGAGGTATAAAATCCATTTAACATAAGTTAAACTAAATTTAAATTTTTTTGTGTATACCTATACTGATGCAATGATCGTGCAGTGATCGAAGAAAAAGCCGGAAACACGGAAGAGAAAATACGTTCACTTAACAGAGTGGTAGAGGAGATCAAGGACAGATTTCTGAAGAATGAAGGAAGACAAAACCAGACGTGGATGACAGAGGAAATATTACAGATGATGGAAGATAGGAGAAAACACAAGAATGGCATAACCACATACAGGTGAAATACAAAGAAAGATCAGAGAAGCCAAGCAGAAAGAAACGGAAGAAAAATGCCATGAAATAGAAGCACTGCAACGGAAGTTTGATGATTTCAATGTACATAAAAAAGTGAGAGAAATAACTGGCAACTACAAAAAGAGAACAGTAGGATAACTTGTCAATGACAACGAAGAACTTATTGTGGACCGAGGAAGCATTAAAGACACTTGGAACGAATAGAGAACTTGTTCTTCGATGAGAGAAGAGATCCCCCCTCCTTATCAACAGCAACTGGACCACCAATACTAACAAGCGAGATAGAAGCAGCCATAAGATCGTTGAGAGAAGGCAAAGCTCCAGGACTGGGACGGAATGCAGACAGAGTTCCTTAAGCTTTTGGATAAAGAATCATCAATGAAAATGATCTGCAAAATATTTAACAATATCTCTGACACAGGCAACATCCCGAAAGAATGGCTCATCTCTGAATTTATATTGCTGCCCAAAAAACATGGGGCAAAGAAATGTGGAGAATACAAAACCATCAGCTTAATGAGACATTTACTAAAGTTTTTCCTTAACACGTTGACTGCCAAACACGAGATAACTCGTGGTAAGGCCTCCCCTCAGAAACGCCTACCACGAGTTATCTCGTTTTCAAAGGTTAATTTGACGGTGCCAGCCACGAGTTCCCTCGTGCTAAATTCGTTGAAATTTTAGTATTGGGGCGTCCATAAGGGATCAGTAAATACTGGAGTGGCACTAGAATACAGTTTTATTTTTCTTATTATAGTTCAACACTGTAAATCAAGAAACAAAGTCTAAGGTTTGTTTACAACAAAAAAACTAATCTTCACATTATTCATTGAGATTCTAATTTTGGTGGTATTGTTTAAAACAATTTTCCACACACAATGGAGGCTTCTCTACACAAATAGGACAAAAATATCGTGTTTCTCGACGGCGGTTTTGGGTGGTACAGAAACGACAGGCCCTAGTTGGTCGCTGTTTTTTTTCAGTTGGTGGAATAGCTTCTAAATAGTGAAAATTATTTTGCTGGCTTTTGGACTTTTGGTCATTTACTGGCATTTTATTGCCAACAAGTGACGCAACAAATAATTCTCGAAATTTTAATGATTTCATTTGGTTTCCATTGGACTTGCGATACAGCAAATATGCATTATGTATATATATTTCGAAAATGTGTAAAACTGTCTTCTTCGGCCACCTTACAGTTTTTCTTAGAGCACTGTAATAGCTGAGCATCTGGTCTGATTGGTCGACTCCTGACATTCCAGCGTTGTAATCTTTGATAATATTTGGTTTTAGGGACACCTTTCTATTTCTATTTTGAACCTCGACTATTCCCACTTTGTGCATGTTCGATATTGTTAAGACTTCCCGTTTGTCTTTCCACTTGCACACAATAACGGATTTATTTCTCTGCCACACAAATTCATCCTTTTTTAGTTTTTTAGAAGTCACATATTTAGGATTTTTTTTTCGGTTAGCTCGTAGAGTACCGCAGATGTACGTTTTTCTGGATGTCATCATGTGAGTGAGAGACACTGAATTATAAAAATTGTCTGTGAACAGAACATATCCTTTGTCTAAATAACTTTCCATTAAGTGAAGGACAACGTTTGAAGCATGGCCAAACCCATTTGCACTTTCGGTGACTTCTGATTTTCCGCAGTATACTTTTATTTTCAACACCATTCCATTGGATTCACACAGTTTATACAGTTTCACTCCGTATTTGTGTTTTTTATTTTTTATATATTGGCGGAAAAATAGTCTGCCGCGCCAAAGGACCATGCTTTCATCGATGCATAGGTGTTTATTTGGAACAAATTGCTCCTGCATAAGTTTATTGAAATGGTTCAAAACCGGTCGAATTTTGAACAGTCGATCTTCGGTGGTGGCATTCAACGAGTTATCGGCAAAGTGCAAAAAGCGCAATAATAATTGAAATCGGTTTCTGCTAATTACTTGTCCCCAAAATGGCATCTTGTACATAATGTTTTGCGACCAATAATGCTCAATTGTAGGAAAAGTACAAGGTCCCATGTGCAATAAAGTACCAAGAAATACTCGCATTTCATTGGCATTTGTTTCAACCCACCTTTTTTTCCTAGACGATCTTGTGACAGGTGTTTTTTGGATTTCCTGATTTGCATACAAGTTTGTTTGTTGAGCCACAATGTTCAAAAAATTTTCAGAAAAAAACAAATTTACTAAATATTCTACAGTAAGTTCACCCTGAATATTTAGTCCAACTTTTTGGGGCAAAAAATCAAACATAGGAGGCTCCTCTTCTATATCACACCACTCTTCGTCTGCGCCTGGTCCTGTATTTGAATCCATACTGGTTCCGGCCTCCTCTATGTGAACGGTTTGCGGTACATTATTCTCATTGTCTTCGTCGCTAGATGAACTTTGGTCACTGGAAACCACGTAATCTCTGTCTTCATCCGAATTATCTTTTAGAAATTCGTCCCATTCAGAATCACTCATATCTGCAAATTTTTCGAGTTCATCTGCATTCAGCTTCCTTTTTCTAGACATTGTATTGGTCAACACTACGGTATATACTGTTAGCACGAGTTGCAAAATAATAATATTTGGACGTGTGTGTGAAAGACTGACGCGTACGCTCGACGTGGCACGTACGCTCCCTCCCACCTGTTTTGTTGCTACCCGAGTAATCTCGTGGTTGGGCGTCACAATAGTCACGTCTGCCAAAAGACGCCGAACCACGAGATAACTCGAAAAAAAGTTTTTAACAAAAAACAGGACTATACTATAAAACAATTAAAGAAAAACGTTGTTCAACATAATTTATACATATACTATACGACTAGTGGGATTTGGCACCTGGGGTTGCCCTTGACCCGTGACCCGTGGCAGTCAACGTGTTAAGGTCGCAGAATATACAAGATATGCGGAGAGAGAGTAGCAGACACCCAATTTGGCTTCATGAAAGTATTATTCCAACGGTGTAGGGACATGAATTGCGACATTTATACCTGCTTTGTGGACTACCAAAAGGCGTTTGACAAAGTCCAATACCAGAAGATGATACAAGTGCTGAAAGGAACCGGAATGGATGATAAAGAGCTCAGAATTAAACAAAACCTGTACTGGAACCAGACAGCCACCATAAAAATCAACACGGGAGATCAAACAACAGAGGCAGTTATCATTCTGCGGAGCGTACGACAAGGGTGTATCATCTCCTCTCTGATATTCAATCTGTATTCAGAAGAGATTTTTAGAGAGGCTCTGGAAAACGATGAACTGCTGAATAATATCCAATATGCAGATGCTACCGTCATATTTGCAGATAGTATAGAAGGTCTACAACAGCTAATGAACAAAGTAAATGAAGTAAGTGAAAGATATAGGCTAAAAAGCAACAAAACGAAATTCGTGGTCATAAGTAAAGAAAAGAAGGAAAATTGTCAACTATTTATTAAAAATATACCAATAGAACGGGTATCCAAACTTGTCTACCTGAGAACCTTAATAAACGAACAGTGGGACCACTCACAAGAGATCAGATGTAGAATAGAAAAAGCAAGAGATGCCTTCATCAAAATGTCTAAGCTCCTCAAAAGCCATAACCTCAAATTAGATTATCAAAGTAAAACTCCTGCGCTGCTATGTGTTCTCCATATTGTACTGTAGCATGGAATTCTGGATATTGACCGAAGCTACACAAAAGAAACTCGAAGCCTTCGAGATGTGGCTATACAGAAGGATCCTTAGAATACCATGGGTAGATAGAGTGACCAACGAAACAATACTGGAAAGAATGGGGAAGGAAAAAGAGGTGATGAAAACGATTAAGAGAAGGAAACTGGGATATCTCGGACATATAATAAAATCCGTCCTCCAAGGAAAAGTGTTTGGAAAGAGAGAGCCCGGAAGAAGAAGGATATCATGGCTCAAGAACCTAAAGACATGGTATTCAAAAACAACCACAGAACTGTTTAAAGCAGCAGTCAACAAGGTCATCATAGCCAGGATGGTCGCCAATATTCGAAACGAATAGGCACTAGAAGAAGAAGAAACTTTTAATGAACGGTTTGGGTGGCTAACCCTGTATTTAAGTCAATATTTCAAACTGGTTTTATTGCTTTTTAAGTATATTTCATTTAATGTATACCTTTATGGAGTTAAATATGGCAGTTTATAGGTTCAGACCAAACCAGTAAGTATCCAAAACTGCCAAATGTCACCTGTCGAAAATCCACTCATCAAGCTATAAAATGGATTTGATACTTTTTATATCAATTTGACTACATTTTAGGAGTTGTCAGATTCATGCTCAACCAAAGTCAAAAATCAAAAATAGGCATCCAAACGTCACAACCGTCAAAAGTGCATTTCATAGAGCCATCAAACTGATCTTATTGCTTTTTAAGTATGTTACGTTTAATTTACATCTTTATAGAATTGAATTTGGTCAATATCATCAGGATTGTGTGCTAATAAAAACAACTTTAGAAGAGATTGGTCATAATTTGTCACTTCTAAACTTGTTTTTTTTTTTGCTCACAACCCTGATGATATTTTTACAAAAACACTGTTTAAGTAAAAGCAAATATGTTGAACAAGATGACTTAGTTTGGCGTCTGTTATCATTTTATTTGAACTACTGAGAAGTTACATAATTATTATTTGTTAACTTAATCAGGTTTTAAGCTCAACTTTCGTATAAAATCAATTCCTGTCTGCTTCGCTGGAAATTAAATGTCGATAAAGGAAATTCTTGGAAGAGAATGAATATGACTTGAACGAGTTTAAATTGGATAAGTTTTGATATCAAATTGCTGTTGTTGTTCAATTTTTAAAAATAGTTTGCCTGAATCTCAGCACAGTGGGTCTATAGTGTCTGATTGGTAAAAAAAAGCAGTAATCACAAAACTACACTAACAGTGCTGTAATTTACGCACATGTTAACATAATATTTCAAGCTTACTTCACCAAATCTTTCATTCTCGCCTAAATCTGATACGTTCTTCTTTTCGAATAGAAATTTTATTTTCCCCAGTGTAGTGAGTACGGTCGTTTGCAATAAACATAAATCAACCGTAGTGGTTACGGGATGTGATGTAAGGGCTTAGCACCCACGCGAAATTCTTTCAACGGCTTTCAGCCCTAAAGGGCATATCATATTTCACTCGAACAGTTCTAAAAATTGCTTGCGTTTCCCGCCAAATTGATGCCTTCCTTTACCTCTTTTCAGCTTTATATTGAGCCATATTAGTATACAGTATCAATCAGTTTGTACTGAAAGTTATTCTTATTTTTTTCAGGTCCAATATTACAATGGAAACCTGCCAGAAACTGTACCAGAACGAAACCATTCAGTTGCAGAAGAGTCTTCCAAATGGTTTTTGCAACGCTTATTTTGATCATATCCTCTGTTGGCCGCCTACTCCCTACGGCACTAATGTCACAATTAAATGCTTTAAAGAGTTCATGGGAATACTATACGATGATACCAGTAAGTAGTTTTAATTATGTGTACCCCTGTATAGTGTGACACAAAAATGCAGTGAGAAGGTCACAATAACCTGAAAAATCAAAGTAAAGTAATGTGACATTTAAATAAGGAAACTGTCTTGTTTTCCAGGTTGTCGTAACTTAGTTTTGAACTGTCCTGTATAAATTGAGTTTTCTTTTCTGTCTTCTTCTTCTTCTATTGCCCTATCCGATTGGCTATCATCATGGCTATGCGGATCATCTTGGTTGCGCATCGGAACAGTTCAGTAGATGTTGCTCCAAACCATTTTCGCAGGTTAACCAGCCATGAACTTCTTCTTCTTCCAGGCCCACGTCGGCCATCAACTTTGCCTTGGATTATGTTTTGGAGAATTCTGTATTTGTTATTTCTCATTATATGGCCAAAATACTCTACTCTACTCTCTGCTCGCTTCACAGTAAGCATGATTTCAGGCTCACATCCTATTCTTCGGAGTACTTCTTCGTTTGTAATTCCGTCTATCCAAGAGATTCTAAGAATTCTTCTGAAAATCCACATTTCAAAAGCTTGCAGCTTTTTTTCCATAGCGTCTGACAGCGTCCAAGCCTCCACATCGTACAGAAGAGTGGAGTATATATAACACATGACTATTCTCTTCTTTAGAGCCAGATTCAGATCTCGACCTGACAGGAGCGGTCTCATCTGCATAAACGTCCTTCTCGCTATTTGAATTCTACGTTTTATCACCTGTGAATGATCCCAGTCCTCGTTCAACGTGCAGCCGAGATAAGTAAACTTTGCCTTCCTCTCAACTGGCTTATTGTTTATATACACGCTACCTGGTTGGGCTGGATTTTTACTAATCACCATATATTTGGTCTTGTTGACATTTAAGTTCAGCCCGTACTCCTCACTAGTTTGGTTGACCCTGTCTAACAACTCTCGTAGCCCCTCTATACTGTCCGATAACAAGACGGTGTCATCAGCATAGCGGATATTATTGATGATTTCACCGTTAACTCTGATGCCTCAATTTGTGTTTTTTAGAGCCTCCTTGAAAACGCTGTCTGAATAACGATTGAACAGGAGCGGCGACAGTATGCAACCCTGTCATACACCTCTTTTGATAGTTGTTGTGCAACATCTGTACTCAACTCTATGAGTTAGAAAGTACAGATGGCGTTCCCAAATCTAAGAACAGCACCACTAATGCCACATCATTTGGTAAACACCGATCTGATTGGTTGAAAATGGTGAGGTTGTGTTTTTTGTTTAACAATCCCAATCCTCTGACTTTTTTTTTTTTTGGTTATCAAGCCCTATAGCCTCTCTGATGAGCCGTAATACGGCGAAACCAGTCAGAGGATTGGGATTGATAAACAAAAAACCAAACCTGACCATTTTCAACCTCTTTTGATGTTAATGTATTCTGTCTGCCAGTTTTCAACTCTGACTGTAGCTTTTTGGCCCCAGTAGAGGTTAGCGATAATTCTGATGTTTTTTCCATCCAGTCCAATATCTGTTAACATCTCTATCATTTTTCCATGCTGGCATCTGTCAAAAGCTTTGGTATAATCAAAGAAACACATATATACGGCGCAGTTTACGTCTCTGCACTGCTGAACCAAGACCTGGACTACAAACAATGCTTCCCGCGTTCCCAGTCCCTCTCTGTCTGTACTAAAACATAAATAAAGTTTGGTAATTTCAATGAAATCCGTTGGAAACAACAAAAAATTATGATTTTGCAATTTTACTTTTAAAATTTTTGACGTTTTTTTTTAGCGGGGAAACCATACCCGAAAGCTCATTTTTCATTGGCTATCTATTGACATATAAAAGTTTATACAAAGTGTTGCAAATAAGCGATTGAACAACAAAATGCACCAAAAAAGTAAAAATAAAAATAATTAACTTTGACGCTCTCTACCGGCGAAACCGTCCAACCTATCAACCCAAGTTGTCATATTTTTAGTAAGCTCATTTTATTGGCTATTCATAGACGTATAAAACTCTACAAAAAAAGGTGCAAATAAACGAGGTACTGGAGATTGAACAAGCGGATGCACCAAAAAGTGATTTGACAAAAATTGGTAAACTTTAACGCCTTCTAACAACCAAACCGTCTAACCTAATAGCCCACGTTGGTATATTTTTAGAAAGCTAATCTTATTAGCTATCCATCGACGTATAAAACTCTACTAAAAACACATGTAAATAAACGAGTTCCTGGAGATTGAGCTAATGGATGCCCCAAAAAAGTCATAAAAATAGTAAAAGTTGACAGATTTAAAGTAAAATCTCTAAAAGGAATTAGAGCAGTAACAGTCAAGGAAAACATTTAGTTAGCTTTGCAGAGACCTCTGGCGGCTAAACCAAGCAACCCATCAACACAAACTGACATATTTTTGGAAATCCCATTTTATTGGCTATCCATTATTGACTAAAGTCTATACAAAGTGTTGCAAATAAACAAGTTATTTGACTGAATTTGACAGTTACTACTTTAACCTTCAATAACTCGGTTACTTTAACAGTTACAAGGTGGTTCAA
Organism: Ips nitidus; assembly: GCA_018691245.2. Classification (NCBI taxonomy): domain Eukaryota; kingdom Metazoa; phylum Arthropoda; class Insecta; order Coleoptera; family Curculionidae; genus Ips; species Ips nitidus. Next base: position 3,261,073 of record CM042794.1, read on the forward strand.
TGTATCAATTATTTAAAGACTGATTTTTTAAATAAGTGACCTGATAGAAACTTAATTTTGAACAGAGAATCAGACAAAGTTATCAGAATAAGGAGTATTCCATTTGAAAAACTAGACTTCTGTCCATTTTTAGAACTGATGTTTTGAGCCTTTTTTTTACCACCCTGTATCATATATTTAACACTAAAACGAAAAAAGTGTGTGTAAATTGAAATTGTTTTGGAGACTGAAAATATCAAATTTTACATAAAAATCGTAAATATCTCAGAAACGGATACAGATAGGCGTATGACATTAATACACGAAATATGTTTAGATATATATTTTCATATTTTTACTTTTTTTACTTAAAAAAGGTATTTTAGACACTCCAGTTGTGGTAATTCAGAAAATTAGTGGATATTGTTAGGTTAGGTTAGGTTAGTCATTGGGAATTATTAGGAATTACTGGGCATTGCAAGGAATTAGTGAGCATTATTGGCATATTAGGAATTAGTGTATAAAATTTTCCGTACAAGTTAACTATGTCAATTAAGTACCGTAAAACCAGTAATTTTAATGAATTTTGCTAAATTACAGTACAAAGTCACCGATTTATTAGAGTCCACTGGACATGTCCACATTAATTTTAAGAGCCTCTATTAGGATAGGGTTTAAGGATCAAAGTTCTATCCAGGGTAATCCAAGTTACACTTAGAATCCAGATTACATAGTTTGATTTAATCTTAGCTTAATTAACAATAATTACACTAGCAGTGTAATTGATGATTTGTTTGGTAGGATATTGACAAACAATACCATGTGTGTTGCCTGAAAGCACCTTATTTCTGGACAAATTGTCAGGTTGGATAATTCACAAGTGTTGTAGTGATTTACGTGTGGCTTTACCAATTACCGCCAGAAACTCGTTAATTTTTAGAGTAATTACTTAATACACTCAACGCGACATCTCTATCGATCATAAAGTCTTTTAAGCATAAAATCGGCGTTTGCATTTTTTCATGCTTATTTCCATATAAACGACCCGAAAAAACATGCATAATTCAATTATTTCGTATATCAGTAGAGTTTTTAAACTATCAGAGTGCAGTTTTGCCCTTTCTCTTACGGAAATACGCCCCTAAACTGTTCTGGAGCCCTTTTGGTAATTAAGAACTCAACAGCAGTTGGCGGTTAAGCCGCATTATAGTTCAGTTAACTCTGTTGCATGCAATTTATCAGGAACTTGTAATAGGTTTATGATATGCGCGGAATTGTCATGTGAAGCCCTGAAGTTTGCTGATATTAAATACGGGATAATGCTAGGAAGGGCGCATTGATAAAATTTAATTAGAGTGTAATAGCACCCACGGGCGTCGCCAAAGGGGAGCAGGTAGGGGCAGATGCCCCCCCTTAGAAATTAAAAAAAAGTAATATCAATGAAAATTTACAGGATTTTCATAATAAAATAGTCGACAAATTTACGAAAAACCGAAGGAGATTATGTTTCAATTGATATAATCAGGAAATAGGTCTCACTGAACAAGTTTCTTGCAATTTTAAATGAAATACCATTTTTCCATCTTCCATTCCATATCAACATGCCCCCCCCCCCTTAGGTCATAGGCTGGCGACGCTCTTGATAGCACCAATAGCCATGCATAACCTATGTAGATACACAGCGAATCAAGTTAGATGGAAATGACGTCACAAGTTTTAATAAAAAATTATCCGTATAATATTGGATGAAACATTTGGCAAATTTTAAACTCAGAGACAAAATGGCGGCAGTTAGAGCAAAACTGACAACAGATTCGTGTTCTCCCTGTCAATGTTAAATAAAATGGCGTGACACGTCTAAATCCAATATGGCGAAAGTCAGAATAGTAAAACAAGAAAATCCATTATTTGGACAAAACTTCTGTTTATTTTCCAAAAAAATTGCGAATAACTTGTTTGTTTGAAACATTCCGTATAGACACATCAAATGGTCGTAGGTAGCTAATACAAACTACCATGTGACGTTAAGCGGGACCCGCTAAGTTGCCCAGTGTGACCGCTAGAGGATGTTGGATTTGATTCCTATTTTTCAGAAATTTTTCTAAATATCTTGAAAACGGTTTGAGTTATCAGTGTGAAATATTATGCCCTAAGAGACGCAACGTTTGGTAATGGTAATGGTAGGTGTGGATGGTGACAGATGTATTGCGACCTGATTAGATCTATTGTACCCCATCTTCTTTTGTTATCTCAAGGTTTTCTTGTTCATAGCAGTTCCTCAAGATTTAGTTCCTTTAGGAATTTCAGAATCTTGAGTGGGTCTGTTCGAGGTATTTCTTCCACAACCAGCTGGGGTAATCTCAGTGTGTTTAATCTTCTATGGCGTACAGCATAACACTCCAGCAAGATGCGGTGGGGTGTTTCTGGTTCTTCTCCGCAAAACCTGCAGGTACTGTCCTCTTCTAGGCCTAGCTTCCTTAGGTGTTCTCTGAGTCGACAATGACCCGTTAGAAACCCCGTTAATGCCTTGAGACTAATTTTGCTGAGGTTAATCAGAGTCTTCGATCTTGCTCGGTTAAAATTGCTGAGGAGATCTTTGGCCTGCCTCAGTCCTGGAAGTCTTTGCCAGTGCGGAAGCAACGTTTATTTTATGAGAAAAACGTATAGACATTTTTCTCATAAAACGCAGCGTTTATCTGTAAAAAAATTAAAAACTAAAATTTTTAAGTTTTATGAAGCGACACCCAATTTATGTAAAAAAATATGAACAACAAAAATTGCGTTTGGCAGAGTAGACATATTTCGGGCGATGGTCGAAAAGTGACATAGGGCACTAAAGGGCGTTTACGGCCTGTACAAATGAGTAGCGGCCTAGAAACTGCTAAAAACCGACAGTAAAACTAACTTTCTAAGCTACCCTCAAAATGGTACTATTTACAGCCAATTTGACACCGGAGTTGAATTTCGAAGATCAAAACTAGTCTAGAAAGACAGTTTCGTTTAGGTAGTACCAAATTGGCGGCGTTGGCTGTAGTACCCTAGTCAACTGTAATTTCGGTTAATTCTTTTTGCAGTTTTTTGCTGATATCTCAGAAACGATTTGAGTTAGAACTTTGAAACTTTTATGTAATCCGGTGTGACGTAAAACGCAGCGTAAACCTGTAAAAAATTAAAAACTCAAATTATTTTGTTACTTTTCTTTACTATTTTATAATGAAGTTTAAATTATGACAAAAAATATATTTTTGAGATGAGAAAAATAACGTGAATCTGAGAGTATATTATTATTTAAACAATTTGTAATTTACATTTACAAACTCAGAATTGTTAAAATAACTGTCATAAATCTCAAAAACGCGTTTTGTTGTGAGAACTGTAAGAAAACTGAGTTAAACTGTAATTCTTGCCAACTTTGACAGTATTGACATTAGTGACAGATATCACGAGGTTTTTGTCATTGTCAAAATAAGTGTCATAAATCTCAGAAACACGTTTTGTATCGATTAGTGCAAGAAAACATTTCTAACCTCTGATTTTTCAACTTTTGAACAGCTTGACAGTCGAAGACAAAATTGTTTGTCAAACATACTTGGAGTAAGAAAATTATTCTTTTAAGCACATTTTTAGAATCATTATTAAATTTACTATCCATAAACCTAAAAAACACCACAAAATTTGGTACAGTAAGGGAGAAAAGCCGTGTCAAAGTTTGAACTGCCAGAAACACAGTTTGGAAGGACAGTCAGCAACAAAATCGCAGGTAAAACCCACTTGGAATAAGAAAATGACTCTTTTAAGCACATTTTTGGAATCCTCATTAAATTTCCTATCTAGTAACTTTACAAACACTACAAGTTTTGTAAAGTCAGTGAGAAAAGCGTTGTCAAAATTTGAACTGCCAGAAGCACAGTTTGAAAGGACAGTCAAAGACAAAATTGACTGTAAAATCTATTTTAAGTTAGAAAATTACTTTTTAAGCACATTTTTGAAATCCTCATTAAACTTCCTATCTAATAACATGAGAAACACTGCAAAACTTGGTACAGTCAGGGAGAAAAGCGGTGTCAAAGTTTGAACTGCCAGAAGCACAGTTTGAAAGGACAGTCAAAGACAAAATTGACTGTAAAAGCTATTTTAAGTTAGAAAATTACTTTTTTAAGCACATTTTTGAAATCCTCATTAAACTTCCTATCTAATAACATGAGAAAAACTACAAAACTTGGCACAGTCAGGGAGAAAAGCGGTGTCAAAATTTGAACTGCCAGAAGCACAGTTTGGAAGGACAGTCAAAGTCAAAATTGACTGTAAAACCTACTTTGAGTTAAAAAATTACTTTTTTAAGCACACTTTTGAAATCCTCATTAAACTTCCTATCTAATAACATGAGAAACACTACAAAAAACTTGGTACAGTCAGGGAGAAAAGCGGTGTCAAAGTTTGATCTGCCAGAAACACAGTTTGAAAGGACAGTCAAAGACAAAATTGACTGTAAAATCTAGTTTGAGTTAGAAAATTACTTTTTTAAGCACATTTTTGAAATCCTCATTAAACTTCCTATCTAATAACATGAGAAACACTACAAAACTTGGTACAGTCAGGGAGAAAAGCGGTGTCAAAATTTGAACTGCCACAAGCACAGTTTGAAAGTACAGTCAAAGACAAAATTATGTGTAAAACCTACTTTGAGTTTTTTAGGTACATTTTTGGAATCCTTATTAAACTTCTTATCTAGTAGCCCCAAAAAACAATACAAGATTGTAAAGTAGTACACAATTTGTAATTTACCGGTCAAATTTACTTGGTAAAGTTAAATATTTACTTTTCCGGTAGTTTACCCATCACTAAATAGTATACCCTTATCAAAAAAACTCAGGTCTGTATGTGTGTGTAATTCAAAAACCGTCAATGCTAGCAAAAACTGACTAGACCACTATATATTTCGTGAAAATATCTATAAAAATAATATTTTTCAATTTCCCCTTGTATCTTAAAAACTACTATATTGTATACAGTCTGTCCCAAATTCGATGCTCACCATTGGAATCTCAGTTATTATCGAAGGTACAAAAATGTTTAAATTAGAAAAGTTTTAAAGAATTACATGGCTAATTCAATACTCTTTTGAAAAATAACTCAGCATTTTTTGTTTTCGATATATTTGAACAAAACTGAAAAATGATTGATGATGATTTTTTCTTTGGCCATTATTGTGCAAATTGTTTAGTGGACAGCTGTTAAACTAAAATAAATATTTTTATACCATGCGATACATCAATAAAATGGTGATTTTTTGGCCTATTAGATGATAATAAAATTAGATATGGCTTCCATAAGTAAAACAAAAGTTAGTGTCCTAACCTCAAAAATAAATAAAGATAGAACATTTTTGGGACAACCAAATTATTCTTCAGAACAAAGTGTTCTAACAATGTCGAAGTTTAGCGACTGTCTAATAAACAGTTTGCAAAATAATGGCCATGTAAGAAATCAGCACTGTTCAGTTTTTTTGAAATATCTTGAAAACAAAAAATAATAGAATATTTAAAAAAAAATTTGAATTACCCATATAATTCTTTAAAACTTTTCTAATTTAAACATTTTTGTTACTTCAATAATAAATAAATAAAATAATAAACTGATATTCCAATGTCGAGCATCAAATTTGGGACAGACTGTATGCAATATTTAATTTCCACAATTCTATACCTTTCAAAAATAATCGTGATGGGACACCCTGTACAAACAACAAAAATTAGCTATTTTTTTAAAACATTGACTAATTTAAAATTTTGATGAAAATTTAATCGACTAAATGGTTAAACTGCTGTAATACAAATTGCCTCGTGTAATTGCTCTTTCTCTTCGTACAAATTGAAGTTTTAATTGCCGCACATTATTTGGACAAACGTTCCATTCGTTTTACTACTGTTCCATTCAGTTAGTTTTTATTTTTGTAACGCGAAATAAATTTCGAGTTAAATTATGTTAAAACAAAAAAAAATTAAAAAAAATGTTTCCTTTCACTAGAAACTTTCAACTAAATTTACATAATTTACTAAAACTTTGGGATGAAAATTAGCTGGGTATTAATTGCCTGGCTGAACTTCAATGCAATTGAAAACTCTGTACGCGACGTCATTTAACCTTTTTACCACATAGTAAGGTCCCTCCCAGTGTCGTTGCCATCTTTGACTTAATCCTTTGCTCCTCCTGGGTTGAAACATCCACACAGCATCACCTTCCTTATAATTGCCACCAGTTGGTCTGTGGTCCAGTGTCATCTTCATACGGTTGTTGTTTGGTCTCATCTTCTCTCTCTCAAGTTTCCGAATTGTGATGGATCCCTTCTGTAACGAACACTGGTCGCACCGTTTACACCATTCCTCAACGTCCTTTCTGAAGTTAATCCAGTAAAATCGATCTCTTATCCTAGCCAAAGTCTGGTTTACTCCAAAGTGTCCTCCTCCGCGTCTGTCATGTAGTTCTCGCAGCACATTCTCTTTGCAGGAATTGGGCACTATTGTTTGGTAAACAAAGCGTTTTCCGTCTGGACTTTCCCATTTGCGAGTAATTAAGTCATCTTGCAGTCGAAGCGAATTCCACTGCAACCAGTAACCCCTTACTGTTGGTCCATATCTGGAAATCTGTTGCCAATCCGGTTTCAAATCCTTCTCCAACCATCTTCTGATTACTTTCATATCAGAGTCTGAGCGCTGTCCTTTTATTATGTCCTCCTTAGAAATGCTGCTCTTCATTCTTTTTGTAGCCTCTTTATCTGTCACCATCGCGATTTGACCAATGCTCCAACCATTATGAATTTGTCCTTTCCGGTATCTTAAATCACTATCCAAAGCTTGACGATCCTCTACATATCGCGGTAAATGTCTTTCTGGATTCTTCATTTCCTGCTCCTGGTTACGCCAGTTCTGCGGGGTCGGTAAACGAGACTGCTGTCTGCAATTCCATTGGTAATGTCCTTTACGTCCACAAGTATAACATGTAATGTTTCTTTTAACAGAAGAGTTCCGGTGATTTGTTCTAATGTCCTGATTTCGTCGGCACTGTGGGTTTGGAGAACAAGACCGCTGTCTGCAATTCCTTCTAATGTGTCCCGTACGTCCGCATCGATAACACTCCACTCTCGTGATCGGACGTGACCGTTCTAACTGTCTGGACTGACCATTTCCTGATGCTGCCATTTGTTGCACTAATTGGCCTACCATTGCTTTAATTTCATCTATTAATGTAGCAGCATGATCGGCTGGCGGTACTCTTTCCTCTTGAATAGGCTCTGGCTTTAAATCATTGCACGCAGCTTCAATTTCCAGCGCTCGAATCAGTAATTCGCTGTTGTTGCTCCCTTTGAACATCTTCAGCCATTTCTTTACCTCCAGATCTCGAATCCCATCTACAAAATACTGTGCCACAAGTTCTTCTTGGATTTCATCCGGGACGGCTGGGTAAGCCAGATGCACAAGGCGACGAATTTCGGTTTCAAACTCTTGATCCCCATAACGACGTTCTAATGCAGCTACTAATGCTTCATAGTTGCTTCGTTGGGCGATAGGCACCGTCTGTAACAGCTCCAATGCAGGTCCTCGTAATGCCACTACTAGTGCAACAACAATACGTTTAGTCTTAATAAGAATTAAAGTTTAATTCCTTTACTCAAAACTCCCTAATTTAATCAACTTTTTAGGTTACACTGCACGCTTTTATTGATTAAATGTTACTCAATATGTTTTCTCAAGCACAAGTCAAGCAAATTATTTATAAAATTGTAATTTAAACGTTATCAAACATAATAACTAAGTTCAGAGTATTAAGACTAAGAGTTTTCTAAAAATGTGTTTGTTTTGAGTTTTCCTCGTGTGATGCACGAATTCAAGCTGAATAATTTAAAGTTTACTTTTGTATTTTCTTATATTTAATGCCTGCACTGTATTTAATTTATTGTCGTAAAGTTATCAGCCAATTTATTATATTAACTTTCCTTATCTCGCTTTGCAAAACTATAATTAAAAAAGCAGTTTTATTCAATCATATCTATTGTTTCCCTGCAGTTTTGTCTATACTAACAATGTTTTGATACATATTAACTTTAGATAGTAATTATTAATAGTCTGATACTTGACTGGAAAATTGCAACACAAATAGTTTCAAAGCGATCAAGGTTGGGAGTTTTCTAACAATATAACTTAGATTACCTATAGTCAAAATTTTACCCATCTAGAATAACGTCAAGCAGGTGAAAAAACACGCATGTCTTGAATTAGAGCGAATAGGCGAATTATAGGTCATTCAGCGAATAGGTGTGCCTGAACTCATTTAAAGATCTCTTCTACACTGATTTTGTGCTTTGCACAATAAAGCTAAAATAGTAATTTGACATACCAACATTACCATCTTAATTTTACGAAGAAATAATGCATACTGAGCAATTTACTAAATGCATACATATGCAAAATGCAAAATTCAATGTGCTATCTGTAACTATGTGCTAATGTAACAAAGAAACCGTGTCAAGATGGCATCCCGATTGAATACTCCAATGTGTAAGATAGAACATCAGGGCTTTGAAAGTAAGTAATCCTATCAATGCCGAATTAAAACGGCGAGAATGTAGGTCACTAAAACCAAATTAACTGCAATTTTGAAAGGCAAAATAAGAGATCAAATCTATTCAATGTATTCTAAAAAATATATGTATCAATGACAAATTTGCGAAAACATTTAATTTACGAAAATGGAGAGAATTTTTATGTTTCCATTTCTGCTTTGCATGGTATAAAAGCACTGGTTTTAAATAGAATAGTAACCGGAAATATTTGGACCATCAAATTCGGCAAATTATTGTTACAAAAATAAAGAATTAAGAAGATATACATGAGTGCGTTGCTAAATGGGATTATCTTCATTCTCGGAGTCACTTAATTCCGAGCTTAAGTCAGAATCTGAATCATTATTGGCATCAGTAATAATGAGTAGTTCAATGTTTGAAATATCACAGTATTTTATGGTGTTCCAAGAGAATGGTATATTAGCTTGTTGACATGTTGAATGTAGTTCCTCATATTCTGCTGGCATTTCTCTTAAAACCCTTTCCCAATTTGTCCATACTTCTACTGCTGTCCCTTTAAACTCATCATCATATTAGTTTATCATATTTTTTCTTGCATTTGGACCAGACCAACTCTATAGGATTGTATTGGCAATGATATGTTTTTTTATTATAATCGTATAATAATGAAATAAGATTATGAAAAAAAATGCTTGCCAGAAATAGAGTCTAATGGAGAAACTTTGTTGAGCCTTATATTCCGCCATGGAATGATGGGAATATTGATTGATATTGACGATTAGTATATCTTACTTACTTACTTTCCGTGTCCGGGTCACCATTTTCAGATTCTAAACTACCCAAAATCAGCCTCAAGGTGGCTTTGTCATTTTCTTTAATGAGGTCCTCTCCTGTCCAAGTTTCCCCTACGTTCGGACAGATTGTCAGGTGTTGGTAGTTTTAGGCCGTGCCACATTCACACAGGTCGTCCTCGCTGTAGCCCCATCTTTTGGCCAGTATCGCATCTTGAGACAACGGTTCTCAGTCTGTTTAGCGACTCTTGCCACAAAATTCTTCGCCGTATTTCAGGCTTGATTGGTAGGGGAGTTGTCATCCGTAAGAAACTTTTGCGGGTCTTGGGTCTGCTTTGTGGCATTTGATCGGTATATACAGGGTGTCTGTGGTCGGTTTCTTGGTTCCTTCTCTCTGATTCCGCAGCATCATTTCTCCTCTTGGGGTCGGTTTAAAGCAGCCGGACACTACCGAACAGTCTCGTTCAGAGCCTGGTCAACGTGCTTGGTGTAGGAAGAATAGGTTCATATACTGGTGCGGCGTATTCGGCGGTAGAGAACATAGAGCGAGCGCCGAGGTCCTGAGGACTGTTCCCCATTTTGTGTTGTGAGTTTCCTAATAATTTTGTTTCTCGCGCATATTTTCCATTTGACCTCCTGAAAGTGCTTTCGGTAGGTTAGAATGCGATCCAAACGGAGGCCCAGGTATTTCGGTGCATCGTTATGTTCCAATTCCTAGCCTTGTCACGTTATCTTTAGCTTCCTGTTTTAGGGGGTTAGGCTCCTGGCTCCTGCGTTAGGCTTGAGATAGTTGATCTTGTAGTTTGTGTGATCTTGCGTTTCTTATCAACAGCGCGTGTCAGTTTGTCCTTTACTTTATTGAAAGCCCTGCCTTGGGTTGCTACAGAAGTATCGCCGGCATATATGAACCGTCTTGTATGTTCATTTGTGGGTTGGTCGTTTGTGTAGATATTGAAGAGAATTGGCGCAAGAACCTACCCTACCAAAATGCCGCGATTTTAAAGAAAACATTCAAATTAGTAGAACTTGTAAACATCGTGTCATCTTGCCAGCTACTTTAAAGTAAACCTTTGCTATAGATCCAAGTTTCATCCAAATAAACAGGTATTAATCCATTTGACGCTTCCTGGTTTTTTGTAAACATCCTCAAAAATTTCATTAGCTTCATCTGGAAGTTCTATCAAATATTGGCGGTTACTAGTCCTTTTCCATTTAAAACCAATGCTTTTACACCATCTTCGCAAAGCAGAAATGGAAGCGTTAAAATGCTCTCCAATTTGGTCAATTAATTCTTCTTCTTCTTCTGGTGTCGTATCAGGTCCTCCTGATGTTGTCAATCACAATGGCAAGTTGTGCCCTATCTTCGGCGAGTCTAGTTGTTCTGCGCTTCGAATTCCCTAAGATTCCTTACTCACGAGGCTTGCCTTCTACCGACTCCTCTGTTGTTTGATGATGTTTTGACCATTTATTTGCAGTGCAGCATCATTATACGGCTGACGACTGAAAATCATAAACTTAGTTTTAGTGATATTTATGTTTAGACCCATCTCTTGTCCCATCCCGTTGACCAAGTCTAAAAGACGTTGAAGGTCCTGGAGATCTTCACATAAGTTTGCGGTGACAGTATACATCCCTGTCTCACGCCACGCCGAATCTGACATTCGTCGGTTAGTTTTCCATTGACCCGGACCACTGCTTTTTGTAGCCAATACAGGTTCTTAATAATGCGTATGTCTCTGTCATCAACTTCAGTTCTCCTCAGCACATCTATAAGTTTTTCATGTTGTACCCTGTCGAATGTTTTCTCATAGTCACTACATCAGTCTTTGCGTTGATCGCGACACTTTTGAAGAAGTATATTTAAGGCAAACATTGCTTCCCGGGTACCAAGAGCATGTCGAAAACCAAACTGGGTTTCGTCCAGATCACTTTCACATTTGTTGCGTATTCTTCTATGAATAATGCTAAGGAATACTTTTAGTGTGTGGCTCATAAGACTTATCAACCTGTAATCACTGCATTTCTTTGCACGTTGTTTTTTAGGCAATGTCATAAGCACGGACTTCAGCCAGTCTTCTGGTATCTCCCCAGTGATGTACACCGTATTGAATAGTTTAACTAAAATCCCGTTGTTGTCTTCTTGGATCATTTTCAAAAGTTATTATATGGTCCGAGCGCTTTTTGATTTTGCGGAGTATATGCTATATAGTACTTCGGACTTTAGGATTTCTGGACCTTCCACGCTAACAGTGATGTCTGGTTGATCTGATCTGTTGTCATCAACTAGTTCAGCTATGTATCCACTCCAGGCTTCAAGAACCTCAAGTTCGTCAATGATTAGTCTGCCTGTATTATCAACCAGCATATTAGGAGTTTTCCTAGGTATATAGGCCAGCAACCTTCCTAACTTTCTTGTACATGTTGAACATGTCATGTTTCCTTTCCTGCTCTTCCATTTCTCTGCATCTGTCTGTCATCTATTTGTCCTTAGCGTTCCGGATCTTGTTCATAATTTCCTTTTGTTTATTCCTATATTCCATCAAATTATGCTTCAGTCTTCTTCGTTGTTTCTTCTAGTATTTTGTCAGTGATCCATCGCTGTTTTTTGGGTCTGACATTGGTAGTTGGATGATGATTTATGACTTTACTGAGCTGGTTCTGGAACAGTTTCCAAATGTCATTGGTGTTGATGACTCTCAGGTTTTTGTTTAAAGTAGTTTCCAATATATTCCTGTCGAGTTTGTTTATATCGATTTTAGCCTGATGCGTGTTCTTTGTTAGTCTCTTTAACTGAACCTTGATATTGGCAACCAGTGTTAATATCTGCGCCTGGATATGTTGTGACTCTGTTGACAGAGTTTCGGAATCTTTTGTTGATTAAGATGTAGTCGATCTGGTTTTTGACCGGGTGTATTGGATTATCCCTTGGACCCTTCCAACCTTCGTTTGTGTAACTGATACCAGGTGTTTGTTATGACCATGTCATGCTCTTGGCAAAAACTGTATAACCTCCACGTTCATTGGCTTCGCCCAGGCCATGATCGCCTACTAAGTCAGATCTGAGGCCTTCGCCTATTGTTGCATTAAAATCACCTATAATGTAGATGATTTCATTACCCTTCAGACTCCTTAGTGTTTCGTTGTTATGCTTTTTATCTGCCGTGGGCGCATATACTTGTAATATATTAATGTTAAATGGGCAGGTGTTCAGTTGTAAGAGCATAATCCTGTCGTTTATGGGGACAAAGTTCCTAAAAATCGGTCAATTAATTGCTTTCGCAAATTTGCCGTTGTTACATAATCTTTTTTAGCATACATTGAATAAATTTGATCTCTTATTTTGTTTTTCATAAAAACGGTTATTTTGGTTTTACTAACCGATATTTCCTTAGAAATGTTGGTGAAATAGAAGTCGTTATCTTCAATTCGAGCCTTTTTCATTTGGCATAAGATAGCAGACTCACTTTTAAAGCCTGTGATGCTCTATCTAATCTATGGTTCATTTTTTTTCCCGTGGCGGTTACGTCATCAAGTGCTCCGCCATATTGAAATTTACGCACGTCGTTTATTACAAGCTAGGCTATCCATCTTTTTAATCACCTGTTTGGACGTTGCCGTATTGACAAATTCCTCCTTTAAACCTCACAATATGTATCTTTCATTAAGCAATTATAAATGAAAATGAGAAAACTATATTGTTTTGAAAAAAAAACATTCTAAGAATCTCACATGTTTTGCATGCAATAAATGCTTTTTTTTTCGAAATCTGTATAATTCATCGGTCCATTTATTACTGCAACCAACAATACACCAGGTTCACATCTGCTCGTGGAAGATGTGGCAACATAGAGCATAGTCCAACTGACAGTCGGCTAAACATTTTGAGGTTAGGAATTATAAAAGTTGAAAAACACTAAAAACTACAAACAGAAGAAATAAAAACTTAATTTCGGGTTGTTTAAGTTTATTAATTAGTGTTGTTATTGCAAGACCTTCGTAGAATTTAAGATTTTTCTTCACCAAACTGGAAAACTTGCAACATTTGGTGGTAAACAAAGGCGGAAAGTTCCAATCAAACCTTGGCTTGGGAACAACAACCACATTAAATTTAAATTATCTGGAAAGAACATCACAGATAGGTGCATTCAAACGAGTCATTAACAGCCCAATACCAACGTTTCAAGAATTATTCCATAAAATTTGCAAGAAAGGAAAGGCAATGTGTGTATCCTGGGGACTATTAAATCCTAAAGCAGTGTTTTAACTTATAACAGAATTGTTTGTGTTTTAAGAACTTGCTTCTTGGTTTTGTGATATAGATTGCTTTTTATTTCCTTTTGTAAATTTACCCAGCATTAAATACAGGGTGTCTCAGTTTTAAGTGCCCAAACTTTAATGTCGGATAGTACGTCGAAAAATAACAACACTTTGCTATATAAACCTATATCCAATAGGGCGTCGTTACTGATATACAGGGTGTGTTAAGTATTTTGACTGAGACAAAGAGCCATAAGAATTGTCACAGTCAAAACTTAACGTAAGCTTTTCCAAAAGGCACTAAATAACTTTTAATTTGTTAGACAAAGTATTTTTATTTAAGAATTGTTTCAAGTCAAAGTTACTTAACGTAAGCTTTCCTAAAGTATCTCTGTCCAAAAGGCACTAAATAACTTTTAATTTGTTTTATTTATTTAATTTGTTTCCTAATTTAAGTTATGTGATAATAATAAATTTTTATACCATTATAACTTTCCTTTTTTACTCTGAAATGTGCGTCAATCCGAAAAAAACACAAGAGGACTTTTGTCTCCCAAATTAAACAGTCTCTCAAAAACAAATTTAAACAGTCATCTCAAAAACAAATTTTAATTTCCAAAAAGTGGCGTAACATTTTTTTTAACCAAAGTACCTAGGCGTACGTCGGTAAGTACGACACTGGTTGCGTCACAGTTCAATTTTTTATTTCATTGAAGACGTTTTGAACAGGAGATATTCACACAAAAATTCGCTGTTGTTGCTCCCTTTCATTACAATATCATCCAAAAACGGTTTTCGAGAAATTCTCAATACAATTTTTTTTAAAAAACTTTAACACCCTGTATATCAGTAACGACGCCCTATTGGATATAGGTTTAATAGCAAAGTGTCATAGTTATTTTTCGACGTACTATCCGACATTAAAGTCCAATGCAGGCACTTAAAATGAGACACCCTGTAGATTGCTTCTTTATTTCCTTTTGTAAATTTGCAGTGGCGTTAAATTTTTTTGCCCATGAAACCAAAGTACCTAGGCGTACGTCGGTAAGTACGACACTGGTTGCGTCACAGTTCAATTTTTTATTTCATTGAAGACGTTTTGAACAGGAGATATTCACACAAAAATTTCATTACAATATCTCCAACGGTTTTCGAGCATATCAATTTGGTTTTGTTGTGTGATTTATTTAAAATGTTTTTTCAATTTTAGTTCAATTTATTGTAAGAGCAGGTAGGTACCTCAGTTAAAGAAATTATCTAATTTTATGATTGTTTATGAAGAAAACTAGACTTCTTAGATAAAAAAGAAACTTGAGTGTACTTTTTAAAGATTTTATTTGTATATTTCATAATGTGTAAATAATACAATTAAAATAGTAATTTAACCTACTATCTGATGTAAAAGTATTTAACAGTAGCACCATCTGTTTCTAGCCTTATAGTCAGAGAAGATACGGCAAAATTTATAAGGGCTAATTCTGCAAAATAATGGCATTTGAACAAATTTATGTATTAAGTAACTTGTATCTTTCTAATATTACCTGAAACTTATTAGAAATTTGTTTTTTCAGCACTCTGCATATGGATTTTGACAACACCATTATAACCATAGCTTCAAACATTTTTTGTTCAGTCTTTTAAAATTTGGACCCTTTCAAAGCATGATAAGCAAACTCCAGATTAGGCAAATAAAGGTACCTGAAACATAAGCTATTTAGTATTAGCAGCTTACTAATACCTCTACCAGAGTCCTTTTTATAGTATTAGGTAAATCACCTTGTCAGCTTCTGCTAAATACACCTTTACTCTATATCCATGTTTCTTCGAGAACCACTGGCTTGAATAAACTTGGTTTTTGTAGTGTTCTTGTAAAAACTCTTCTTGGGAGTAAGTAAATACCTATATGGGCTGTTTCCTTGTGACAGTGTTTTCTATTAGAAAAGGCATCCTTTTCTGTTCCACAAACTCTAGTTCCTTCAGAATGTTTCACTAGGCCCCTTGATAGTTGTAAAGCGTATTAAGAAGGTGGCATTTTCAAAACTGACTACCGAAACACACACACATTATCTAGTCTCACACGTAGTATCGCAGTTAAAAACAAGTTATATCAAAATACTCCTTAAAATATCGTAAAATTTACATCAAAAATAAAAAATGTCTCTTTGTTTACTTTTTGTCAACAATGGCGGCCGATTTTCGAGCCTTGTCGTCCTGATTCATTGCCGACGTGACTAGATGACGTCAAAATTCTATCGCGCTCGGAACGCATGTAAGAGACAAGAAAGGCAAATGATGACGTAACCGCCACGGGAAAATAAATGGACCATAACACATTGGAGTAATCAATCGGGATGCCATCTTGAAACTGTTTTTTTTTCGTGCTCATGAAAAAAGCACCACATTTAGAATTAGCATAACAACGCTTTTAATTAGACAGGATGACAAAATTAACAACGTGCCATTTTTGCTAAAACTGTTTATTTCATATGTTTGATATGCGAGAAACAAAGATGTAAAAGGATGGCGTCTTTCTCCGATTAAATTATTTATCTAACTTGATATTGTAGAGGCGTGTATCATTGCCGTTTTATTCCCCATATGGAAGAATAAAACTGGAATCCATTTATCCAATTGGATAACCCGGAAATGGCCGGTTCTATTGCCGGAAATGCTAGCATATTACATGTTTTACGTTCTGCTGCATTTCCTGCACCGTTAGAGGCTAAAATAAATACAACCGCATCAAAATCGAATATATCAAACCCTTGTGGACATTTCATGTTATTGAGTTTCTTATCGTTTTCTGTTTGATCACGTTATACACTTATTGGTGTTGCTAAGTAAATTCAATTTGTTTAGAGTTGATATATTGACCGTTATACAGCCCTGCAAAAATATTTAGTGACTTCTTCTAGCTTCTAGCTTTCGTCCCTTTTGTGTTTTAGTGGAAATTTGTTACGCAATTTCAACTCAAAGTTGCATCGGAACTAGTTATTACGCAGTCAATTAATGTCGTAAATTTGATTCAGGTTGAAACTGTGAATTGGATTAGCTTTAGGTGGAAATTTGGCCCAACTGGAATGAAGTATGTAAATAAGCTTTAAGCCATTACGACCGAATTGCTGATTGTGATTTAAGACCCTTCAATTAGAAACTTTGAGGTGTTATATCTCTAAGTTCAAGTAAATTTTAATAGTAATGAGGTTTAGTGTAAATGGTAGGAACTGACAAATAAAATAAAAACAACAAAACTAAAAAATATTTTGAAAGAACCTTTTGAACAATTTGAACACTGTAGAGGCCATCTTAAGTGTTGTGAAGTTTGAGACAGTATACAATTTCTTTGGCAATCTTGATTTGGATGTCAATTTCATTGTTTTCAGTGACACAGTTGTCAAGTTTGATAAGACGAGATTTATCGTCGTTTTTAAAACGAGTTTTAAACTTGATAACGTGGTTTTGATGGTCATTTTCATATTTTTGAGTAAGAAAGTTTGCAAACTAGCTTAGTGGTTATAAACAGGGATGTAAAAGCGGTAATTTTCGAGTCAAAATTACTATTTTTGTGGAAAATTACTCCATGCTTGAAAGAAAATTTTCCTAAATAGGGAGAATAACTGTCAAACTTGTCATTACGATTGTCAAATTTGTTATTGTTAAACGTCATGGATTCTAATTAGATAACTTAAGACATCTAAATTTAGTGATTAAAAAAGTACATTTAAACCTTAATTTGGATTGATATGAGATGTTTGGTACTACTACTTAAAAACGAATTATTTTTGAATTTTCAGATTTCCCATATTGTCCATAAATTTAATTTTCCTGAAATTTTACATCCCTGGTTATAAATTTGATTTACTTAGTCCAATTTTAAGTTTTTTACTGTGACATTTTGCAATCTGAACCCTCACATGCAAATTGCAACTTAGCTTAAATGACCTTAAAAATATGTTGGTACAATCGGCCATTATTACCTCAAATTTGTTGATTTTTGACCAGTTTTCAAAATATTCAGGTTGAAAATTGACTGACTCAAAATTTTCTTTAATTTTCGTGGTTTAGGAAGTTACCCTTTCTCTTTGTAAATCAATTTACAAGACTTTTGATCAACTTTTTAGCGTTCAAGTTTCTACCAAATAAGTTATTGTAAAGTCTGTTATTATTATTATGCAATTTTGAACCTGCAACCTGTAAACACTAGTTGAAATCTGTCAAAAGTGTCTTTAACATGTTTTTTTAACTTCCAACACTGGAAATACCAGTTGACGCTTGTCAAAACAATCACGTGACCATACAAAATAATCTAAATTGTGAAAATTTTCTAAAACCAATTTAGGCAGTTGAAAGCTGAAATTGTAAAATACAAGTCACGTGACGTTGATAATGCAATTTTGAGCTTACAACACTGTGAAAGCCAGTTAACACCTGTCCATTTTAGTCACGTGACTTTTAAAATGTAGTTTAATGGTTAAAAATTTGTTAAATTAAATTTAGACAATTGCAAAAGTTGAAATTTGTAAGAGACATGTTATGTGACTTTGATAATCCAATTTCTGTGCTTGCAACACTGTAAAAGCTAGTTGATACCTGTCAAAATTAGCCACTTGGTACTTAAATATAGTTTAATTGTTAAAAACTTGGTAAATTTAAGTTAGACAGTTGTAAAATCTAAAATTGTAAAATACACGTCACGTGACTTTAATAATGCAATTCTGACCTTGCAACACTGTAAAAGCTAGTTGACACCTTTCAAAATTGGTCTTCTAAAACGTAATTTAATCGTTGAAAGTTTGGCAAATTAAATTGAGAGGGTTGTAAAAGCTCTAATTGTAAGAGACACGTCACGTGACAATAGAAGGTCCAATTTGTGCTTTATAATAAACTGGAGGTGTCTAAAGGTCAACTGGTCAAAAGAATCACAACAACAATAAATTAACGAACAATATGTATGAAGGTAAAGATTCAAAACACAATCATGTCTTGAGGCATATCCAAAATCTCAACCAGAGCAGCTACTACTTGTTCGGGGTTTTGAACTGCAGGAGTTATGGACCTTAATCGCATACCTAACATGTCCCAGACATGTTCAATCGGATTAATGTCTGGAGAACATGCCGGCCACGCCATTGTTCTTATCCCGACGACATTCAAAAAGTCGTAGACACAACGAGCCTTCTGAGAGCGGGCATTGTAGTGCATTAGCAAAAAGTTTTCTCCAATATGGGGGGCGAATGGTACGACATGCTCTTGCAGAACATCGCGAATGTATCCATCTGCATTCAAAGCTCCATTAACAACCCCCAACTCTGTTCGTATCCCTAAGCATATTCCACCCCAGAACATCACTGAACCTCCACCATGAGAGACAGTAGGAGTAAAATTAAATTGTTCATCTTGTTCTCCTCGGCCGCGATATAACCTTTCCGTGCCGTCGATGGAATTAACACAAAATCGACTCTCATCTGTGAACAAAACATTGGCCCACTGATTCATTTTTGCTCCCTAGCAAAGCCTAGTCTGGCCACACGATGACGTCGCTGGAGTAATGGAGCTTTCTTTGTTCTATAGGCCTTCAAACCAACTTCCTTAAGCCTTCTGCTAATGGTTCGAGGACTTGTTCTTCTTCCAGTTCGCTTCTTAGTTGCGGTACTGTTTTACGCCTATTCAGTAATGTTAGCAAATCTGTCATCTCTATCCATGGTTGACCGTTTTCTTCCTTGACCTCGTCTCCTCACATACTCTCCCGTTGGTCTCCAACGTCTTACATTGCGATATATCGTAGATTTTGCTTTTCTTAACATCTCAGCAACATCGCCGTAATTTGTACCAATTTCAATCAACGCTACAGCCTTCGCCACATCAGTAGGGAGCCATATCACCCATGTTGGATTTTTAAGAATCAAAATAATGAATGTTCTTGATTTTCGCTTGACAAGAACCAATGACGTATAGCAAATTTGATTAGGAAACCATGGGAATAGATTACCTCTAAAACAGGTGTGGAAAAATAAGGTCAATATCCACATTTCCTTCGAAACCCTGTATTAAAGGGAATAAAAAAGGGAAATGTTCAGAAAATAACGGGCTACAATTTGATGCTATAAACTGTTTTCAATTCAGAGTTGTTATCTCCACAGAGTCTGATGTTACCATCCAATATGGAATGATTTTATATGCTGATTTTATGCTACAATATGAGCTCAAGTTGCAGCTAAAATCCAGTAAAACACATTGACATTTTTCGAGTGCGCTTTACATAAAATGTCATAATACGACAACTATCTGCATGAATTTTATAACAACCATAACTATCTTGTCACTATCAATGTCAAGGTACTCGCATGACTTCCCGTGTCGGCTTCGCGTCCCACGGGAAAAACCTTTTTTTCTGGATTGATAATGAAATGTACTATTGCGGTTCATTAAGTCTCGACAGTTTATATAAAATCTGTAAACCATCCAGAAATCTTCAGAGTATCGACAAAAGCGAATCCCTCTTCAATCATTCCTGCTATAAAGTTCAAGAGCAAACAATTATTGCAGCCGCAGGGACTTGGGCTAGTTGATTCCGTCAGAGTGGAAATTACAAATTTGAGCAAGGTTTAAGGGAATTTGTTAAAACTTGGGTGACAGAGTAACTACAATAGCAAGTCCGTTGGGATTGTGTGATTTTCATTGTGTTTTCAGTTAATTCAAACTTAGCAGTAAGTTTGATTGAAATTGAATCCTTTTTCCTGGACATCCGTTTTGCGTCAAACTGAACGGAAATAGCTTCAAGAATTTGTGAAATGCTGCGTTGCTTACATAAATTTTAAAATTTACAGGAAACTATAAGATATAATACACATACAAAAGGAATTCCTGATCAAAGCAATTTTCCTTTGAGTTTGCATGGTTTAGGTAACATTACGTAATTTTGTTGAGATTAAAGAGAAGCTTCCAGAGATTTTTCATTTTAAACTTAATATTTCATGTAAATTACACACAAGCGCAAAACTGCCAAAATATTTATAAAGTCTAGCGTTGCAAGTCCTGATTTTTATTACAAAACTTTGGAAATTGCGTGAGGGACTCAAAAACTAATATATAGCAGCACTTTATATCTCTATGAGCCGAGTTTTGACAGAATTCAAGACAATACTGCACACCTGTAAATTCTTCCATCAAAAACCTCTTAATTCCATTATAGACCTACAAAATAAATCCTTAGATTTTGTTCAAGTGTTAATAAAATATTACTCCAAGTAGGACTTTACAGTTCTATGAACCGCGTTTTGACAGATGCGCTTTATGTGACAGCTGTCAAATCACATTCTAAATCGTCAACGTGGTCACAACTGTAAAATCCTCAGTCATCAACTTCTAAAGTGCCTTTCTGAGGCGCAAAAAAGTAATAACAAAATATTCATACAAATTACACTTTATAGCTCCACCTAGCGGGGTTTTAACAGATGCATTACATGTGACAGCTGTCAAACTACATTCTAAATTGACGACACAACTGTAAAAATTCCATTATAGACGTTTAAAGTAGCTTAAGTTGATTTTTGTTCAAATAGTAGTCAAATATCACTCAAAAATCAATCAGCAACTATAGCTCTATGAGCCGGGTTTTGACAGTTGCGCTTTATGTGACACCTGTCAAATCACATTCTAAACGTTATCAAAACGGTAACAAGTTTGACATTCCAAGTGATTCATTTGGCAACGTTGCCTTGATTGTTTCATTTGTACACTCAGAAATTTGGACGAAAAAGATTACTACGTTCCCAGCTGAATCTGTCATTCGTTTTGGTCGAGTGTCATAATGACAGATCAATATTTTTGATGTATATGACATGTTTGATAAATTAATGTCAAAGTTAAATATCACTGTCAAATATAAAAAAATGTCAAAATTGCAATTATAGACGTATAAAGTAAGGGTTGAATCTCGTTTAGCTGGTAGCAAAATATTTAAACTAACGACACTTAATAGTTTTATGAGCTTTATAGCTCGCGACACTTATTAACTCTATGAAAGCCTATTTCATTAGCTATCTATTGACATACAAAAGTTCTAGACAAGTTTAGGAAATAAGCAGGTTATTCAAAGTTAAAGCAAAGAGTCAAGTCAAAATGGTTGCGCTGGATAACTTGCCTTACCTTGACGCCTTCTAGCGGCCAAACTCTAAAACCAACCAACCACTTATACGTCTCTGGAAAGCACGTTTTTGTTGTTTTTTGACTCATCCTGTACACCAAAGGCCTTAAGGTGATTTTGGACCACACCTATACTCAGTCAAGTTTTGAGGCACTTTTTCGAGGAAATAGAGTTTTTAGTCTCCAAAATGGATTTTGTGGAATATCTCCTAAACGAGTAATTATATGGAAAAAGTTTAAAGGAGAAAATTTGACTAAAAATCTCTAAAGAAAATTTTGTTGAACAGCAAAAGTTTTACTCTAACTTTATACAGGGAGGTTGAAAAAAATTTTTTTTGGAAAAATTGAAAACAATCCCTCTGTACTATCTCTCCTTACAGTTTGCTACACCAGTTTAGGGACACCCTGTATTATGTGACTTCTTAAGTCGTAATATAACCGAGTTTTTGCAGGTTAAATTTTGATTCTAAAATAGCTCACATGACTTCAAAAACACCGAAACTATTTAATAAAAATAGTGCATTTTAATTTAATAGAAAATAGGGAAAAAAAAATGAAATTCCTTATTTAGTGATTATTTTGTTTTGTTTTTTTTTCAGGCAAACAAAAATTCAAAGTTTGTAATTGTAAAACGGTGCTGCCAAACTTTGCAAAAATTCTAATTACTTCCGCAAATTCGTTTTTAAATTAATTAAAATAGCAAAATTTAAAGTTTGATTTACTTTATAAACTAGATGTTACAATCAATAACAGCCAAAATTTTATATAATAACATATTTATACACATTTACTCACAAGAAATGGAAAAACCTTGCTATTACGACATTTTTTATTGAATAATTACTAGCAGCAGATTGAAAATACTTACTTTCTGTCAAATACAGATTGCTCCTAAATCGACGTTTTAAGAATAATTGCAGAATAGATTGTACGTGTGTGCAAACAATCAGAACTGAACATTGCACAGTCCTAGTATGTCTGCGATTCAATAATACTTTATTGGTTTAAGGAAATTTTAATTAAGCTCAGTGCGAACGACGGGCATTTGTTCCACAAAGACTAAATCTAATGTTTGAATTACCCTCGGATAATTGTGGTGCAGATTGGCTTTTTATTGGAAAATCAATGAAAATGGATGGAAATGGTCCTGCAAACTTGCGGTGCTGAGTTAAGAAGTTGATTAGGAACATTTTTGGTCCCTTGCAAATTTTTCGTAACTTTCATCGTTTTCTAGTTATTTAGGAAAAACTGGGGAAAAAACTCTTAATTCAACAAATGTTCAAATCATTTGAATTTTGAACACCCTGTAACTGGGTTATTTTTGGGAGTTCAAGATGGTTCAGCCACTTAAAAGATCCGTTTTGAGCTCCCCTTTCCAGTGGTGCTGAACAAAAAATTCTATCTGATAAATTGCAAACAGGGTGACCAAAAATAGTCAATCACCATAATTTTCATGCACACCTTGTATACTAGAAGCAGAAGCGGTCCTGGAAACTTACGGTGCTGAGTTAAGAAGTTGGTTAGGAACATTTTTGGTCCTTTGCAAATTTTTCGTAACTTTCACCGTTTTCTAGTTATTTAGGAAAAACTGGGTTGATTCAACAAATTTTCAAATCAGTAGAAGTTCTGGTAAGTAACTGTCATCAAAGGTATAATTGACGGGGCCATTTTTCAAACTAAAGTATGCTTTCAATAATTTTTTTTTCTAAATTTGATGCTTTAACAATGCTGTCACTCTGAATAGGTTGTGTACAACGCAAATTTTGATTTCAGACAACGTTACTAGGAGATGCTACTTGAATGGAACTTGGTCAAGAAACAAGTCACTTTATGATGCATGTACTGCCCTGGAGATGTTTCCACCTACAGTGGACATGCAAAGCAGCATTTACTTGATTGGATACCTAATTAGCTCAGTGACTCTAGCTATAGCAATTTTTATATTCACATATTTCAAGTAAGTATTTCAGTAATTTTAAGGCCAATATTTTATCAGGTAGAAAACAGCAAACGTGACTTTGCTTTAAGAAAAGTCGTAAACTATAAACAACTAAATAAGATTTACTAGTCTACTTTTAAAACATGTTTCTTTCGGATATTTGTCAAACTTTTTCTGGTTTAGACTTAATTTACGATAAAACTGGATATTTGGCGCCGGCTGGGCTTTCTTTGCTCGTTGGTTTGAATATGGAAAGTGTTTGAGACGTTTTGGGCTGTTTTTCTATTCAATCAGTTTTAAAAAAGTTTGGCAGTAGTACTGGTTTACTTCTTTTGTCGGCTTAACGGATTTCAGATTTAAATTTCAACCAGAGAAAACAAGATAAATTCCTCCGTTTCCAGATGTGCGTAGAAAATAGTAGGAGAAACGAGTCAAGTTCAAAAAGTCAATATTCAAGTTTTCATAACTAAAACTGAAATAAATTATTGCTTGTGTGAAGAAATAATTGCTGTTACTCGAAAGAGCCTCCTCAACTCTACGTTTTCGTCGATTTACCACTTTGGTAAGCGTATTGAGACATATCTAGAGTCTTCAGTGAAAAGCTCATAAGACTAATCGGTCTGAACGGTTTTGGGACGGTGTAATCTGACCCGTCTTTGGAATAAAAACTACTTTAACATTTCTCCACAGTGAAAGAACGTAGCTCGTCGCCAGGCACGCCATAATCGTCCTGACAAGAAACGGAGCTAAAGTGTAAAGACCATGTTTTAGCAGAGCCGGGTAGATGCCGTCTCTGCCTGGTGATTTAAAAGGAGGAAAGGTCTTAACAGACTAAACCATCATCTCAAACATTACGACTCTTTTGGAAGTTTCGTAGTCCATTGGACCTCACCTGCGCATTATGTCAAACGATTTGTCTTTTTCCTGCGAGTTGGGGAAAGTAGGAGCTCCAACGACTTCCCAGGAGTAGTCGTAAAACCCCTTCCATAACGAGCAAGTAGCCCAATCCCAGCTTTGGGGTCCTTTGCCAGGAGCTTGAAGAGGAACGTTGGTGCATGCAGTTTATTGACCCCTTATCAAAATTTCCTCCAGCTATATCTTCGTGTGTCGCGTTTCCCATTCCCAATCGCTCAGGTGTATAGTCCGCTCAGCTCTCCTGAGAGATTCTCTAGTGTGTTGTTCCATCAGGAGTTCTTCAAGTTAGAAGGTTTGCTCCTTACCGGGCCGCTGCCTTCAAGAGCTTCAGTAACATTTGCCGACATCTGGTTGACTGCAATGTTAATCTCATGTGCATATGCTAGCCTACTTGGTAGATCCCAACTGCGACATTTCAGTTCCTCATTAAAGAGGTCCCAATTGGTTGCCTTAGGGTTTCTTGGAATGAGTATGGTCTTCTCATGAGTTATCCCCATGTGAAAAAGGACGTGAAGGTTGATTATAAGGGTTTGCTCCTTACGAGCCGGCCACGCCCTGCACGGTCATTGAGGGCTGGATCATTATAACGGGTAAACAAAAAGCTGGCGTTTAGCATCTTCATCAGGCTCCCAACTCATTAGCCTCGGCCAGTGGGCCGAGTTTACCGGGGTCCACCACTAGGAGGAGTGCGTGTTGGAAGATTTGCTGGAAAAGGCTATGGGACGCGTACCAACCCTTCGAACCCCATAAATAACTATTCTTTCTTTAATAAAGTCCTAAAAAGATTTAATTTGATTTATTTGAAAAAGCCACAACAATTTCAAAACTCAAGCCTAACATATGAGAATCAACCAATAGAGCGAGTAAATAAATTTAAATATCTAGGAACGTGAGAAAACTGGGAATCAGACACAGAAATCAGATGCCGGATTGAAAATGCCCGGAGTGCGTTCATAAAATTCAAAAAAGTGCTCACCAATACTGATTTCGATCTTGGCATGAGAATTAGATTTGTCAAATGCTATGTCTGGACAGTGTTGCTTTATGGCATGGAGGGATGGACATTGAAGGTGAGCACTATGGCCAAGCTGGAAGCATTCGAGATGTGGGTCTATAGGCGTGCACTGAGGATTCCCTGGACTGCAAGAAGAACCACCGATAAAGTCTTGAGAATAATCAATAAAGACCGCGAACTGTTAGACACCATTAAACGTCGAAAAACAGCATATCTGGGCCACGTAATACGCAACGAGAGGTACCAATTCCTGCAATTGATAATTGAGGGGAAAATTGAGGAAAAGAGAGGAATCGACAGGAAAAAGATGACATGGCTCCGCAACGTTAGGCAGTTGATAGGACTGAGGACAATGCAAGAACTAATGCATACCATACGTAATAAGGAAGAGTGAACTAATGTGATCGCAAACATCCATTAATGGACATGCAGCAGAAGAAGAAGAAGACCAGTATTTATTAGTTGGTAATGTCCATTATTAGTTTACGCAAATTTATAACTGTTACGCAAACTGTCAAAATTGTCGTTTATTGAAAACACAACTTTTGGATTGGATTAAACATTACCGTAGAGCTTCGACCGAGTATTAAACGAACACCCTGTACAAACACTTAATTATTATGTTATATTGTTACTTATTCTAGTAGATTAAAGTTTTTACTCTTTTATTTTTTCAGAGAACTAAGATGTCTACGCAACAAAATACATATGAATTTGTTTTGGTCGTACCTCCTCACTTACTGTATGTGGATCATCATTCTTATTGAAGTAAGTGTTCCTTTTTATTTTGTTTTGAGATATTTTGTACGTATTTTTCTATTAATTCTCATAAAAATTACATAACATTCAAACTGTTACTTTGCCTGGTTCCACATATTATTATTTTTTTTTGAAATTCAGTGTATAAACTGTAAAGTAACTTAATTGTGCAAATTTTGTGTTTAGTTATTGGAAAATCCTGTTTTCCACTAATTTATCCATTAAATCGTGATGCAAAACACACACTTTTCCCAAATCGTTTACACAATTGTGTACAGCAACCAAACATTTTTTGATTTAAATCACCTCACTTAATTGGTTTTTATACAAAATACCCTCCCCGTAACCTCATGAATAAAACTCCCAGGAATTAGTTTTCTTCAAAATTAATTGAAAGCACTACATAACCGATAAACTACGTCCTGGAAATGTAAGTTTGCTTCTTTTTCCTCTGCAGAGCGACACATAACTTTTTTTCTTCACTAAAACAGATAACTTTATGTTACCAGGTCAACTTCCGAGTGCATATGATCGTAACTTGCGTTTTCCTCGTGACCCTCCTCCATTATTTCCACATTACCACGTTCTTCTGGATGTTTGTCGAAGGTAAGTGCTTAGCTAAAGCTAGATTTACTAATATTAGTTAATAAACAACCTGATAAACACATAAATAGCAAATTTATAATATAGAAACAGTGCCTGTTTTATTAGTTTAAATCTAGTCAAAGTATCTTCTAACTATAAGTGCAAGTTTAATATAGCACGCCAATGAAGCCCAGGGACGTACTGCACAATTTCCACACAAAATTCTAGTTTCTGTTACACCAACAACTCATTTTAGTAGGTTGAGCAACTAAAAACTTTTTGAAAACTGAAAAACTTAATATTTCTAACCTTAAAATAAAAGGGGAAATTTCACAAGTAATTAAAGCCTTTATAGCTCTACGTCCAGACTAAGGACTAGTTTGACAGTTGTCACGTGACCCCAAAACACTTTTCGATGCAATTCTAACGGCAGACCTGTCAAAAATTTCTTGAGCCTTTCCATAAAGCTATCAAATCAATTTGAGTCTTTGTGACGCTATTTGAGTAATTCAAACTTTCACTCTTTAACTGAAGCAAATTTTCACAGTTGTGACGTACTTAATAGATGTCACTGTGACAGTATGATAATTTTTAATATAACACTAACGTCACAATTGTCAAAAAGTACTTCTATAAAGCTGCAAATTGCATTTTGCCTTAAAAGTTGAACTAAATTGATATTTTTACTTTCATAGTTCTATGTCCTGGATGAGGTCCGGTTTGTCTGTTGTGACGTAACTGACAGTAGTCACGTGACCTAACACATTTTTCGATATGATGCTTATTACGGCATAACTGTCAGAAATCTCTTTCACGAAGCTATAAAATTCATTTTGCCTTATGTCTTTCAGAAATAATTAAATCCTCCACTTTTATATCTCTACATCTTGAACGAGGTACATTTCGACAGTTGTGACGTACCTGATAAATGTCACGTGACATTAAGGTAATTTTTAATCTGACAGTTACGTGACAATTCTCAAAAAGTGATTCCATGAAGCTATAATACCTTAAACAGTTAAAAAAATGTAAATACTTTTATAGCTCTACCTCCTAAATGAGGCCCGGTTTGACAGTTATGACGTGATTGCCAGTTGTCAAGTGACCGCAACATATTTTTCCGGTTTGACAGTTATGACGTGACTGGCAGTTGTCACGTGACCGTAACATATTTTTTGATATGATGCTCACGGTATAACTGTCAAAAATCTCATTTATGAAGCTATAAAATTCATCTTTTCTTTGAAATTTTACAAGGAATTCAAATGTTCATCTTTGTAGGTTTGACAGTTGTCTGACAGTTGTGTGTGTCATTAAGATACTTTTTAATTTGATGATTACGTCTTAACAGTAAAAAATCAGCTCCCATAAAGCTATCAAGTCAATTTGAGTCTTTGTAACGCTACTTGAGTAATTAAAACTTTCACTCTTTCAGTGAAGCAAATTTTGACAGTTGTGACATACCTAATAGATGCTACTGTGACAGTATGATAATTTTTAATCTGATAGTTACCTCACAAATGTCAAAAAGTGCTTCTAAGAAGCTGTAAATTGCATTTTGCCTTAAACAGTTAAAAAAAAACTATCATAGATCTAAGTCATGAATGAAGCCCGATTTGACAGTTGTGACGTAACTGGCACTTGTCACGTGACTCCAACACACTTTTCGATATGATGATATGATGGCATACTTGTCAAAAATTTATTCCATGAAGCTATGAATTTCATTTGGCCTTATGCGTTTCAGAAGTAATTAAATTCTTCACTTTTATAGCTCTACGTCTTAAACGAAGTCAATTTTGACATTACCGTAGTGAAAATTTTTACAAAAAAATAGTGAGATGTCAATAACCAAGAAAAAGCAGGAGAAAACACTATTTTGAGAAGAAGTTTAAGAAAATGCACTACCTTAACATAAAATATATTTTGGCAGATAATTTAGGAATTTAGGCAGTTACGGACCTGAAACAGCTACTGGGGACAGTAAATTAAACCTAAACTCAGTGTCGTACTGCAAAATTTCCACAAAAAATCCTAGTTTCAGTAAGATGATAATAACCATGAAAGAAGAAGGAGGAAATGCAATTTACTGAGATGATATACACTTTACAGATAATTTAAGAATTCGGGCAGTTATGGACCTGAAACTTTAGCTAAAACAGAAAATTGACCCTAAAATCCAGGCCCGTACTCTACAATGTCAACAAAAAAATGTAGTTCTAGTAATCTAGTTAGACAGTAATAACCCATAAGAAAGTGAGATAAATCACATTTAACTCGCATGAAACATAATTTCTAAACTTTAGCAGTTACAGGCCTGAAACACTTACTGGGGACAGTAGATTAAAGCTAAAACTCAGAGCCGTACTGTACAATTTTCGAAAAAAAATCTAGTTTTAGTGAGACGACAGTAACCAAGAAGAAAGATGGAAGAAACACACTTCACTGGCATAAAACACAATCTGGCAGATGATTTAAAAATTAGACAGTTATGAACCTCGCACTTTTGCTAGAAACAGTCAATTCAAGCTGAAATCCAGGACCGTACTGCAAACTCGCGCAAAAGAGAGGTTTAGTTAAAGTTTTGTTTGATTTTTAGTACAATTATTTTTGTGCCCTAATTGCCCAAAAAGTAAGTTTTTTCAAATGGGACACTCTGTATATTATTAGGTGTGTATATTATACATACTTTAGGCTTTAATCTGGCCTACTATGTTCTAAACCAAAATTGTGCGATTTTTGAGACATTTTCAGTCAAAATTGTATTTAGGTACTTTTGGAAAATGAACAACACCTTGTTCGCACAAAAAGTAAGTTTTTTCAAATGGGACACTCTGTATATTATTAGGTGTGTATATTATACATACTTTAGGCTTTAATCTGGCCTACTATGTTCTAAACCAAAATTGTGCGATTTTTGAGACATTTTCAGTCAAAATTGTATTTAGGTACTTTTGGAAAATGAACAACACCTTGTTCGCACAAAAAGTAGATTTTTTCAAATGGGACACACCCTGTATATTATTATGTTTGTAGATTCTGCATACTTTGGGCTTCAATCTGGTCTACTATGTTCTAAACCAAAATTGTGCGATTTTTGAGACATTTTCAGTCAAAATTGTATTTAGGTATAGTCGGATTTTTACCTTTTGAGAATGACGTCATCTTTTTACATCTTTGTTTCTCGCATATCAAACATGTGAAATAAACAATTTTAACAAAAAAGGCACGTTATTAATTTTGTCATCCTGTCAAATTAAAAACGTTGACATTTACTGTCACTTTGATATAAACAAATATCAAAGGTATAAAAATGATGCGCTACAATGAGCAAGCCCAAATGCTAGTTCTAAATGTGCTGCTTTTTTTGGAGTACGAAAAGAAACAGTTTCCAGATGTCATCCCAATTGATCATCAGTCACTTCTGAACACACTAATTTTTCAAAGCATTTGTAGGTTAAAACTTGTGATCTAATTCCAGACATGCGTGTTTTTTCACCTGCATGACGTCATTCTCAAAGGGTAAAAATTTGACTATACTTTTGGAAAATGAACAACACCTTGTTCGAACAAAAAGTAAGTTTTTTCAAATGGGACACTCTGTATATTATTAGGTGTGTATATCATACATACTTTAGGCTTTAATCTGGCCTACTATGTTCTAAACCAAAATTGTGCGATTTTTGAGACATTTTCAGTCAAAATTGTATTTAGGTACTTTTGGAAAATGAACAACATCTTGTTGCACAAAAAGTGAATTTTTTCAAATGGGATACACTCTGTATATTATTAGGTTTGTAGATTCTGCATACTTTGGGCTTCAATCTGGTCTACTATGTTATATACCGAAAATATGCGGTCTGTGAGATATTTTGAGTCAAAATTTTATTTGGGTACATTTGGAAAATGAATGCATGTAAGACGTTGTTTACCCAAAAAGTACACTTTTTCAAAAGGGACACCCCGTGTCCCTATTAGGTAATAAAATATCTGATAAACGCTAAAAAATGGACATGGTTGGTTGATCTAAACGGTATTTTGTAACCACCGTAAGTAGAACTTGTTTCTTTGAGCCCCCTGGAGATGGTAACTGAACTTGTTTTGAAGTGTGAAATCCAGCTGTAAATAAATAATCAGCATTGGAAGTGCCTTCGGGAATTTTAAATGAAATCAGTAATGTGAAACGTGAGATAGACTGCAAATAAACGCCTTTGCTTAGCTGGAAACTATGCAATTCACTTGGAGATGTATGACTGTGCTGTTGAGTGATTCGTAGCTGATTATGCTGTATTTATGTAACTGGAATTAATTAGTTGGGTGGATCTATTGTCAAAAGCACTAATTTACTCAATTTCAAATTAATTACAGAAATGTAACGGATTTACAGAAGGCTTTTCCCTAATTTAACGTGTTGCATACATAATTTTTTCTAATTTTGACCAAAAAGCTGTGAAAACCATCTTTTAATTTAATAAAAAATAAAATTATTTCTAAAACAATACAGTTTCTGGCAAGTTTCGTTTCATCATTTTTGTATTTACAGTTAGCATTTGTCACCAAAGTGTCAATTTTTAATTAGAATCAAATTGATATTGCCTGAAACGTGCCTAAAACCGAGATTAATGATTGAAGTCAGGTAGGTGATTAAAAATCTGCCCATGGAACTATTCAGGATTAAAGCAAATTTTTAGAGCAATATGAGTGACACAAAGTAATACATTCCATCTAATTTGTAATATAATTAGTAATTCTCTAGTGTTTCAAGGAAACACTTTAAAACTTCCCTTTAGAACCCATGCTGGTTGTTTGGAAGCTAATTAATAACATGAATAATAAAGCTCAGATCGTAACTTTGCTTGTTACGTTCCAGTTGTCGAATAGAGCGCCTTGAAGGCTCTATTAATATTTATACAACCCGGTCTGATCAGATTGTAATTATTTAATAACTCTGCACTGAAAAGGTCGCAAAATTTACATAAGAAATCGTTAACTTTAAGGAAATAGAATCATCTCTCAATCTTGAGCTGGACTTGGACGAAAATTTCGTTTAGTGTGTAGAGACACACATTTCTCATATCTAGTTTACGAGAGGAAATAAACGCTTCAACACCTTATAGTCCCATGCAACGAAAAGGTATAGAGAGAAATGCTTGGAACACAATTTTTGACTTCGTAACTTTGTTTGGACTAGTTAGGAGGTCAACATATCAAGAGTCCCCGCCTCTAGCCCTTGAGACTAGAGAAAGAGACTACCTAGACCCTGAGAATTTGCTGAACAAGTTTTATTCCGTCAAGTTTTTTGATATCTTGTATAGTTTTCGAGATATCCGCTTTTGAAAGTCTGTAATTTTATAATTTTTCATTTTCCCTTTTTTTACCAGATAAATCTTTACCCATGCACCGAAAATCTAAATACTGGCCATAGGGTTGTAGAGCATGAACATCTTTTCTATAATGTATATTTCTTTACTACTTCATCTATTGTCTCCTTCAAATGTTAAAGCAGTTTCAGTGTTGAGCGTAAAATCTGAAGCTTTAAGTCAACTGTCGACTAATAAAAAAAAGTTTATTGTCATAGAGAATTCGGTTAATTTCTTGCTTTCTTGAGGGGGAAAGGGCTTTGATCTTCGTCTTCGTTTTCATCTTTTGTTTCGCTATCGTCTTCTCCATCGGACCCTTGTAAAGAAACGATCACAGGATCCTCCTGATCCTCTTCATCTTCGGAGTCAACTTGAGGGTCCCTCATTCAGGCAGTTTCCCTGGCAATTTTGGCATGCTTGGGAACATTTGAAGCTTGTTTTTTTGCAACCACACTTCGCACTGGCACAGTCTTTCGTGCAACGGCAAATCATTTTAAGAATATCGTCCGGTGCAGCTGCTATAACTCACTGTGCACGGAGACCAGGCAGTTGTTCTCAATCTTGCACCCATACATCTGAGGAGGCAGGTCATTTCCTAGCCACAGCTGAATTTGATGGAATGTTCTGAGGGAATGCTGTTTTACTGCTCCTTCGGTGGGAGGAAAACAAGAGATATTAGGTTTGATGGTGGCCACCGATTTCAAGAATGACTTGTACCTGTAGGCATTCAGGAAGACCTCTCGCTGGAGCTCCATACCACTTTAACATACAGGTTTCACCTGCCTTTTGTACTTGGGCGGTGGATCTCTGGCGACTTCAGATACAATTTCGCAAATGCCACCTTGCTTTTTCGAAATGCGGAAGGTGTTGTATCGCATCCAGTAAATGCATGCAAAAACAGCACGTCCTTGAAACCTTGCTGCTGAAGCTCTTAAGACGAGAATAAGGAATCTCTCATCTTTCCACGTCCAGGCTTGATAAAAATAATGTCCTTATACGCATCAGCTTTAGCCATCAAAAGGACGATGAGGTCGACATCTTCTCCTACAATGCAGACAGCTGTCGGTTCCGACATTTCCACAGCCGTATCCACAATCAGAACGTCCGCATCACTTTCTGCTTGAAGGGTCCTAATCCCATTGTCCTCAAGCTTCACCTTAAGCATGTTGATGAGTCTGCTTTTGTTGAACTGATTCGACAGAAAATCTTCTTGTTTGACGTTTATCTCGGTGTCTTCGCTGAAATAGATGTCTGCAGACTTCCTGAGTCGGTAGCGCCTTTGCTGCTCTGCTACTTTTGTGCTTGAGACGAATAACCGTCAAAGACTACAGTACATCTCTTTCCGTGGTAGTTCTTCGTGATAAAGTGGATGTAGCTCTTGCAGATTCTCAGTATCTTTGCACCTCTTTGCCAAATTACTTTATGAAGGAGAAGCCCTCCGTCACATACGATTTGTAGCTGTGCGACATGTACATCCTTGGTAGTAGTGTTGAATAGTTTGTACAGCGCTGACTTAGTCGCTTTCCTCATCCCACTTTCACTGAATAAGGCTAATGGGAACGGGGCTAATTCGTATTTCATGTATACCTTCAAATCTTCGTCTGTTTTTTTGATGAAGGATATACGGCGGAACAGCAAGAATAAGTTCACCACAGGAATCATTTCGTCGTTGATTTGAACCGATGAGTTCACTGTTGAAAGTGGAAGAGCTCGGTCTTTTCGAGTCAATTTGAAGTTATAAAATGTTGAATTGACCATTTTAGTCATTCCTTGCTTACCAACCAACCCTACAGCCAGCATTCAGCTTTTCGGTGCATGGTTAAAGAGTTATCCGGTCAAAAAGAGCGAAAATGTGAAGAAAAAAATTTAATTTTTCAAAATTACACACTTTCAAGAGCGGATATCTCGAAAACTTTACAAGATATCAAAAAACTTAACAGAATAAAACTTGTAGCAAATTAAATTGCCAGGAACATCAGAATGTCCTGGCACCCAGATGAGGCGGATGTTATTTTTCAACGAGAGTGTCTCGAGGATTGTTTTACATTCCAGCACCAGCCGGGAGCTTACCTTTTCGGCACTGAGTGCTGGGATGGCTGCCCTGCTATCTGAGCAGATATTAATATTCTGTCCAATTAGGGGACTGGACAATAGTTCCAGCCCGCAGGACAAGATTGCAAATACTTCTTCTTGGAAGACAGTAGCATGTTGTCCCAGAGCTATGTGTCATTTAATCCGACACGAGTCAGCGAAGACACTCGCTCCAGCACGTTTGTTCATTCTGGGTCCGTCAGTAAATCAACAGGATCCCTCTTTCATAAATGGTGGTGCCCTATCGCTCCCCCAGTCTTCGCGACCAGAGATGACGACCCTGAGGAAGCTCGAGGGTTTTAGCATCGGAGACATATGGTCACTGCGCATAAGAAGAATCGGACACCGCTCAGTAGCCCAGTTCCATACGCGCGAGTGTCCATACGAACCCGCTGCACGTACGGCTTCCATCTTAATAAAAATGTCTAATGGCATGAGATTCAGCAACACCTCCAGGGCTCTAGTGGGGGCCGTTCTCATAGCACCAGTAATGGATAAGCACGCGAGTCTTTGGACCTTGTCCAGTTGTAATCGCGTCGTCGTCTTTTCGACACTGGGCCACCAAATAATGGCTCCATATGTCAAAATGGGTCTAACTACAGCTCAGTAGAGCCACTTGAGGACCTTCGGGTTCAGACCCCAGGTACCACCGACGGCCCTCCTGCACGTCCACAGTGCACTTGCTTGCTTGCTGCCTTTCTGGCTCTGCAGAGTATGTGTTCTCTCCATGACAGCTTCGTATCTAGGTAAATACCCAGGTATTTCACTGTCTGGGAGTAGTTGAGCACAGTACCAGAGAGTTTAATCTCCGGTCGTGTTTCTTGATTTTGCTTATGACCGAATAAGCGAAATCAAGATTAAGAAAAGTTTATCATAAAAATATTATGCCAAACGCTGTCATTTTGTGATACAGGGCGTCAGTGGGTTTCAAGGACATTTTTGTCACTCACACTGTCTTTAACACCATGTTTTTTGCTGCTTAAACTTTGACAGCGTTTTTCTACCTGACTGTACCCAAGTTTTTAGTTTTTTTTTAGGCTATTGGATAGGAAATCCAATGAGGATTTTAAAAATATACTTAAATTGCGATTAGATGATTTTAAATGGGTTCTATGAGCAATTTTGTCATCTCAGTTTTTCAGTTCAATCCTTGACAGGACTTTTCTTCTTGACTGTATCCAAATTTTTTAAACGAATAGAAGATTTAATAAGGATTCCAAAAATGTACTAAAAATTGCGATTAAATGACTACATGTCGGTTTTTGCAAACATTTCGTATCAAATTGAAAGCATTTTCATTGTGGCAACCACTCATACAGTTTAGTGAAATCAGTAGCAAATCCATTTTATAGCTTCATGAGTGGAGTTTTTTATAGCTTTATGAGTGGAGCTTTAACAGTTGTGACGTTTGGCTGCCTGTTTCTGACTTGCTTTGGTTTCACATGAATGTGGCAACTGTCAAAGTCCTCTCCATGAAGCTATAAAATTACAGCATATGCACGGTAAAACAGAAAATAATTTAGTTTGATCTAAGGTATTTGTGGGATTTGGATGACCATATTTGACTTAATTCTAGTTTATTATTCTTAAAGCGATAACTGTAAAAATTCGCTTCATAAAGTTAGAAAATTATAACAAAATGTAGTGAAAGCAGTTTAAACCGTATCAAATCCATTTTACAGCTTCATGAGTGGAGTTTTGACATTTGTGATATTTGACAGTCAGTTTCGGATATTTTTTGGTCTGGTCTGAAGCTGCAAATTGTCAAATTCAATTCCATAAAGGTATAAAATAAAAAAAAAACGAAAAAAACAAGATCAGTTTGAATTAATTTAAATAAAATTTATACCTTTTTTTTGTTGGTTTAACGGCCTTTAGCTGCCAGGACTATTCGGCCGAGTGGTGGCTGCAGAAACGGCAAGAATTTGTCGCATAGGACGAGTCACCGAGTTACCTCATATCCCTGCCCAACTTGGAAAGAAGCAAAAATAGCACATCAGCATTTCATGATATACAAAACCAAAACAATGCACCAAACAGGGCAAGCAATGCCACAAACCAGTGTGCATCAAGCACAGGTAAAAACGGGACAGGTGGAACGAGCCAAACATGCATGAATGAGCGTGCAGCGATGCTATTTCTACAGCTTAAGTTGAGCAGAATTAAGAAAGCTTACTGTGTGGGAGGCGGTAAGAAGTGGGTAGAGCAGAACAGATGACACTCCCAGAGCTGCCCCTGTGGGCAGCAGGGTCTGCAAAGCTCAGTAAAGTAGATCTCGCTCCAGAATGCTATGAGGGCACTCAAACAGTAGGTGGTGAATTGTTCCCCTCTGATTACAGGTACACAGTGGATCCGGTTTAACTCCAATCTTATGGAGATGTACCGGAGAAAGACAGTGCCCACTACGCAGACGGTTTAGAGTAGTAATCTCCCTACGTTTCAGATGCTTTCCCTCCGCGAACCATGGAGTCCTCAAAGGCCTCTCCACCAACTCGGCATACGAGACCCCCTTTGTGTCTGAGATGCGTCTCCATTGCTCAATCCAACGCTCCCATATTTGCTTTTTAATTGTAGGGAGATATTCCCTAAATCCAAGATGAAAGTCGAGTTTATCAGCACAGGATCTCCCCTTATTTGCCCGCCATAACGTTCCCCTCAATCTCGGTGTGGCCAGGAATCCAGACCAGGTCGATGTCGAATTCCTCCATATCTAGTCTCCCCAAACTCTGCTTGACAAGGTGTGTTACATGATCGTCTCCAGGATCAGGAACCGACACAATACTTGCGAGGGCTCTTCTACTGTCCGAGTATACCTATGCCACTTCGTCGAATATTAAGGGACCTCACCTCCTCCAAGGCCCTCCAAATGGCCAGGATCTCCCCAGTACATATGCTTACATCCCCTGGCAGTCCCAGGGAGATGCCTATACGGTTTCTGCTGTAGATCCCCACTCCAGCTGTGCAACTTTGTAGATCGTTAGAAGCATCCGTAAAAATCTACACCTACCCGGGAACCTCCTAAGTGACTCCATCTCAAATGCATGACAGTTAACATCAGTCTTCTCCAAGGGCATAATGTAGAAATGTTTTCTCCGATTAAAAGGCTTTTCTGTATAATAGGGAGCAATTCTATCAACGTGTATGTCCCGCATGTAAGGCCGTAGTAGGTCAAAGGCCTCCAGTAAGGAAAGAACAGAAAATCTCGACCAAAATTGATAATTAACATTATAACTAATATAAGTTGAGTTGATTGCCTCCATAAGGGAGAAATTTATCATCCCCACGACCAACCTCAATCACCGATGACGAATCGTATCCAGCTTTTTAAGGTTTTCCTTACTGCAACCATTATAAACAAGGCAGCCAAAGTCCAAGTGTGACCTGACATAAGCCTTGTAGAACATCAACATAGTCAAAGGGTGGAAACCCCACCAAGTGCGAGCCAAATATCTGAGAATGTTCAAAGACTTATTAGAAATTTATAGCTTTATGAGTGAACTTGTGACAGGTGTGACGTTTGGCTGCCTGTTTCTGACTTACTCTGACTGTTAACTGTCAAAGTTCTCCATAAATTTTTCCATAATAGTATATTACGTAACTAGTGCTGTAAGAAGCATTTTACGCACGATATGGAAAAAGTTAGTGTGTAATTTCATGAGCGCGTAAAATGTCTTAGAGCACGTGTGACGTACACTTTACCTACGACCAAATGGAAAGTCCTGTTTTCGCAATTCATATAATTCGGGCCACATCAATTTAATGTTGCCAAGAGAAAAATAATAAAAAAAGCATTTGCTTGTCAAAAATTATTGATTGTCAGTCTGCAAGTATATCATATAAGAAGAACCTATTCCGACGAAAATGATGGCAAATTTAGCTGAACTCGAGGAAACAGCCTGTAAAATATGCCTTCAGTTGTTGTCAAAAAAGTCAAGAATACTGTATGAAAGTCATACCAAGATTTTGTTAAATGGTGTGATCTAAGGCAAGTGACATAATAATGAATGCATAATTGAAAGTGCTGTGTTGGTTTATTTCAATGAAAGAAGCCAGATTTTGAAGCCTTCAACGTTATGGTCAGTCTATTCAATGTTGAATAATTGTTTATAGAGACATCGACATCAGTAAGTTTCCAAAAGTGATCGCATTTCTAAAACGACGTTCGGAAGGATATATTCCGAAGAAGTCCAGTATCTTTACGAGGGAGGAAATCCAGAGATTAACTGCTCCAGATGAAAGCTATTTGCTCCATAAGGTTGTTATAAGCTTCGGGATTGCAGGAGCTTGCAGAAGAGAGGAGTTGACGAATTTACTGTTTGGTGATGTTACCATTATGGACTCATCTATTTTGGTGCAACTGCGTCAAACAAAAACGAAGATTCCAAGAATATTCACTATTGTAGACTGCAATAACGGAGACAATTTGAATTTCTTGACAGTGACGAAGAAATATATAGCACTGAGACCAAAGAAAGGAAAATGCTCTATGCAACCCGTTGAGAAAAATACTATGGGTAAGCTACCCAGTGTAGTAGCAAAGTATTTGAAGTTGCCAAATCCGGAGGGCTATACCGGACATTGCTTCGGCGCAACTTTATTAGCAGATTCAGGAGCAGACCTTTTGGCTGTAAAGCGTCATGGAGGTTGGTGCTCGTCGAGTGTAGCTGAAGGTTACATTGAAGAGTCGGTGCGGAATCAAATTAAGATAGCCAGAAGAATGGTAAGTTCCACTTCCACGGATGCTTCTGGCGCCACACAAAAGAGGTTGCAGCCATTCAGGAAAGCGGATCGATTGAGAAAAGCTTTCTCGGTGTAAACGTTTCCAACTGTAATAATTGTACTTTTAGCATAACATTGAATAAAACGTTTTGTCGTTGTTCGGTTATTTATAATGATATTACAATTTGGTTTAAAATAAAAACTCGGCTGAGCGTTTTTTTTTTAATTTTAAGCCCATGGGCGTAAAAGTGCTATTTTACGCCCACAAATGGGACAAATGGGAAAATTATTATTTCGCAAATAAGAAGGGAAAAACATGTTTTGGATAAAAATACTAAATAGTACCACCCTTTAGAATTTTTCGTCATTGTAGTTTACAGATAACAAAAACTTATGGTTAAAATTTGATGCAATTGTCTTAAAAACTGTAGGATGTGTGTTGAAATTCTAATTAATAAACAAAAAAAATCTAATTTTAAATTATAATTTCTCTATAATAATTTTTCTATTGAATATCGAAGTCCTGCTAGTATTAACTGACTCACCCTGTATACACTGGATCAATAAAAAACAACAATTATTTAGTATAGCCAGGGAACTCTTTGTACTGTAATGCAAATTAAACAAATTACACTCATTTTTCATAAGATAACAGAATAGCTGAAAACCGTTTATTTAGGCTGTAAAACTTGAATCGTTTTCTGAATACCAAAAAAAACCACATTAAAGCAAAGAATCCTAAAAACGCCGTAAAAATATTAATATAGCGAATTTCATAAAAAAACTGATTTTCCTTTTCAATTTCCAGGACTTTACCTCTACATACTGGTCGTCCGTACTTTAACCAGGGAAAGCTTCAAACTCAGGGTGTACGTCCTTATCGGTTGGGGTAAGTTGATTAAGAAATCCAAATTTTTATCTGAAACTTCCCACTTGTTGCTTTTCCTTGTTATAGTAAGTTTACTTTTAAAATAAACCAACTTTTTGCTCCTCCGGAGCAATCAGTTCCGGAGTTAATCTGCTGGACCTGCAATTAATCTGTGCAAGAGGAAGTAATTGAGTGGATTTCCCGGAAACTTGATTGCAAAGCAAATTCTTGATTTTTAAGTTGGATTTGTATTTCAGGTTTGCCTCTGCTCTTTGTTATCGTGTGGGCTGTAATCAAAAGCTTTCTAGTGCAGACATCACTACTTGACGATCAAAATGACGGGGTAAGTTTTTAATTTAATTTTTGTTTGGTTAATTAACAAAGTTTTGAAGTAGTTATCTAGTAGATTTGATCCACATTTTTTCAAACTTAAAAGACAAATTACAGTCAACAAAAGAAAATGCTGTAGATTAAGTAAAAGAATTGATGGAATCGACTATACATAGCAGTTAAAATTACAACAATACATCTAAACATTACGTCTTTTGGGACAGTTTGAGTTTATAAGGAACGCACTATACCTTCAAAATCTGTGGAAGGGGTTTACTAAAGTTTTGTATTTAAGTTTGGCGTAGATCACAGTGTTCTAGACCGGTTTTGTTACTTAATAGTGTTTTTCATGAAAAACTCTGTCTTGACAAAAGAAATAGTTCTAAGCTTAATTTTGTCCTTTGAACGAACTTCTAACTGTCATAAGAACCAAGTTACGCGCTATCTAATTTTGACACCTTCAATAAAACTTGTTTACTGGCATTACTCTATTGTTGTTTAACTTTGACTCATATTTTTTGATTAAACCAGTAGAAATCTGCGCTTTAAAACAGAGAAAAAGGTAGGACATATCGCAAATAGAGCTTGAAAACCCACTTATAATTCTCACAAATAAGCAATTTGTTCTTTTCATTCCGATCCTAGAAAGGCGGTTTAAGTGGCATCCAAGTTAATGAAAGTGCACAGAGAGAACCGACTTTTAATTCCTGGATGGCACGTTTTAGATTGGAAGCTTTGAATTATATCATTAGTTGGCAAAGGCAATGCCGATAGACGTAAATTGCATAAGAAAATCAGTCAAAATTAATGATAAGAAGAGATAGTTGGTCACAAAATTTCAATCAAACTTCTTGATGAAGTGGTCACGTGACAAATATCCAATGACGTCACAACCGTTTTGGCACACTGACACGTCAATTAAAAAGTTTCTCATTCTTTGTCTGGAGCATTGAGAATAGTGCTTCTCTTCAAGGGATTTTTCCAGGACAATTTCCAGACCTGTTTATCGAATTATGTTAGCTATTAAAACCATGTTAGCATATGATTCAAATTGTTTTTCAAAATTTTTGTTTCGTATCTATGGTCTTGATTTTTGGCACAGTTTACTAATGTCCTTCTTAGGTTACGTACATTTTTTCCAGAATTTGCCAATCTCATACAGATGAAATACGGTATGGTGATAACCATCAATTATAAACTGTTTTCTGTACTGTTACATAGAAGTTTTAAAGAGACTAGACTTTTGGCACAGTTTACCAGGTACAAAATTATATATTGTACAAAATTTTCCTTTACAAACTTGAAAAAACACATAACAAAACCTAGAGAATTGACTATTAATACCCAGCTAAAAAATAGTGTAAAAAAGAATTTCTGAAATTTTTTCTAAAAGTACCTACTGTTTTACATTAATTTTCAACCTGACTTTTGGCGTAGTTGACTAATGTTCTTCCTAGAGCTTATATTCAAATTTTTTCCCAATTTTCTTAAAACGTTAAATAACCACACCTGTTTTGAAAAAAATTCCAAAGTGATTTTAAAAATGTATGTTTCTTATTTATGGTCTTGATTTTTGGCACAATTTACTACTGTACTTCTTAAGTTACGTATAACTTTTTTCTATTCAATAACCTTAAAAAAATCTGGTACAGACAAAGAGAAAAGTCATGTCAAAGTTTCAACTGCAAAAAACCCAGTTTAAAGGACAGTCGGTGACAAAATTGGCCATACACACATACACTTGGAGTCATCTAATCGCAATTTTAAGAACAATTTTGAAATTCTCACTAAATTTTCTGTCTAATAACTTAAAAAAGACTAAAAACATGGGTACAGTCAAAGAAAAAAGCACTGTCAAAGTTTGAACTGCAAAAACTCAGTTTTAAGAAGAATCGGTAACCAAATTTGTCATAAAACCCACTTGGAGTTATCTAATCGCAATTTTAAGAGCAATTTTGAAATCCTCATTAAATTTGCTGTCTAATAGCTTAAAAAAGACTAAAAACTTGGGTACAGTTAAAGAAAAAAGCACTATCAAAGTTTGAACTGCAAAAACTCAGTTTTAAGAACAATCGGTAACCAAATTTGTCATAAAACCCACTTGGAGTCATCTAATCGCAATTTTAAGAGCAATTTTGAAATCCTCATTAAATTTGCTGTCTAATAGCTTAAAAAAGACTAAAAACTTGGGTACAGTTAAAGAAAAAAGCACTATCAAAGTTTGAACTGCATTAACTCAGTTTTAAGAACAATCGGTAACCAAATTTGTCATAAAACCCACTTGGAGTCATCTAATCGCAATTTTAAGAGCAATTTTGAAATCCTCATTAAATTTGCTGTCTAATAGCTTAAAAAAGACTAAAAACTTGGGTACAGTTGAAGAAAAAAGCACTATCAAAGTTTGAACAGCAAAAACTCAGTTTTAAGAACCATCGGTAACCAACATTGCCATGAAACCCACTTGGAGTCATCTAATCGCAATTTTAAGAACAATTTTGAAATCCTCATTAAATTTGCTATGTAATAACTTAAAAAAGACTAAAAACTTGGGTACAGTTAAAGAAAAAAGCACTGTCAAAGTTTGAACAGCAAAAACTCAGTTTTAAGAACAATCGGTAACCAACATTGCCATGAAACCCACTTGGAGTCATCTAATCGCAACTTTAGGAACAATTTTGAAATCCTCATTAAATTTGCTCTCTAATAACTTAAAAAAGACTAAAAACTTGAATACAGTTAAAGAAAAAAGCACTGTCAAAGTTTGAACTGCAAAAACTCAGTTTTAAGAACCATCGGTAACCAACATTGCCATGAAACCCACTTGGAGTCATCTAATTGCAATTTTAAGAACAATTTTGAAATCTCCATTTAATTTGCTATCTAATAACTTAAAAAAGACTAAAAACTTGAGTACAGTTAAAGAAAAAAGCACTATCAAAGTTTGAACTGCATTAACTAAGTTTTAAGAACAATCGGTAACCAAATTGGTCATAAAACCCACTTGGAGTCATCTAATCGCAATTTTAAAAAACACTGTCAAAGTTTGAACTGCAAAAACTCAGTTTTAAGAAGAATCGGTTACCAAATTTGTCATAAAAACCCACTTGGAGTCATCTAATCGCAATTTTAAGAACAATTTTGAAATCCTCATTAAATTTGCTATCTAATAACTTAGAAAAGACTAAAAACTTGAGTACAGTTAAAGAAAAAAGCACTGTCAAAGTTTGAACAGCAAAAACTCAGTTTTAAGAACCATCGGTAACCAACATTGCCATGAAACCCAGTTGGAGTCATCTAATCACAATTTTAAGAACAATTTTGAAATTCCCATGAAATTTGCTGTCTATAACAAAAACTGAGTTTTAAGAACAATCGGTAACCAACATTGCCATGAAACCCACTTGGAGTCATCTAATCGCAATTTTAAGAACAATTTTGAAATCCTCATTAAATTTGCTGTCTAATAGCTTAAAAAGACTAAAAATTGGGGTACAGTTAAAGAAAAAAGCACTATCAAAGTTTGAACTGCAAAAACTCAGTTTTAAGAAGAATCGGTTACCAAATTTGTCATAAAACCCACTTGGAGTCATCTAATCGCAATTTTAAGAACAATTTTGAAATCCTCATTAAATTTGCTATCTAATAACTTAGAAAAGACTAAAAACTTGAGTACAGTTAAAGAAAAAAGCACTGTCAAAGTTTGAACAGCAAAAACTCAGTTTTAAGAACCATCGGTAACCAACATTGCCATGAAACCCAGTTGGAGTCATCTAATCACAATTTTAAGAACAATTTTGAAATTCCCATGAAATTTGCTGTCTATAACAAAAACTGAGTTTTAAGAACAATCGGTAACCAACATTGCCATGAAACCCACTTGGAGTCATCTAATCGCAATTTTAAGAACAATTTTGAAATCCTCATTAAATTTGCTGTCTAATAGCTTAAAAAGACTAAAAATTGGGTACAGTTAAAGAAAAAAGCACTATCAAAGTTTGAAATGCAAAAACTCAGTTTTAAGAACCATCGGTAACCAAATTAGCCATAAAACCCACTTGGGGTAATCTAATCGCAATTTTAAGTACATTTTTGGAATCCTCATTAAATTAAATTAAAAAATAGACAGTTTTTATCGAAGTCAGGTACATATCTGTGTG
Source organism: Ips nitidus (assembly GCA_018691245.2). NCBI lineage: Eukaryota > Metazoa > Arthropoda > Insecta > Coleoptera > Curculionidae > Ips > Ips nitidus. The sequence continues at coordinate 3,305,564 of CM042794.1, forward strand.
GGTTAAAACACAAATAAAGCGTGAATTAATAACTTAATTACATTTAAGATCTCTTTGATGCAATGTTCTCTTCTTATGGATTTTAAAACCTAATCTGATTAAATCAACTGAAAGGACTTCCGTAAAATTGGGGGGTTTCACTCAATTTGTCTTTTGAAAGAAATTTTTGGCTAATTTTTGAATCATGTGCTTCATTGATGTAAAAGTTCTTTTAAAGTGGATTTGCTTAAAGGTCAATTTAATAATAAATCTCTTGTTGAATAATTGACTTTCTTTTAGGGTAACGCGTGGCCATTTTGTATGAAAAGTGAGATACTGAAAGAGTGAAAATTCAAGAAAAGACCTTCTTTGGTAAGGAAAAATTAAGTTCGTCTTCTGTCTAAAATCATATCATAAATGAACTCCTAATTTTCCTGAAAGTTATTATACTTTCCATCTTGTTATAAGAAAGTGTCTTTCTCAGTTTTTAAAACTAAATGAACCTTACTCATTGATTCATCTAGAACTTCTCCCAGAATTAGTATACCGGGTGACAATAAAAAAATGACAACCAAATTGTCACGAATGTCTATTAAGTTTGAAAATGCTTGATATTTTTATTCGATTCTTCGTTAAAAATACTACATGTAAGTTATGTTTTAATTTTATTCAGTACTTTTAAGCGACTTTATTAAGATGTCAAACCAGAGAGAAAAAATTTTGGCGTTACATGAGTTGAAAAAGCGTCTGATAAATGTTGCGCAAACGCTCGGCATCGACAAATCTAACGTCCGACGAACCATCAAGCGGTTGGACGAGCTTGGCCATACTGGTCGCCGTCCAGGAAGTGGCAGAAAGCGCACCGTTAGAACCGCTAAGAGCTCGTCCGAGAACGAGTCAGGCCAAATCCGAGGATCTCCATGTTAAAAATCGCTCGTGAGACTGGTATTAATCGGGAATCAATCCGTCAAATAGCCAAAGAGGATCTACATCTCAAGCCTTACAAGCTTCAAAAAGTTCAGCTCCTCACCGACGATAACAAGCGCGTACGGCTTGAAAGATGCAAACGACTCTTTCGTCGCCACGCTCCCCTTCAGTGGAACAAAATCCTCTTCTCATATGAGAAGCTGTTCACCGTTGAGCACAATCACCAGAACGATAGGAGCTGGTGTGTGGAGGCCCCGGACACTTCGGCCATCGTCGAACATCCCCAAAATCCCGCGGCTGTTATGGTTTGGGCCGGAATTTGCGCCAGCGGCAAGACCCCCTCGTTTTCGTGGAACAGGGGATCAAAATCAACAAGGACGTCTACAGCCGTGACATTCTTGATGCCGTCGTACTTCCGTGGGCTCAGCAGCACTTTGGCGATGCAGATTGAACGTTCCAACAGGACTCCGCTCCGGCCCACAAAGCAAAAGCGACTCAGGACTGGTGCCGGATCCATTTTCCGGATTTCATTTCGTCGAAGGAATGGCCACCCTACTCGCCAGATCTAAATCCGATGGACTACAGTGTGTGCTCTATTTTGGAAACTAGGACCTATGCTACACGTCACAAAACTTTGGAGTCGCTCCATCCAAAAGTCTAAAAATAAGTGAAATAAATCTGGGTTAAATCTGCAACCGCCGGATAGTAGATTACAAGTTTTGCCAAAGTCGGTGATTAATCGCTTATTTATTGGATTTTTCCAAACAGGAAACAAGGGCGCCGTTTAACCGGACTGTCACAACAATGAACCCTATTTATTATATCTAACCACCCATGTATTAGGAAAGTGGTTTTAAAGCTTTTCAATTTACCAACTGTTTTCTAGAACACAAAAAGCTTAAAGGGCTTTCAAAGCGACAAATACCCTTTCTGTTGTACACATACGGGTGTTAGACTACATGCAGGCTTATCCTGAAAATAATTCCTACACGGTTAACGCCGAGTATAGAAGTCGTCTTTACATCGGCTCTTGCTTTCTTGTGTTTATTTAACGTTAATTTACGTGCAAATTTGAGAAGGAATTGAGATATGGGTGACAAAAGTGATAATAGTGACAACACAAGGGATGGGCACACGAGAAGCGATAGTTGCCACGCAAGTCCTTGTACAGAACTGCCATGAGTGAGAAAACTCCTTTGCTTTGTTGACGAGAGAAAGCATTTAGCCGAGTTGAACATCCCAAACTGATGCAACTCCTCAGGAATCTTGACATAGATCAGAAAGATATCAGATGTATCGAAAATCTATATTGGTACCAGACTGCACAGATCAGGCTCAATAATGAGCTGTCTGATGATATAGAGATCCGGAGGGGCGTGCAGCAGGGATTGGGTCTTGTCCCCGCTTTTGTTCAACCTGTACTCGGAAGGGGTCTTCCGGGAAGCACTGGACGATGTGGAGATCGGTATTAAAGTCAACGGAGTGTGGGTTAACAACATACGTTATGCTGATGACACAATGCTCATCGCTGATAACATGCAGGGCTTACAAGGACTGATCAACACAGTCGGTCAACATAGCAGATTGATGGGTCTAAACATAATCACTAAAAAGACAAAGTTTATGATAATAACAAGAAACCTGAATGCGTTTGAAAACTCACAATTAACATTCAACGTAATGCGCATAGACAGAGTGAGCAAATTTAAATACTTGGGCATGTGGTTATCTGAAGAATGGACCACCGATATCGAAATCAAGAGTCGCATTGAACAGGCCCAACAAGCATTCCTAGGACTGAGAAGAGTATTTAGTTGCTCGGACTTTGATCTTGGTCGGAGCTGGAGATTTTTGAAGTACTATGTTTGGTCGGTACTTCTCTATGGGATGGAAGGTTGGACCCTTAAAGTCAACAACATTACAACATTAACAAATTGGAAGCATTCGAGATGTGGCAGCACCGCAGAATGCTCAAGATACCGTGGACTGCAAGAATGACAAACGTAGAAGTACGGTCCCGCATCAACAAAGAACGTGAATTGTTAACTACCATCAAAAAGAGAAATACTGCATACCTGGGGCACGTTATGAGGAACGAAAAGTATGAGTATTTACAGTTGTTGATCGAGGGTAAGATAGAAGGCCGAAGAGGAATGGGAAGGAAGAAATTGTCATGGTTGCGGAACATAAGACAGTGGACAGGAGTGAATGACATACACACCCTAATTCATACCGCAAGAGATAGAAAACAATCCGAAGAGAAAGAAAGAATGTAGAACAAAGCAAAACAGACGACAACAGTATAGTGCCACGGACGTACGCTTCAGTAGTTATAAAAAGCATTAGAGAGCCAACAGGGAACGTTCAAAAAGAAAAATAGCATACACCTGAATCTAAGAAAACGCTTGAAACTGTTATTAGAATTAACGATGTCACAGATTATTTACAAGCGATGCAGGTGCTAAAGAATGAAATAGATCCTTCCAAGGTCGGAGGAGGTTTCAAAAATATCCGATACCTAAAAAGTGGAGGAATCGTAGTCGAAAGTCAGGACGAGAACAAACACACAAAGCTAAATTTGGAAAAGGAGAATATTAAAAATATTGCAAAGCCCCACCTGAAGTTTTCAAAGTGGTTTATAAAAAAGGAGCAGGTACATTTTTATTTGGTCAAAGTTCATGTTGGAGAGCATCTGAACTTGGCAATATGCTTCAAATGTAATGGGTATGGACATGTGGCTAAATATTGGTCAGACAAACAGAGCTGCCATAAATGCGGACAAGAACATGCACCTCAGGATTGCCTTTCCAGGGAGCTGTCCTGTACCAACTGTTTAAAAATGAGATACGATCAGAAGAATGTTCTCATTCAGCAAGGGACAGAAACTGCTCGGTTTAAATACGCAGACTACAACAGCATAGGAGGCAGATCAGTTACAAACCAATCTCTTTTAGTCCAGACAAACAACATAGAAATCACCTGTAGCACAGGAACTTCACTAAGCTGTAACATTAAAGAACACCTAACCATTGAAAATTATAAGAACTGCTTATACACCAAAATGTGCAGTCACTGGGAGTAGTGCCATGGACACTCTTGAGGTTATGGTAAAGGAACATGATTATTACTGTTTTTTGTTGGTTACAGAACATTGGAAGACCAAAGATCAAATCTACTCTCATATATTGGAAAATTTTAAGTTAGTTTCTGCCTTTTGTAGAAGCAGCATGCAGCATGGGAGAAATGCTATTTATGTGAAACAGCAGCTTGTGGGTGCAGTCACATCTGATATAAACTCACTTAGTGTTGAGGGCAGTATTGAGTACTGTGCAAGTGAAGTTGGTCGCATGCCAAAAGGACAGTGCTGATGTGCGTTTAGAGGGCCAAATACAAAGTTTTCATGGAAAGATTGGAGGCAATGATACAACGTGGTTCTAACAGAGGTAAAATGATCTTGGCGGGAGATTTCAATGTCGACTTACCATAGTGCAGCATGTTTGGATAATATTTTCACCAACATTCAGGATTCCTTTTCTGCTAGTATACTTGAATATCACATATCAGATCACACCCCCCAAAAAATATTTTCGATTGACCAAACGTGTATTCAGTAGAGCCTATTGATGTAAATTCGCAGTGGAGTGCATTTACATACATTTTTTTGCAAAATTTTAATAGTTGCTTTCGACTGCGAAAGTGTCCTGTTAGACATTTTTCTCTAGCAAAATATCGACAGAATGATCAAGAGGTCTTAAATTGTAAAAGTGAGCTAGAAATCTTGCTACTCCTAAAGAATAGAGACGCATCATTCACATCTAGATATTCTGAAAAAAAAAGAGGCAATATGACAGCTTGCTCCCACATAAAAGATCTGAATTTTACAACAAGAAGAAATTCCAATAATAAATCGAAAGCCTGCTGGTTGGAGTTTATCATGGGTTTTGCTGTCTCCCCTGTATAGAAAGACAGCCAGCGCCTCTTTCCACCTTTGAGGTACATTATTGTGTAACCAGGGTCCTTTTAGTAGATTGTTTAAATTTTAGCTCCTGAAGATGGGTGTTTATGCACCTGTTGTAAATAAAGTTTATTGTGGAGAAGGCTGTGTGTGTTCTCTCCTTCCTTTATTTAAATACAAAAGTCTAGTACATTCCCTTCCACAGATTTTGTAGGTATAGTGCGTTCCTCATAAACTCAAACTGTCCCAAAAGACGTAATATGTAGATAAATTGGTGTAATTGGAGTTCAACCGCTTAAACCGTCTTTTCTTCTTCTTTATCTATACCATTTTCTTTCGTTGACTGTCATATTTCTTTTTCTATCTGCTTTAAAAGTATCTCTCTCTCTTTTTCTCTGTTTCCTTCAAACTGCCACTGTAGAGTAAGCAGGCCAAACTTGCTAAGCAGGTCACCTGCATATTATATTGTTATTATAAATATACACCTAACGCAAGAGCAACCTAGTTAAATGTTATGGATACCATTTAAGTAATATCAGCATGTCTTACTTAATTGTAACAACGATTGTGCCGACCTAGATTGGCTTAAGCGTATCGAAGTAACAAATCGAAGAGGAGTCGAATAAAGTAACTGGATGCATTAACACCTTTGATGTTTTATTACCGAAACCCTGGATAGTATGTCGTTCAAAGAAATACTTTACACCACCTTTCCTCTGTTTCTTTAAATCGGACAGGTGTCCTTATTTGACAGGTGCTAACTGGAATATTATGACAGCTAGAAATTTCGTTCAAACGTCAAATTATAGCCTGTATTTTCAGCTTTCTTTTATCTCAAGACCAATTTCTTTAAAAAAAATACAAAAAAAAACAAGATACTTGACATGAAACACAACAATGTTACTGTACTAGAAATATTGTGTCACAATTTGACAGCTACTAACTTGGTTCCTATGACAGTTGGGAGATTCGCTCAAACGTCAGAACGTATCCCGTAATTTTGACTTTCTTTTAACTAAACACATTTTTTTTCAAAAATCGCAAATAACCGAGAAACATAAAAAGCATTAGAGCAAAATTTAGGGCCAGTTTTTAAATATTCTGCTTTAGTATGATCAATAAAAAGTCTCAATGAATTGAGTCGATCTTAATTCATCGATAAGGAAAATGAGTTTTGCACTATCAATTACCGTTGCAAGCAAATGGAATAATTTCCTGGAAACGCCTGGATAGCACGTATTGACACATCCAGCTTAAAATTCCCCTTGTTTAGTATTCCAGATGGATTGCGAAGGGGATGTATTACACAGAATGCGAAATCGACAGTCGATCCATGTTTAAAGGGTAGTAAAACAGTCGATCGGAACAACGAAATTGATAACTAAAAATCGATACTAATTCCGCTGAGTTTAGAGGAAAAACTCTTTGATCTTTCATTCCAAGTGAGGACATGACCAGTACTCATGCATTTTGCATTTTTAGAAACTTTCCTTTCTCTCGGTCAAAAGAATATGCTGATTGCGTTGTTAGAGAAGTGCGAAAAGTTCGGAAACTACAAAGCGCCAAGAAAATTTGCCCTCGATAGAGAAAAGTCTGTGGAATAGGAGTTAAAAGTTTTCCTTAAAAAAAATTGTACTTCTGGACGTGGTGTGATGATGATCACATGCTGATAAAAGTTTTTATTGAAAATATAACTAATGTGAAGTAAATTTATACTTTTTTTGCATATTTATGTCACTCTGGTAGTACCAAAATATAGCGTTTCATCAGATTCAAACAGTATTAACTCCAGGAATGTATCCCTGGTAGTAGGAGAATGGACACTTAAGATGCTCTCCAGTAGAGCAATAAGTATCAATGTAGAAGACATCACAGTGAGAGGACTGGTAATGAAGGGATGTCCACAAGGAGGGGTCTTATCACCCCTTTTTTGAAACATAGTTCTGGTTACCTTAATTAATCACCTCAACAATAATGAATTCTATACAATTGCATACGCAGATGACATAGTTATCTTGCCGACCGGCAAATTTGTGAACACACTGTGCGATAGAGCGCAGGATGGGCTCAAATTAATAGAAACATGGTGTAAGGAACACTCACTGTCGATCAATCCCGACAAGACTGAGATGGTCCTTTTCACCAGGAAAAGAAACCTCCCGAAATCTTCAAAGGCAAACTAAACTTCTCTGAAGAGGTGAAATACCTTGGTATTACCCTCGACAGGAAGTTAACCTGGAACTCTCACCTACAAAGCAGAGCAAAAAGAGCATATGTGGCTTATGAGCAGTGTCGGAGGACAGTGGGACGTACGTGGGGTCTTTCACCCCGCGTGGTCACCTGGATCTACACTGCAATAATAAGACCTATGTTAACGTCTGGAGCCATTGCATGGGGACCGAAGGGTGTACAAACAACGGCTATCGGAAAATTATATCAAATACAGCGAATGGCTTGTTTAAACATCACAGGAGCCATAAGAACAACACCAACCGCGGCAATGGAATTAATTACTGGTCTGACCCCTCTGGACCTGTACGTTAAGGAGGTTGCGTTAATGGCCATGTTATGATTGCGTACGGCTGGTGTAAACCCCCTCAGTAGAAGCAGGTCAATTGAGGCTAAGCCTATGGTGAGAAGCACTCACTGCGCTCCCTCTGCTGCAGGCAGCAAGTGATGCAATTGAACTCTGATTTGTGTTTAACAAACTGCAAATGCAATACGTATTTACACAGACGGCTCAAAAATCAAAGAAGGCTCAGGATGTGGAGTTTACTCTAGGTCACTAAGCCTAAGGATTAAGTGGGGAATGGAAGAAAATACCAGCGTGGTTCAAACGGAACTGGCTGGTATCTCAATCGCCACGAAAGAACTAACCAGAAAAGGTGTTTCTGGCAAAAACATAATAATCTGCACGGACAGTAGACAAGCCCTATTAGCCCTGAACAGACAACGTGTTACCTCAGGGCTAGTACTAGAGTGCCACCAAGATTTAGCTAACGCCTCGGTAGATAACAATATTATCCTGAGATGGGTTAAAGGGCACGATAGGAGCAAAGGTAATAGCTTTGCCGACTCTTTAGCCAGGGAAGCGACTGGACTACAAATTTTAGGACCCAGTGACACCTACGGCCTGATGACTTCGACAATTGCGGAAATAGCCAAACGCTACATCCATGCTGAATCCCTAAAGAGATGGGATGGAATCAAAGGATGCAGTCTTGCCAGGATCACTCTGGGTGATCCTGGGAAGCTGGGCGCCGAAGAAATATTTGGCGATGTCAAGTAAGGAACACCTCCATACTATGGGGCTAGTGGACACACCTCTATGCAGGATGTGTGAACAGGAAGATGAAACTGTCGGGCATGTCTTATGCGAGTGTCCGGAGTTATCGTCAATAATAGAGTGTGTTCGGTGAGTATTGGCCTACAACTTCCGACATAAAAGAGATGTCCCCTAGTGACCTGTCCACTTTTCTGGTAAAGGTAGGATGGACGGTGACCAAGGAGGACAACTCGGGAGGATGTACAATGGGTCACATGTGGCCTAAGTGCTGTGGATCTACACTTACCCCCCTCACTCTACAGATACAGATACAGAAACAGTATTAGAATAGATCACAATTAATATGCAATTCTGTAGCATTTGCATAATGATGCTCGTAAAAAGGCGAAAATTATAATCTGTATGTTTTCGGAAATTTGTATTGTAAGTATAAATAATTTGATTTATTTGTTTTGGTCATGACTAGAGTCCGCATTTGTAGGAATTTTGCTTTTTGTAAATAATAAAAGCAACCAACCTTTGACATCTAATGTGGACGATTTACGCAAAAACACGTCATTTGACAGATTTTTTTAATGGTTTTTTCTTCTTTTTGTGATTTATTTATTTTTTGTGCTTATTTGCTGCTATTTTTTGTATGGTTTTATTTTGTATACGTTAATTTACAATTGCAATAGCTATATTGAGATATTGAAGGCTTCTGAGAGACACAAAGATACCAATTATCTGTTGCAAAATGGGTAAATATCAATTTACAAATTTCAACTGACCAAATAATTTCCAAATGCTCCTAGTAGTCTAGTAGCCCAAAAAAAGTTAAAAACATTCCAAAACAACAGCAAAGGTTTTAAAACACTGCTGAAACCCCAAAATGCTTCTCACCCAGTCGAACGCCTTCCAAAAGCTTTTAGGACAGTCTAGAAGCTCTCAAAACATTTCAAGACAATCTAAAGATTCCATATGCCGTCTACAAAGTTTCAAATGTCTTACAAGCAGTCCAGAACCTTCAATGCACCTAAAGTAAATAGATTTCAAAATACCACAGAAACTCCAAAATGCTTCTAAAGCAGTCGAAAGCTTTCCAAAACAGTCTAGAAGCTTCCAAAAGCTTTTAGAACACTCTAAAGGCATCCAAATGATCATCAACTAGTCTAGAAGCTCTCAAAAAATGTAAAGGCAGTTCAAAAGCTTCCATAAGTTTGTAGAACCGTCCATAAGTTTTCAAATGCTTTAAAAGCAGCACAAAACCTTCAATGCTTTTAAATTCTCCAGAAACCTTCTAACTCCAAAATGCTTCTAAGCAGTAGATAGACTTCCAAAAGCCTTTTAGAACCGTCTAGAAGCTCTCAAAACATTTCAAAACAGTCTAAAACTTTCCGTATGCTTTTAGAGCAGTTAAAAGCCAAGTTTATAGAACCGTCTACAAAGTTTCAAATGCCTTAGAAGCAGTCCAGAACTTTCAATGCTCTTAAAGTAGTCTAAAAAGATTTCAAAACACTTCAGAAACTCCAAAATGCTTCTATAACAGTCTAACGCCTTCCAAATGCTCTTCAACTAGTCTAAGAAGCTTCCAAAAAATTCTAGTATCGTCTAAGAATTTTCAAATGCATCTAAAGTATTCGGAACCTTCAATATGCTCTTTAAACTGTCCAAATGCTCCTCAAGTAGTTCAAAAGAATTTTGAAAGTTTTCAAACTGTCTAAAATCCCNNTTAACGCTTTGNNTNCAGANNTNGGGACNCNCNATGTNCGCAGGTNAACGCTAGTCTACCACCATGNNAGTCATNTTCTATNCNGATNCANNTGGCGNNCAGGNCNAAANTNGCAAGGGTCGGTTTCCCCACAGGGGTGCAGTTCCTGGNACATATCNTATCNGCGGTGGGTGNNNGNTTANCGNACTATGGTCANATTATAGTGTATCTNTTCANNTNCGTNTANNGAGCGCTGTNANTAGANCAANCATTNCGTGGTNNGNACGTNTAATAANANNAANGNCNCTANCCCNCNTTAGAGGTCTGANTACGAGCGNCNGAAAANTNTNNAGNTTAGATCAAAGATCNNGGAACAAAGTAAGNAAGACGTGTCCGTAGNGGGCGGTATACTAATANCGNCACTNNNAAGNCNAAATAGGCGCNCNTGTCCAGNTCCNACTAATCNTACNNGCTNGAANTGTTGGCGTCNTCCGNGTACACCACTTGGGGANATCNGNCGAAACAGCCTGTAAAATATGCCTTCAGTTGTTGTCAAAAAAGTCAAGAATACTGTATGAAAAGTCATACCAAGATTTTGATAAATGGTGTGATCTAAGGCAAGTGACATAATAATGAATGCATAATTGAAAGTGCTGTGTTGTTTATTTTAAATGAAAGAAGCCAGATTTTGAAGCCTTCAACGTTATGGTCAGTCTATTCAATGTTGATATAATAAATTTATAGAGACATCGACATCATTTAAGTTTCCAAAAGTGATCGCATTTCTAAAACGACGTTCGGAAGGATATATTCCGAAGAAGTCCAGTATCTTTACGAGGGAGGAATCCAGAGATTAAACTGCTCCAGATGAAAAGCTATTTGCTCCATAAGGTTGTTTATAAGCTTCGGGATTGCAGGAGCTTGCAGAAGAGTGGAGTTGACGAATTTACTGTTTGGTGATGTTACCATTATGGACATCTATTTTGGTGCAACTGCGTCAAACAAAAACGAAGATTCCAAGAATATTCACTATTGTAGACTGCAATAACGGAGACAATTTGAATTTCTTGACAGTGACGAAGAAATATATAGCACTGAGACCAAATAAAGGAAAATGCTCTATGCAACCCGTTGAGAAAAATACTATGGGTAAGCTACCCAGTGTAGTAGCAAAGTATTTGAGGTTGTCAAATCTGGAGGGCTATACCGGACATTGCTTCGGCGCAACTTTATTAGCAGATTCAGGAGCAGACCTTTTGGCTGTAAAGCGTCATGGAGGTTGGCGCTCGTCGAGTGTAGCTGAAGGTTACATTGAAGAGTCGTTGCAGAATAAAATTAAGATAGCCAGAAGAATGGTAAGTTCCACTTCCACGGATGCTTCTGGCGCCACACAAAAGAGGTTGCAGCCATTCAGGAAAGCGGATCGATTGAGAAAAGCTTTCTCGGTGTAAACGTTTCCAACTGTAATAATTGTACTTTTAGCATAACATTGAATAAAACGTTTTGTCGTTGTTCGGTTATTTATAATGATATTAAAATTTGGTTTAAAATAAAAACTCGGCTGAGCGTTTTTTTTTTTAATTTTAAGCCCATGGGCGTAAAAGTGCTATTTTACGCCCACAAATGGGACAAATGGGAAAATTATTATTTCGCAAATAAGAAGGGAAAAACATGTTTTGGATAAAAATACTAAATAGTACCACCCTTTAGAATTTTTCGTCATTGTAGTTTACAGATAACAAAAACTTATGGTTAAAATTTGATGCAATTGTCTTAAAAACTGTAGGATATGTGTGTTGAAATTCTAATTAATAAACAAAAAAAAAATCTAATTTTAAATTATAATTTCTCTATAATAATTTTTCTATTGAATATCGAAGTCCTGCTAGTATTAACTGACTCACCCTGTATACACTGGATCAATAAAAAACAACAATTATTTAGTATAGCCAGGGAACTCTTTGTACTGTAATGCAAATTAAACAAATTACACTCATTTTTCATAAGATAACAGAATAGCTGAAAACCGTTTATTTAGGCTGTAAAACTTGAATCGTTTTCTGAATACCAAAAAAAACCACATTAAAGCAAAGAATCCTAAAAACGCCGTAAAAATATTAATATAGCGAATTTCATAAAAAAACTTGATTTTCCTTTTCAATTTCCAGGACTTTACCTCTACATACTGGTCGTCCGTACTTTAACCAGGGAAAGCTTCAAACTCAGGGTGTACGTCCTTATCGGTTGGGGTAAGTTGATTAAGAAATCCAAATTTTTATCCGAAACTTCCCACTTGTTGCTTTTCCTTGTTATAGTAAGTTTACTTTTAAAATAAACCAACTTTTTGCTCCTCCGGAGCAATCAGTTCCGGAGTTAATCTGCTGGAACTGCAATTAATCTGTGCAAGAGGAAGTAATTGAGTGGATTTCCCGGAAACTTGATTGCAAAGCAAATTCTTGATTTTTAAGTTGGATTTGTATTTCAGGTTTGCCTCTGCTCTTTGTTATCGTGTGGGCTGTAATCAAAAGCTTTCTAGTGCAGACATCACTACTTGACGATCAAAATGACGGGGTAAGTTTTTAAATTTAATTTTTGTTTGGTTAATTAACAAAGTTTTGAAGTAGTTAACTAGTAGATTTGATCCACATTTTTTCAAACTTAAAAGACAAATTACAGTCAACAAAAGAAAATGCTGTAGATTAAGTAAAAGAATTGGTGGAATCGACTATACATAGCAGTTAAAATTACAACAATACATCTAAACATTACGTCTTTTGGGACAGTTTGAGTTTATAAGGAACGCACTATACCTTCAAAATCTGTGGAAGGGGGTTTACTAAAGTTTTGTATTTAAGTTTGGCGTAGATCACAGTGTTCTAGACCGGTTTTGTTACTTAATAGTGTTTTTCATGAAAAACTCTGTCTTGACAAAAGAAATAGTTCTAAGCTTAATTTTGTCCTTTGAACGAACTTCCTAACTGTCATAAGAACCAAGTTACGCACTATCTAAGTTTGACACCTTCAATAAAACTTGTTTACTGGCATTACTCTATTGTTGTTTAACTTTGACTCATATTTTTTTATTAAACCAGTAGAAATCTGCGCTTTAAAACAGAGAAAAAGGTAGGACATATCGCAAATAGAGCTTGAAAATACACTTATAATTCTCACAAATAAGCAATTTGTTCTTTTCATTCCGATCCTAGAAAGGCGGTTTTAAGTGGCAGCCAAGTTAATGAAAGTGCACAGAGAGAACCGACTTTTAATTCCTGGATGGCACGTTTTAGATTGGCGGCTTTGAATTATATTATTAGCTGGCAAAGGCAATGCCGATAGACGTAAATTGCATAAGAAAATCAGTCAAAATCAATGATAAGAAGAGATAGTTGGTCACAAAATTTCAATCAAACTTCTTGATGAAGTGGTCACGTGACAAATATCCAATGACGTCACAACCGTTTTGGCACACTGACACGTCAATTAAAAAGTTTCTCATTCTTTGTCTGGAGCATTGAGAATAGTGCTTCTCTTCAGGGGATTTTTCCAGGACAATTTCCAGACCTGTTTATCGAATCATGTTAGCTATTAAAACCATGTTAGCATATGATTCAAATTGTTTTTCAAAATTTTTGTTTCGTATCTATGGTCTTGATTTTTGGCACAGTTTACTAATGTCCTTCTTAGGTTACGTACATTTTTTCCAGAATTTGCCAATCTCATACAGATGAAATACGGTATGATGATAACCATCAATTATAAACTGTTTTCTGTACTGTTACATAGAAGTTTTAAACTTTTGTCAAAATTCTAGTTTTACATTGAGAGACTAGACTTTTGGCACAGTTTACCAGTAGTTTACCAGGTACTTAATATTGTACAAAATTTTCCTTTACAAACTTGAAAAAACACATAACAAAACCTAGAGAATTGACTATTAATACCCAGCTAAACAATAGTGTAAAAAAGAATTTGTGAAACTTTTTCTAAAAGTACTGTTTTACATTAATTTTCAACCTGACTTTTGGCGTAGTTGACTAATGTTTTTCCTAGAGGTTATATTCAAATTTTTTCCCAATTTTCTTAAAACGTTAAATAACCACACCTGTTTTGAAAAAATTTCCAAAGTGATTTTAAAAATGTTTCTTATTTATGGTCTAGATTTTTGGCACAATTTACTACTGTACTTCTTAAGTTACGTTTTTTTTTTCTATTCAGTAACCTTAAAAAAATCTGATACAGACAAAGAGAAAAGTCATGTCAAAGTTTCAACTGCAAAAAACCCAGTTTAAAAGACAGTCGGTGACAAAATTGGCCATACACTTGGAGTCATCTAATCGCAATTTTATTAAACAATTTTGAAATCCTCATTAAATTTGCTGTCTAATAGCTTAAAAAAGACTAAAAACTTGGGTACAGTTAAAGAAAAAAGCACTATCAAAGTTTGAACTGCATTAACTCAGTTTTATGAACAATCGGTACCCAAATTTGTCATAAAACCCCCTTGGAGTCATTTAATCGCAATTTTAAGAGCAATTTTAAAATCCTCATTAAATTTGCTGTCTAATAGCTTAAAAAAGACTAAACACTTGGGTACAGGTAAAAAAAAAAGCACTATCAAAGTTTGAACAGCAAAAACTCAGTTTTAAGAACAATCGGTAACCAAATTTGTCATAAAACCCACTTGGAGTCATCTAATCGCAATTTGAAGATCAATTTTGAAATCCCCATTAAATTTGCTGTCTAATAACTTAAAAAATACTAAAAATTTGGGTACAGTTAAAGAAAAAAGCACTATCAAAGTTTGAACAGCAAAAACTTAGTTTTAAGAACAATCGGTAACCAAATTTCTCATAAAACCCACTTGGAGTCATCTAATCGCAATTTGAAGATCAATTTTGAAATCCTCATTAAATTTGTTGTCTAATAACTTAAAAATTACTAAAAATTTGGGTACAGTTAAAGAAAAAAGCACTATCAAAGTTTGAACAGCAAAAACTCAGTTTTAAGAACAATCGGTAACCAAATTTGTCATAAAACCCACTTGGAGTCATCTAATCGCAATTTGAAGATCAATTTTGAAATCCCCATTAAATTTGCTATCTAATAACTTAAAAAAGACTAAAAACTTGGGTACAGTTAAAGAAAAAAGCACTATCAAAGTTTGAACAGCAAAAACTCAGTTTTAAGAACAATCGGTAACCAAATTTGTCATAAAACCCACTTGGAGTCATCTAATCGCAATTTGAAGATCAATTTTGAAATCCCCATTAAATTTGCTGTCTAATAACTTAAAAAATACTAAAAATTTGGGTACAGTTAAAGAAAAAAGCACTATCAAAGTTTGAACAGCAAAAACTCAGTTTTAAGAACAATCGGTAACTAACATTGCCATGAAACCCACTTGGATTCATCTAATCGCAATTTTAAGAACAATTTTGAAATTCCCATGAAATTTGCTGTCTAATAACTTAAAAAGGACTAAAAACTTGGGTACAGTTAAAGAAAAAAGCAGTGTCAAAGTTTGAACTGCAAAAACTCAGTTTTAAGAACAATCGGTAACCAAATTAGTCATAAAACCCACTTGGAGTCATTTAATCGCAATTTGAAGAGCAATTTTGAAATCCTCATTAGATTTGCTGTCTAATAACTTAAAAAAGACTAAAAATTTGGGTACAGTAAAAGAAAAAAGCACTATCAAAGTTTGAAATGCAAAAACTCAGTTTTAAGAACCATCGGTAACCAAATTAGACATAAAACCCACTTGGGGTAATCTAACCGCAATTTTAAGTAAATTTTTGGAATCCTCATTAAATTTCCTATCCAATAACCTAAAAAATATTAAAAACTTGGGTACAGTCAGGGAGAAAAGCACTGTCAAAGTTTGAATATGAGTGTCTTAGATTAGTAATGATGTTGAGATCAAAAATAGACAGTTTTTATTGAAGTCAGATGTGACATAATTATTGCGTGAATTAATAACTTAATTACATTTAAGATCTCTTTGATGCAATGTTCTCTTCTTATGGATTTTAAAACCTAATCTGATTAAATCAACTGAAAGGACTTCCGTAAAATTGGGGGGTTTCACTCAATTTGTCTTTTGAAAGAAATTTTTGGCTAATTTTTAAATCATGTGCTTCATTGATGTAAAAGTTCTTTTAAAGTGGATTTGCTTTAAGGTCAACTTAATAATAAATCTCTTGAATAATTGACTTTCTTTTAGGGTAACGCGTGGCCATTTTGTATGAAAAGTGAGATATTGAAAGAGTGAAAATTCAAGAAAAGACCTTCTTTGATAATGAAAAATTATGTTCGTCTTCTGTCTAAAATCATATCATAAATGAACTCCTAATTTTCCTGAAAGTTATTATACTTTCCAATAACCAGTCATAAGAAAGTGTCTTTTTCAGCTTCTAAAACTAAATGATTCATCCAGAACTTCTCCCAGAATTAGTATACCGGGTGACAATAAAAAAATGACAACCAAATTGTCACGAATGTGACATGAAGGTCCATTAAGTTTGAGAGTGCTTGATATTTTTAGTCGATTCTTCGTTAAAAATACTACATGTAAGTTATGTTTTAATTTTATTCAGTACTTTTAAGCGACTTTATTAATATGTCAAACCAGAGAGAAAAAATTTTGACGTCCGACGAACCATCAAGCGGTTGGAAGAGCTTGGCCATACTGGTCGCCGTCCAGGAAGTGGCAGAAAGCGCACCGTTAGAACCGCTAAGAGCTCGTGAGACTGGTATTAATCGGGATCAATCCGTCAAATAGCCAAAGAGGATCTACATCTCAAGCCTTACAAGCTCAAAAAAGTTCAGCTCCTCACCGACGATAACAAGCGCGTACGGCTTGAAAGATGCAAACGACTCTTTCGTCGCTACGCTCCCCTTCAGTGGAACAAAATCCTCTTCTCAGATGAGAAGCTGTTCACCGTTGAACAAGCCCACAATCACCAGAACGATAGGAGCTGGTGTGTGGAGGCCCCGGGCACTTCGGGCATCGTCGAACATCCCCAAAATCCCGCGGCTGTTATGGTTTGGGCCGGAATTTGCGCCGGTGGCAAGACCCCCTCGTTTTCGTGGAACAGGGGATCAAAATCAACAAGGACGTCTACAGCCGTGACATTCTTGATGCCGTCGTACTTCCGTGGGCTCAGCAGCACTTTGGCGATGCAGATTGAACGTTCCAACAGGACTCCGCTCCGGCCCACAAAGCAAAAGCGACTCAGTACTGGTGCCGGATGCATTTTCCGGATTTCATTTCGTCGAAGGAATGGCCACCCTACTCGCCAGATCTAAATCCGATGGACTACAGTGTGTGTTCTATTTTGGAGACTAGGACCTATGCTACACGTCACAAAACTTTGGAGTCGCTCCATACAAAAGTCTAAAAATAAGTGAAATAAATCTGGGTTAAATCTGCAACCGCCGGATAGTAGATTACAAGTTTTGCCAAAGTCGGTGATTAATCGTTTATTTATTGGATTTTTCCAAACAGGAAACAAGGGCGCCGTTTAACCGGACTGTCACAACAATGAACCCTATTTATTATATCTAACCACCCATGTATTAGGAAAGTGGTTTTAAAACTTTTCAATTTACCAACTAGAACACAAAAAGCTTAAAGGGCTTTCAAAGCGACAAATACCCTTTCTGTTGTACACATACGGGTGTTAGACTTCATGCAGGCTTATCCGGAAAATAATTCCTACGCGGTTAACGCCGAGTATAGAAGTCGTCTTTACATCGGCTCTTGCTTTCTTGTGTTTATTTAACGTTAATTTACGTGCAAATTTGAGAAGGAATTGAGATATGGGTGACAAAAGTGATAATAGTGACAACACAAGGGATGGGCACACGAGAAGCGATAGTTGCCACGCAAGTCCTTGTACAGAACTGCCATGAGTAACAAAACTCATATATGGCTTTGCTTTGTTGACGAGAGAAAGCATTTAGCCGAGTTGAACATCCCAAACTGATGCAACTCCTCAGGAATCTTGACATAGATCAGAAAGATATCAGATGTATCGAAAATCTATATTGGTACCACACTGCACAGATCAGGCTCAATAATGAGCTGGCTGATGATATAGAGATCCGGAGGGGCGTGCAGCAGGGATTGGGTCTTGTCCCCGCTTTTGTTCAACCTGTACTCGGAAGGGGTCTTCCGGGAAGCACTGGACGATGTGGAGATCGGTATTAAAGTCAACGGAGTGTGGGTTAACAACATACGTTATGCTGATGACACAATGCTCATCGCTGATAACATGCAGGGCTTACAAGGACTGATCAACACAGTCGGTCAACATAGCAGATTGATGGGTCTAAACATAATCACTAAAAAGACAAAGTTTATGATAATAACAAGAAACCTGAATGCGTTTGAAAACTCACAATTAACATTCAACGTAATGCGCATAGACATAGTGAGAAAATTTAAATACTTGGGCATGTGGTTATCTGAAGAATGGACCACCGATATCGAAATCAAGAGTCGCATTGAACAGGCCCAACAAGCATTCCTAGGACTGAGAAGAGTATTTAGTTGCTCGGACTTTGATCTTGGTCGGAGCTGGAGACTATTACTACTGTACTATGTTTGGTCGGTACTTCTCTATGGGATGGAAGGTTGGACCCTTAAAGTCAACAACATTACAACATTAACAAATTGGAAGCATTCGAGATGTGGCAGCACCGCAGAATGCTCAAGATACCGTGGACTGCAAGAATGACAAACGTAGAAGTACGGTCCCGCATCAACAAAGAACGTGAATTGTTAACTACCATCAAAAAGAAAAATACTGCATACCTGGGGCACGTTATGAGGAACGAAAAGTATGAGTATTTACAGTTGTTGATCGAGGGTAAGATAGAAGGCCGAAGAGGAATGGGAAGGAAAAAATTGTCATGGTTGCGGAACACAAGACAGTGGACAGGAGTGAATGACATACACACCCTAATTCATACCGCAAGAGATAGAAACAATCCGAAGAAAAAGAAAGAATGTAGAACAAAGCAAAACAGACGACAACAGTATAGTGCCACGGACGTACGCTTCAGTAGTTATAAAAAGCATTAGAGAGCCAACAGGGAACGTTCAAAAAGAAAAATAGCATACACCTGAATCTAAGAAAACGCTTGAAACTGTTATTAGAATTAACGATGTCACAGATTATTTACAAGCGATGCAGGTGCTAAAGAATGAAATAGATCCTTCCAAGGTCGGAGGAGGTTTCAAAAATATCCGATACCTAAAAAGTGGAGGAATCGTAGTCGAAAGTCAGGACGAGAACAAACACACAAAGCTAAATTTGGAAAAGGAGAATATTAAAATATTGCAAGCCCCACCTGAAGTTTCAAAGTGGTTTATAAAAAAGGAGCAGGTACATTTTTATTTGGTCAAAGTTCATGTTGGAGAGCATCTGAACTTGGCAATATGCTTCAAATGTAATGGGTATGGACATGTGGCTAAATATTGGTCAGACAAACAGAGCTGCCATAAATGCGGACAAGAACATGCACCTCAGGATTGCCTTTCCAGGGAGCTGTCCTGTACCAACTGTTTAAAAATGAGATACCGATCAGAAGAATGTTCTCATTCAGCAAGGGACAGAAACTGCTCGGTTTAAATACGCAGACTACAACAGCATAGGAGGCAGATCAGTTACAACCAATCTCTTTTAGTCCAGACAACAACATAGAAATCACCTGTAGCACAGGAACTTCACTAAGCTGTAACATTAAAGAACACCTAACCATTGAAAATTATAAGAACTGCTTATACACCAAAATGTGCAGTCACTGGGAAGTGCCATGGACACTCTTGAGGTTATGGTAAAGGAACATGATTATTACTGTTTTTTGTTGGTTACAGAACATTGGAAGACCAAAGATCAAATCTACTCTCATATATTGGAAAATTTTAAGTTAGTTTCTGCCTTTTGTAGAAGCAGCATGCAGCATGGGAGAAATGCTATTTATGTGAAACAGCAGCTTGTGGGTGCAGTCACATCTGATATAAACTCACTTAGTGTTGAGGGCAGTATTGAGTACTGTGCAAGTGAAGTTGGTCGCAATGCCAAAAGGACAGTGCTGATGTGCGTTTAGAGGGCCGCCCATTGGAGAATACAAAGTTTTCATGGAAAGATTGGAGGCAATGATACAACGTGGTTCTAACAGAGGTAAAATGATCTTGGCGGGAGATTTCAATGTCGACTTACCATAGTGCAGCATGTTTGGATAATATTTTCACCAACATTCAGGATTCCTTTTCTGCTAGTATACTTGAATATCACATATCAGATCACACCCCCCAAAAAATATTTTCGATTGACAAAACGTGTATTCAGTAGAGCCTATTGATGTAAATTCGCAGTGGAGTGCATTTACATACATTTTTTTGCAAAATTTTAATAGTTGCTTTCGACTGCGAAAGTGTCCTGTTAGA
This sequence comes from Ips nitidus, assembly GCA_018691245.2. NCBI lineage: Eukaryota > Metazoa > Arthropoda > Insecta > Coleoptera > Curculionidae > Ips > Ips nitidus. The sequence continues at coordinate 3,325,857 of CM042794.1, forward strand.
CATTTTTCTCTAGCAAAATATCGACAGAATGATCAAGAGGTCTTAAATTGTAAAAGTGAGCTAGAAATCTTGCTACTCCTAAAGAATAGAGACGCATCATTCACATCTAGATATTCTGAAAAAAAGAGGCAATATGACAGCTTGCTCCCACATAAAAGATCTGAATTTTACAACAAGAAGAAATTCCAATAATAAATCGAAAGCCTGCTGGTTGGAGTTTATCATGGGTTTTGCTGTCTCCCCTGTATAGAAAGACAGCCAGCGCCTCTTTCCACCTTTGAGGTACATTATTGTGTAACCAGGGTCCTTTTAGTAGATTGTTTAAATTTTAGCTCCTGAAGATGGGTGTTTATGCACCTGTTGTAAATAAAGTTTATTGTGGAGAAGGCTGTGTGTGTTCCTCTCCTTCCTTTATTTAAATACAAAAGTCTAGTACATTCCCTTCCACAGATTTTGTAGGTATAGTGCGTTCCTCATAAACTCAAACTGTCCCAAAAGACGTAATATGTAGATAAATTGGTGTAATTGGAGTTCAACCGCTGTTATTGCACTGATTTTAAAATTAGTCTTTTCTTCTTCTTTATCTATACCATTTTCTTTCGTTGACTGTCATATTTCTTTTTCTATCTGCTTTAAAAGTATCTCTCTCTCTTTTTCTCTGTTTCCTTCAAACTGCCACTGTAGAGTAAGCAGGCCAAACTTGCTAAGCAGGTCACCTGCATATTATATTGTTATTATAAATATACACCTAACGCAAGAGCAACCTAGTTAAATGTTATGGATACCATTTAAGTAATATCAGCATGTCTTACTTAATTGTAACAACGATTGTGATGACTGTTCGATTTGTGCCGACCTAGATTGGCTTAAGCGTATCGAAGTAACAAATCGAAGAGGAGTCGAATAAAGTAACTGGATGCATTAACACCTTCGATGTTTTATTACCGAAACCCTGGATAGTATGTCGTTCAAAGAAATACTTTACACCACCTTTCCTCTGTTTCTTTAAATCGGACAGGTGTCCTTATTTGACAGGTGCTAACTGGAATATTATGACAGCTAGAAATTTCGTTCAAACGTCAAATTATAGCCTGTATTTTCAGCTTTCTTTTATCTCAAGACAAATTTCTTTAAAAAAAATACAAAAAAAAACAAGATACTTGACATGAAACACAACAATGTTACTGTACTAGAAATATTGTGTCACAATTTGACAGCTACTAACTTGGTTCCTATGACATTTGGGAGATTCGCTCAAACGTCAGAACGTATTTTGACTTTCTTTTAACTAAACACATTTTTTTTTTCAAAAATCGCAAATAACCGAGAAACATAAAAAGCATTAGAGCAAAATTTAGGGCCAGTTTTTAAATATTCTGCTTTAGTATGATCAATAAAAAGTCTCAATGAATTGAGTCGATCTTAATTCATCGATAAGGAAAATGAGTTTTGCACTATCAATTACCGTTGCAAGCAAATGGAATAATTTCCTGGAAACGCCTGGATAGCACGTATTGACACATCCAGCTTAAAATTCCCCTTGTTTAGTATTCCAGATGGATTGCGAAGGGGATGTATTACACAGAATGCGAAATCGACAGTCGATCCATATTTAAAGGGTAGTAAAACAGTCGATCGGAACAACGAAATTGATAACTAAAAATCGATACTAATTCCGCTGAGTTTAGAGGAAAAACTCTTTGATCTTTCATTCCAAGTGAGGACATGACCAGTACTCATGCATTTTGCATTTTTAGAAACTTTCCTTTCTCTCGGACAAGAGAATATGCTGATTGCGTTGTTAGAGAAGTGCGAAAAGTTCGGAAACTACAAAGCGCCAAGAAAATTTGCCCTCGATAGAGAAAAGTCTGTGGAATAGGAGTTAAAAGTTTTTCTTAAAAAAAAATTGTACTTCTGGATGTGGGTGATGATTGATCACATGCTGATAAAAGTTTTTATTGAAAATATAACTAATGTGAAGTAAATTTATACTTTTTTTGCATATTTATGTCACTCTGGTAGTACCAAAATATAGCGTTTCATCAGATTCAAACAGTATTAACTCCAGGAATGTATCCCTGGTAGTAGGAGAATGGACACTTAAGATGCTCTCCAGTAGAGCAATAAGTATCAATGTAGAAGACATCACAGTGAGAGGACTGGTAATGAAGGGATGTCCACAAGGAGGGGTCTTATCACCCCTTTTTTGAAACATAGTTCTGGTTACCTTAATTAATCACCTCAACAATAATTAATTCTATACAATTGCATACGCAGATGACATAGTTATCTTGCCGACCGGCAAATTTGTGAACACACTGCGCGATAGAGCGCAGGATGGGCTCAAATTAATAGAAACATGGTGTAAGGAACACTCACTGTCGATCAATCCCGACAAGACTGAGATGGTCCTTTTCACCAGGAAAAGAAACCTCCCGAAATCTTCAAAGGCAAACTAAACTTCTCTGAAGAGGTGAAATACCTTGGTATTACCCTCGACAGGAAGTTAACCTGGAACTCTCACCTACAAAGCAGAGCAAAAAGAGCATATGTGGCTTATGAGCAGTGTCGGAGGACAGTGGGACGTACATGGGGTCTTTCACCCCGCGTGGTCACCTGGATCTACACTGCAATAATAAGACCTATGTTAACGTACGGAGCCATTGCATGGGGACCGAAGGTTCTACAAGCAACGGCTATCGGAAAATTATATCAAATACAGCGAATGGCTTGTTTAAACATCACAGGAGCCATGAGAACAACACCAACCGCGGCAATGGAATTAATTACTGGTCTGACCCCTCTGGACCTGTACGTTAAGGAGGTTGCGTTAATGGCCATGTTACGATTGCGTACGGCTGGTGTAAACCCCTCAGTAGGAGCAGGTCAATTGAGGCTAAGCCTATGGTGAGAAGCACTCACTGCGCTGCCTCTGCTGCCGGTAGCAAGTGATGCAATTGAACCCAGATTTGTGTTTAACAAACCCTACAAAATACAAATAAAACAGAACACAGAGTCAGATGCTGCAAATGCAATACGTATTTACACAGACGGCTCAAAAACCAAAGAAGGCTCAGGATGTGGAGTTTACTCTAGGTCACTAAGCCTAAGGATTAAGTGGGGAATGGAAGAAAATACCAGCGTGGTTCAAACGGAACTGGCTGGTATCTCAATCGCCACGAAAGAACTAACCAGAAAAGGTGTTTCTGGCAAAAACATAATAATCTGCACGGACAGTAGACAAGCCCTATTAGCCCTGAACAGACAACGTGTTACCTCAGGGCTAGTACTAGAGTGCCACCAAGATTTAGCTAACGCCTCGGTAGATAACAATATTATCCTGAGATGGGTTAAAGGGCACGATAGGAGCAAAGGTTTTGCCGACTCTTTAGTCAGGGAAGCGACTGGACTACAAATTTTAGGACCCAGTGACACCTACGGCCTCATACCTCCACCTCCTCAACCTTTTCCACCACCTTTCTCAAAACATTTCAAGACAATCTAAAGATTCCATATGCCGTCTACAAAGTTTCAAATGTCTTACAAGCAGTCCAGAACCTTCAATGCACCTAAAGTAAATAGATTTCAAAATACCACAGAAACTCCAAAATGCTTCTAAAGCAGTCGAAAGCTTTCCAAAACAGTCTAGAAGCTTCCAAAAGCTTTTAGAACACTCTAAAGGCATCCAAATGATCATCAACTAGTCTAGAAGCTCTCAAAAAATGTAAAGGCAGTTCAAAAGCTTCCATAAGTTTGTAGAACCGTCCATAAGTTTTCAAATGCTTTAAAAGCAGCACAAAACCTTCAATGCTTTTTAAATTCTCCAGAAACCTTCTAACTCCAAAATGCTTCTAAAGCAGTAGATAGACTTCCAAAAGCCTTTAGAACCGTCTAGAAGCTCTCAAAACATTTCAAAACAGTCTAAAACTTTCCGTATGCTTTTAGAGCAGTTAAAAGCCAAGTTTATAGAACCGTCTACAAAGTTTCAAATGCCTTAGAAGCAGTCCAGAACTTTCAATGCTCTTAAAGTAGTCTAAAAAGATTTCAAAACACTTCAGAAACTCCAAAATGCTTCTATAACAGTCTAACGCCTTCCAAATGCTCTTCAACTAGTCTAAGAAGCTTCCAAAAAATTCTAGTATCGTCTAAGAATTTTCAAATGCATCTAAAGTATTCGGAACCTTCAATATGCTCTTTAAACTGTCCAAATGCTCCTCAAGTAGTTCAAAAGAATTTTGAAAGTTTTCAAAACAGTCTAAAATCCCCCATATGCTTCTAAAGCAGTTTAATAGCTTCAAAAAAATTCTTGAAATTGAACTCAAAAAAAGTAAAAAATTTGCATTTCTAAAATAATTTTGTGTTTTTTTACAGAAACTGGGTATGTATCTTAAATTTCGGAATTTAAAATTTCATTTATTTTTCTATTCCAACAGTTTTTTGCATGGTTTTTTTCGTATCTGTTATGGGTTTCAAGGTATTGGTAAAAAACTCAATCAAAACTGGGGCAAAATCATGTTCAGTTAACATGTTTAGTTTTTAGTTAAGTTTATCCAAACTGTGCAAAACTGAGCTTTAAATTCCTTTTTCGACGACTTACTTTGAAAGTACCTCATGTACGCTTCCATTTAGAAGCAGAAAGGGGTTATTTGCCGCGCGCGAGCAGAAAGAGAGATTTTCTGCTCTAGAGCGTTTTCGCTTTCTACTAACAATCTACTCACCAACTTTTTCGGCGTTTCCATAACAACGCTTGACATACCTGTTTGAAATATACACATTCCGTCAAAGTGATTTATCGGTAACAATGAGTTCAAGCGATGTGAGTTATCCTTCTACTCCACCCCACATTCGAGAAAGTGCAAGGAATGTAACTTTAAATTTACTTCCACAAAAATCCAAAACCCGTTACGAGAAGGAGTATTCAGTTTTTATTAAGTGGTGTTTAGCAAATAAAGCGGGGTCGTCATATTCAGAGAATATAGTTGCTCACATATCTTGCTGAAATTGGAAAATCAAAGAAGTCTTCAACATTATGGTCTATTTACTCTATGCTTCGAACAACCCTTTTAATTAAACATGATATAGACATTAGTAAATATACCAAAGTGATTGCCTTTTTAAAGAGGCAGTCGGTAGGCTATAAGCCAAAAAGTCGGAAATTTTCAAACGTGAGGAAATTAATAAGTTTCTGTTAGAAGCTCCTGATGACCGATATTTAATGATCAAGGTAATATGCTCAACACTGTATACCCGTTACTTTACAAAACGCCATTTTAATTATTTTTAGGTTGCTTTAATATTCGGGATCTCCGGTGCATGCAGACGCGACGAATTAACAAAAATGTTAATTGATGACATAGAAGACAAGGAATCAGTTCTCATAATAAAAATACCAAACACAAAAACCAATATCTCACGTACATTTATTGTCTCAAATGGTGGAGTTGAGAACACTAACTATATTTCATTCTACCGTAAATATGTTGAATTGCGCCCTCCAAATACACCAACCAGACGATTTTTCTTACGATACAAGAATGGAATATGTAACAAGCAAGTGGTTGGAATGAACATTTTTGCAAACATGCCAAAACAGATAGCATCTTTTTTAAATTTGCCTAATGTGTCTAGTTATACAGGGCACTGCTTCCGCCGATCTTCGGCTACCTTGTTAGCAGACGCAGGAGCGAGTATCACTACTTTAAAAACGCCTAGGAGGTTGGCGCTCAGCTACAACAGCAGAAGGCTACATTGAAGATTCTATTCAAAACAAAACACAGATATCGGAAAAAATTCTAGGAAAAAGTTCCGGAAGCTTAGGAAATGAAATTAGCTATGCAACGACCTCCTCTGCAGTCGTAGCTGATAACAAGAATGAGCCAATCATTATTCAAAATTGTAAGAAGTTTACTATAAATTACATTGTCCACAATAACAGTGAAAATAGAGTTTAAACTAATAATTATATTGCTGTTTTTCATAATAAAAGTAGAGTGTAAAAATATGGGTTGTGACTTAATTGTATGAAGTGGAAGGAGTGAAAGGTAGCATGGTCAGTCGTCGAAAAAGTATCGTCTATATTTCGAGCCGAAAGTACTTTTGCCGCTTTTACATGATTTATAAAACCGTTTATTAACTTTTAATGCATTACAGTCGAAATGTAGTTAGTGAAAAAAATCAGTTTGACACCTTGTCACTTTTGGCTTTGTAACTACGTAAGTAGGTCCTTAAGGGCAAAAACACCTTTATACAATCTTGTAGAGAATGAAATTTTCTACAACTTTCGTTATTTACACTTTTTTGTATCTCCTCAAATACCGAATCACATCTCAGTTGAAATGGAATTGGTTTTTAAAAAAGCAGCTTGTTGCATCTTATCAGGTTTTGCCCTTTAATTGCGTAAAGAGACCCTCAAAAAAACATTAATACAATCTTGTAGAGGATAAAATTTTATACAACTTTCTTTATTTACACTTTTTTGTTACTTTTTAAATAACGAAACTAGTGCAAGCTGAGCTTGTAAAATCAGAAAAATGTGGTAAAATCTAACCCAACTTATCTTACCAGTGGTTTTTAAAATGTTCGATTGTAAAACAAAATAGTGCTGCTCTTAATGTTTAGTGCTTAACCTAACTTGATTCCAGTGAATCTAAATATTGTCTAATTCAGGGTGATTCTCAAAATGTTGGTCGACTTTATGTAGCTTAAATAACGTTTTTACTTAAAATGTCAGTGATCCAAAAAATGTGTTTTAAACCTGCAGATCTAAACAAATCATTCACTGACATACAGAGGGATTTCAAAAGGTTACTGATTAAAATCAATGGCACTCAAAATGTGAGTGTGTGTTTAAATCTAACCTAACTCCAGAAGCTCTCAAAATGCTTTAACCTACCTAAAATCGAATAGGTGCCAAAAACTGAATTTGAAAGTAATTCCAGTGGTTCACAAGATGTCACTTTAAATATTATTTGGAAATGTTTATCGCCTAAAATCAGTGGCACTCCAAATGTAATTAATGATCAGCAGCCGTAAAAATGACCATCGAGCTAAAAAATGTTGATTAACACTAGCATCATTTCTTGTTGATCATAATCTAGTTGATTGATCAACAGTCTAAGACTGATCATAGAGCTGTAAAATGCATTTTTAAGTATTTGCCAATTTTTTTACCTTTCCATAGAGCTATAAAGCAAACTAAAACCTTAAAAACCGTCCAGCTATAAAGTGTGGATTAACTGGGCTTTCTGTGCTGAAATTCTCGTTAAATCCATCGAGGTATTAAAAATATTCGAATCTATTTAGTGGAAAAGTATATACAGGGTGGCTCAGAAAAGTGAACTTAACAGTTAGTAAGTAATATTTAGCCAGTAATATGTTACTTTACCAGGAAAATTTGAGTGGTAATTTACAAATACTCTGTTTATGGCAGTTTAAATTTTGACACCGCTTTTCTCCCTGACTGTATCAAACTTTGAAGTATTTTTTCAGATTATTGAATTGAAAATTTAATGAGGATTCCAAAAATGTGCTTAAAACAATTATTTTCTTACTTCAAGTGGGTTTTACAGATAATTTTGTCTCTGCTCAAATTTCAGACCATCAATTTCAAATCAGTTTTTGCTAAATAACTCGAAAACGGTGAAATTTACAAAAAATTTGCCCGATACCAAAAATGTTCCTAATCTACTCCTTACCTCAGCACCGTAAGTTGGCAGGACCGTTTTTGCTTTCCGTATAGAGGGTGAGCATGAAAATTATAGTGATTGACGGTTTTTGGTCACCCTGTACGCAATTTTTCAGATAGAATGTTTTGCTTTACTCCACTGGAGAAAGAAGCTACAGACGGTTAATTTGAGTGGTTTCAACCTCCCTGAACTTAAAAAAATAACTGAGTTACAGGGTGCTCAAATTTCAAACCACAATTTTAACTAATTTAAAAGTTTGTTGCATCAAACCAGTTTTTGCCAATAACAGTGAAAGTTACGAACAATTTGAAAGAGAGCAAAACTGTTTGTAAAGGACTGCTAAACTCATCACTGGAAGTTTCACATATTGTCAATGCCGCAGGCCGCTACTATACAGGGGGTGTATGAAAAGTGTAGCGATTCACATTTTTGCCTTTCAAAATGTTCAAATTGGAATTTAATGGTAAATTTTTTAAATTTTCCTGTCACACTAAGTTTTGCTTTTCTACTTTTACTTTACCTTCATTAGTTTAGAATCTAGATTTAATTGACCATTTGCCCGTTAAGTTGACCTTTAAACTAGTTTTTTAAACAGTTTTGGCAAACAAAACGTCAATAAGGTTCCATTTAGTTCCATACATTTAGTGGACACCCTGTATATTACTGTTCTTACCACAAATGTTTCCTTCGCCAGTTTTTAGCTAAAATATACAATTAAACTAACATTTTTCAGTTACAATGCGTATGGTTCAATGCCAGCAACATCGACTACATATTCCAAGTACCAACAATCAGCGTCCTGGTGGTCAACATCGTCTTCATGGTATCCATAATGATAGTACTAGTCACTAAACTACGGTCAGCCAACACTTTAGAAATTCAGCAGTACCGAAAAGCTGTCAAAGCTTTGGCGGTACTGATTCCTTTACTCGGAGTTACCTACGCCATCACCATTTACGCTCCATGGTTATCGATATGGGACATGTTGAGAAGCGCTTTGTTGTCTGTGCAAGTAAGAGTTTTTTTCTAGAAAAATAGTTTTTATTACTTAAAAACTTGCCTGGAGATTACATCTACTACTCTTAATTAACTAGAAGGATTTTAAAATTTTCTTTCAAGGCGTGTGAATAAGACAGCTATATTTTCACTTCTTTAATTAACATTTTCCTCATAATATGCTGTAATCGTACAGTTATGGGCACTAAACTAATACGTAGTTATCGGCGCTAACCAGAACTCCTATACTAACTGGGAAGCTCTTAATGGAGAATGTTAATTGGGTTTCTCGGTGGTCTTTGAAGTTCGACTAAGTGGGCGACTAAGTTGCCCTTCGATGCTCTAGTTTATTGCAATATTTCCATAAACAGATGCAGATGCAGTGGAATGAATAACCGAATAAGCAACTTCCAATTGGAGAAGTTTATGGCCAGACTATAATGATTGTATCAAAGCAATAAATTTCAGTTTGCGAATATACTAGCAGCTTTGCAAATCAGTTTGGAGCGATCCGAATTGAATACGTAAAGACGACAAGTTTTATTACACCTCTGCTTTGATTAAACTGGTTTTAGAGTGATTCGTCCAGGAAATTGCGTTTTCAAACCTCCAAAAGTCCTTTATTAAGCTTGTAACTTCTTTTGAACTACTCTGTAACTGTTCAACAATTTTAGGTCTATTAAACCATCCAAATACTCTTCGGTTTGATTGGTGAAGTTCATTTAATCAATTGTAAACAGCTTCAGATGGTTTTACTGGATTTATTAAATTACTAATATCCAATAATGGTTTTATAATTGATTATAGTAGAATGCACAGAATTAATTTAGTCCCACTTTCAAGAACACATCAGAAGGGTCGCAAGAGTATCAAATTTATTTATTTATTTTTTATAACTATAAAATTTGATTAAGAGATACTCTTATAACATTGGTAGAAACTAATCTATGCTGGAATTTAGGTAAATTTTTTATAACATGGGCAACACCGACCCATTACTACAACATTCAAACTATAGACTATAATTTATGATAACAAATCAGCATTGTATGGCCAGTACTTTCACAGAATAGATTGTAGATTGTAACTGTCGGGGTGACTTGCGACTTGTGGCATCTGTTACTAGAATCTGGGTTCCTCCTCCAGCTTCCTGGCCTTAAGTAAGGCCAGCAGCTGAGTCGATTTAAAGAAGAAATCCCCCCATCATTGAAGATGCTGCTACCAAACAAGTTCGTCTTTATGTTTGAAACTGCATCACATTCACAAAGCAGGTGTTCAACAGTCTCTTCCTCATCCCCACAGAATGCACTCTCCGTGTTTTCCTAAACTTATCCGCTTCAGGCAGCCTCCCAGCCGACAGTGTCCTGAGAGGTTTCTTTTGCTTAATTTTACAAATTATTTACTCCTTTCCCGGTTGTAATCTCGAAGAAGTTTCTTAGAGTGCGCCAGCCCAGTGAGTTTTTCCCAGAGCTTGGTTCTTTCGTGCTCCTTCTTCAGTTTGATCTCGTGTTTACAGGTGACATCCCCCAGAAACGGGTTCTGGTCCTGTGAAAGGAGTCTCAGCCCCTTTTTTAGCCAAAATGTTGGCTTTCTCAATTCCCTCAATTCCTCTGTTTCCTGGAACCCAGAGCAATGTAACTTTACTATTTTCTGCCTAGTTCATTGAGTTTGCCTAGACAATCCCCCATACTATTTTAGAGCTGACTATGTTTGAACTCAACGCTGTTATGGTTGCTTGATTATCGGTAGAATCGCAATATCCTGCTTGCGATAGCCGTTGTCAGTGCTGAACTGAGCGCATCTTTCTATTGCGTGAATTTCTGCCTGAAAGATACGGGAGTATTTTCCTATTGGCTCCGAGTATTTGGTTCATAGCCCAAACACTTCTACTCCTGTTCCCTTGTGTGTCATGGAGCCATCTACATACCATTAAATGGTGTGTTCGTCCAGACGGTATGTAACAGATTCATTAGTCTACTCTCTCTTGTTGCTTGACTTAGTGAAAAACGTACTTCCAAAGTTAAATTTTCTGATAGTTTTTTCTTTCAGATACGTCAGATGTGAAATATTTTTTGAAAGAGATGTCCAGGTATACATCCATCTCAGAATGCTTGGGTTGCAAGCCCAGGTCTTTCCTGCCAGGCTTCTACACACCATTAAGGTTTTTGTGGCTTTACTGACAGTTTCCTGAATGTGCCTGTTTCAAAGTAGTTTGTGATCTAGTGTTATTCGTAAAAATGTAACTTCTTGCTTGAATTCCACGAATTCTCGAGATATCTGGATCGTTTTCAGATTTGTCAGCTTCCTTCTTTCTGTGAATGGTACAACAGTGGTTGTGACTGCATCTATAGTAGAAATGTGATATAAGGTAGTGTTAGTTGTCAAAATGTTATTTTTATAGTGTCACGTCTTGAAAACTATTGAAAATATCAATCATTTTAAGGTCAGTGACAAAATGGAGGCAGTTACAGCAAAACAAATACCGAATTCGTGTGGTGAAGCGTGCAGGATCCATGGAGTTGTTAATTTGAGGAATTACACTGTAAATAGTCTTTAGAGCTCTATGGAGCAAAATTTAACAGTTGGGACGCTAAGGAACACTTTAATACTTTGCTTCCGTCACATGACAATTGTCATAACTGTCAAAACTCATTCACCAGTGACCTGAAAGTATAAAATTAGAAATAGTTAATTAATTTGAGGAATTACACTGTAAGTTGTGTTTACAGCTCCATGGAAGCAAATTTGTCAGTCCTGATGTTAAGGAACACTTTGATACATACCTAACGTCACAACTGTTAAATTTCGTTCCATAGAACTATAAATACAATGTGCAGGGTGAATTATCCAACTATTTTGAATTGGTAATTTCGCGTCACAGCTGCGTGATTTTGACAGCTGTGACGTGACGTAAAAAATATATCAAAGGGTCTGATAATGTTACAACAGTGAAATTTAACCTTACGCAACTATAAATACTGCTCGTTATGCGATTTATGAAAGAAATACAACTAATTTGCTTATTCCAGTTGTATGTTTGCCCTGAATCAGTTTTGACAGTTGATAGCTGTCAGGTAGCGTAAGAAACATATTAAAGTGTCAGTTATCCTTGCAAATGTCAAATTTGAGACTTTATTGAGAGAGTAAATACCAGGAACAACCGTTTTGCATTTGATAGTTTCATGTCACTGCTGAATGGATTTTAATAGTTATAACAACTATCACATGAATATAAGCCACGCTGTTAAGTGTCATAACTGTCAAGTTTAACGTCTTAAACTGTCATTTAACATCACAACTGTCAAATTTAACTCCACAGAGTTACGAATAACAATTTGCGGCGTCATTCATCAAAGTGACGCGACTATTTGACATTTTATAGTCAAATCAAAACTCATTGAACAGCCTGTCATAGCTAGTTCAGTTTATCACAGTGGTCCACGTTTTTCCAACCACACAAATTTATGATTTTAGCTGAATTAAGTAGTTTTATCAAGAACTTTATAAATATTTTGTTTTCTTTACTGTTGTGTCATCTGCACTATTAAGTTTCATAGAATTGAAGTTTTAAGGAAACCTAAAGAAGGACTAACAACCATATGCAATCGAAATCTAACCTCAAATTTCGAAGATCGACATTTTTTACATTATATTCTAATTATTATCTACGTGTAAACACCCATCTCTGAAAAATACCTACTTACTACACAAACTAGAATGCCATTAACACAACAGAGCGTCTCCTGATTGTGGTTTGTTAAATTTACTGGAAAAACCCCAATTCCTAACACTTTTTCATTTATATGCATGAGAAGGAAGTTGTAAAAAGTATTCCAATTAGCATAACTTAACATCACGTTCATTCTTAACGAGATTTTTAGCCTCAGGGAAACCCACTTGTTTGCAGGAAAAGACAATCAACTCATCAGTCTTCCTGCTTTTTCGTTTTAGCACAACAGGAAGTGTAAATATAGAATACTGATCACTTAAAACGTAATTTGTTGCAGTAACAACAGAATGCGTAAAACTTATCTAAACTAATAACACTGTCATATGCTTGTTCAAAGTCTATGAAAAGGGTATGTAGGCTCTTGTTAAACTACCAACATTTCTCCAGAATCTGACGGATAGTGAAGAGCTGGTCAGTTGTGATCTTCCGCTTCGAAAGCCGCATTGATAGTCTCCGATAATCTCCTCGGTAGAAGGAGAATGCTTGAGAATACTTTGTAGACGTGACTCAGCAGGGCAATACCTCGGTAATTTTTACACTGCATTTGGTCCCCTTTTTTGTGGAGTGGGATGATAACACCTTCTTTCCATTCGTCGGGAATGATTTCTTTATTCCAGCTCTGTTGCACGAGGCTATGTATTTGTATGGCTAGATCGTCCCCTCCATGTTTCAGACTTTCTGCTAGGATATTATCATAGCCTGCCGCTTTGTTATTTTTAAGTTTCTTAGTGGCTCTAGTTGTTTCCTCCATGGATACGGGCGGGATATTAACCTCTGCTGTTTGGAATACAAAGACTTTCGGGTTCTTCCTGCACTCGTCTGTTAAGCAGCTCGTCAAAGTAACACTTCCATGTGTGGCTGAGTCATCGTTACGCAATAGCATTGTGGCATTTCTGGGGCGGAAACCTTTACTTCCTTGTAGAATCTCCTTGCATTATCATTCTGGAAGTCGTCCTGTAAGTTAAGTACTTTTTTTGTCTCATGCTCTTTTTTCTTTTTCCTGATCAGTTTACGTAGTTGGGCTATGGAGCATTTTGATCCGTACTTCCGTTTTAATAGCACTAAGATTTCGGCACTCGTCTTCAAAAAGTCAAATAACTCAGTTATTTGACTTTTTACAGACACTATATAGGGTGATCAAAAGCAGATTTTAAGAGCTACAAATTGATATATTGAATCACCTTGTAACTGTCAAAATAATCGTGTTACAGGCTGTTAAAAAGGCAACTGTCAAGTTCAGTGCATTTTCCCTTTTTCTTTAAAATGTTACATTACTGCTATTATGCACTTCAATTGAATTATTATTAGTAGTACTTTCAGAGTAACATTACTTGATGTGTTTGCTATTGCAGATGATACTTTACGCAATGATAGAGCAAGAAATGTAAACGAAATCGATTTTCCCCAGGAATAGCTTAGGGCTGATCTTAAAAGCTTTTTTTACAACTGTGCCCAAAGAGGGTCATTACGTAACGGAAATATATGCGTAATTAGCATTTTACACTGAGTTCGTAGGTAAAAATAATAATATCCCATTTTTAATTATATCCTAATAAGTTTTCTGATGATAAAAGTATTTAGACTAATTCAGAACAAGTTCCATCAATGCAGTTTAGTCCTGCATCGCAAACTTATCCAGTAACAAAAACCGCAATTTGTACTTTAATTTTCCCATGGTTTTCGACACTGACCGACGATTTGTTTGCAAACTCTGCAGCATACACAATAATCCAAACCGACGGTAGTGTTTTCTTTGTGCCATATTGGGTAACATTCTTTAGAAGCCACAAATGCCACAAGGTCCAGTTCTGGGAGTTTTACTGAGAAAACATGACACTTTTACTACAGTAACACTATAAACAGAAAGTGCATTTGTAGCTGATTAATTAATCTCGTATTGTCAAGATTTGCACAACAAAGAAACAGTTGTGTTTTGGATAAACATTCAAAACTTGCTCATAGGTTACTAATTTGAATTGGATTGTGTCAAAACCATTACTAAATTTCCAGCATGACTGACAAAGCCAGACATTACACATAAACCCTACAGTAACTGGTTCCCTGAACTGCTAATTAAACCTTTTGCTCCGGATATCCGGAAAAGAATATAGTGGCATTACGTTTGCGAATCTCGTAAATACCCTCGGGAAACCAGGACCGAATTGAGAAACCAATATAACAACACATTAAGGGAATATGATTGGAAGATTGACAAATGATACTAATCCGATCTGATTGCTTTCTTTGGTTTTGTATTTTTACTTTCGTGATGAGTGATAGTTTCCAGATAGGAACATGCCAGCCATTTTGCTCTATTTCATAATGTTTAGGAGCTATAACCAAAGAATAGCTATTTAACAAGAAGGGACAGCCGGCATAAGTCCTTTGATGTTCGGGTGATGTTTTTGGCTGACCTCGGTTTGTCTTTGGTAGGAAACATGTTGCCGGTTATCTCATATCTTATTTAATGCTGGAAAAAAAATTGCATCCAATTTTCAGTCAGTCAAATACAAACTAATTCCTTATAATCATTGTTTACTTGTTTTGAGTCAAAGAATTTTAAGTTCGCCTCTTAAACATTGGAAGATATCAATCCTTATTAACTAATATTAACTTTAAACTGACGTTTTAAAACAAATATTGATTATGAGATATGGCAACGTTCTTCAACAACCTGAATTGAACCAACCAATGAAAGTCCTGATATTCAACGATCAAAGCCTATATCAGTCGATTGTCTCTTAACTTTGGTAGGAAGAGTCCATCTCTCTCTAATTCGCTTTCTCTTTTCAACTCTCTTCCTGTTAAATAGCTATTCTTTGCTATAACACTCCAAATTGTGAAAATGTCATTCTCAGACAAACTCATTTTCAGGTAAACTTTTGTGCAATTTTTAAAAAAATTCTCCATAACTCAATTATTTGAAACATTACGTAAAGATACACTCTATAACAAAAAAAAAGCTAATAAATTTAACTATCACGTGACGTTGACCGGACCAGGCTCCCGTTGTACTGTAATTCTCAAAAACGGTTTAAGTTAGTGGTTAACGGTTTAAGTAATGTTTACCACGTATACACCACGATAAGAGACAAGTTTTACTAAATATTGTTGAAATAAAAACATGGACCAGCAGGTAATCTACAAAAACTGCTATTAATCAAAAGTGAATGTAGTCTATTATACCAACATTTTACAAGGAGCTTGCCATAAACCGTGAAGCGCCTTTCTTAACTTACACACTTTCTTATGATCACCAATAGTTACACAGTTTCGCACATGTTTTAGCTCACTCACTAGCTTCAAACCTTCTGAAAGTTCCATAACCACAGGCTCCTTAAGTTCTCCACTCAGGAAAGCATATTTGACGTCCAGTTGATGTATTGACATACCCAGTTCCAGTAGCAATTTAATGGTCATCATTCTAGCAACTGGTTAATAGAGCTCTTCAAGGAATACATTGGATTGTTTGAAACCTCGAACCACAAGTCTTTTCTTCCTTGTTGTTGTTCATTGATATTTTGTTCTTTAAAAATCCATTTGGAGTCAATCACTTCTGTGTCAGTAGGATATGGAACATTGTCCCAAGTATGGTTTTGACCCAAAGCTAGTAGTTCGTCTTTTATTGCTTCTTTCCAACCATTTTGATTTATGGCTTCTTCATAGCTTTCTGGGATATCCTTATGTACATCACCAATTGACGAAGCAATATAAGTGTCCATCTCATAATCTTTAAAATAGGCTGGTGGGACAATTTTTCTGCCTCTACTGGTTACTTTGATGTTATCAGCATCTTGTTCTCTCATTTCTTGTGATTGTGTGGCTTCATTGCCTGATAGTGATAACTTATAACAATTAAATCACCTTTGAACTACTTTAAACTAGTCATAGAAATTTTTTCTCAACTCTGGTTTTAATGCCTTCGTTTTCAAATAAATATAATGAAAAATATCGTTCATAATTCGTCCAAAAATAGGTTTTCCGTGCTTGCATGACTCTCGGTGTTCCCCTTCGCCTCACACCTGAATTGGTCATACGTACACGGAAAAACCTTTATTTTTGTAATATTAATCAAATATACTATTCTATGCTTATCGTTGAGTTTTTTTGTTTACAGGGTTTTATGGTGGCTTTATTCTACTGTTTCTTGAACACGGAAGTGCAAAACACCTTGAAACACCACTTTGAAACATGGAAAACGAAAAAGTCGTTACAGAACAACCGACTAAGGTCCAGCAGCAGGAAAGACGGCTCGCCAAGGTCCAGAACTGAAAGTTTAAGGTAAGTTTCAGGCTTAGTTAGGTATTATATTAGAGAAGTTAGTAAGGGTAGGTGTTCAGACATGCTTTTTTGAAGAAAAATGCTTCAAATTCAAGCCATAATAACATTGTTCATTGGATAGTTAACAGTTCATTCGCAAACGCAATAATATAAAGATCTAAACAAAACAGTATATGAGAAGAAAAATGCTTGTTTGTACAGGGTAATTCAAATTCGACGCTCACTATTGGAATATCCGAAACTATAAGAGATAGATCCTACCTAAGATACGTCTATAGTCTATACTCAATGTTTCAAATAATCAAGTTAATCGCGATTTTTTTGAAAAATGCATCGACTTTTTTTCCAGTAAAAGGTTATTCTTGGCTTACCATACTGACCACACCCATATTGGATTTAGACGTGTCAAGGTGGCAATTTTAACTAATTCTGGCATGGATAACACAAATCGGGAGTTCGTTTTGCTGTAACTGTCACCATTTTGTCATTAACTTTGAAATTAGGGCATTTTTGACAGTTTTATATCAAATTTTCAGCTTTTTATATATCTACGGAAGTACTAGGAAAAGCGAAATTTCATCTTTAAATTGCTCAACTTGGCTCCAATTTAAACTTTTTATTTCCAATATATTCTCTAAACATTTTCTCCCGTAATCCTATAAATCCTTACAATTGTCGAATTTGAATTACCCTATATACAGCAAGCCAGAACTGTTGGCGGTTACGTCATCCTGTACGCAGCCATATTGAAATTGACGCAGGTCAGTAAAGAAGATTGGCGTTACCGCCATTTGTCGTGGTTGCAACTTTATCCAGACCAGAGATATTCTTACAATTTTCAGTCGCTGTGTAAAGGAGCTTTACAGGGTGTCCCATCCTCGTGAATAAAGTAGAGTTACCTATTTTACCAATTTAAGGCTTTCAACAAAAATGAAGAAAACCCTTATAAATGACATGGGCTTGTCTACGGGGACCATCAAATAGTTTAATTCTGATAATTGCCTGGGGACACCCCGTACATTTCTTTAAGACGACATCAGCAGTAGAGATGGGGTTTTCTAGCAATTAGCCATTGCAGTTAACTTTGGTACTTCATCACTACTTGTTCCAACATCTCTACAAGGATTATTAACAATTCAAATCATATCAGTCACAAAACAACATACAATAAAAATCACATACACCCTGTATACATTCTAATTAATGCATGTTGTTGCATGTTTGATGTTCCACGCACGTGCAGGAACACCGATTGGACACTGGTGGGCGCGGAAGACCTGGAAGACAACAGATGTATGTCGCACATTAAAGCAAAAGACGCGTTTCTGACCAATCGGCGTCGTGAATCAGACAGCGGCCAACCGTTGCTCAGTACTGAGCCTCTGAGCGCCTCAGCAAAATATCCTGGGATCGCCGCTAACAATCTGAATCCACCACCTTTGCTGGTTCAACGCAAAGAATCGTTGGTGCATCAACCGTTGTTCGAACAAAGTGAAGATTCGTCCCCTGAAGATTTCACCGTTAAAGATGTGATCATGACGCTTGACCACAAAGGGAATCCAGTGACGATTCCTGTAAATCTGAGTAGCACATCGCTAAGAGCTTAGAACGCTGTTACTGGGGGAAAAACGCTTTTAGATGCTGCATGCAGCAGCCGTGTAGGTATTTTGGTTAGCCAGGGCGAACGAGTCTTTTAGTAACGCTTACAAGCTTAATTAACACACACTTAGACTGTACTGTATTGGTTTTAAAGCTGTTGATTCTAGTTTAAAGTTTTTTTTGCAGAATTAACAGTCAACCAACAAATGCATACCAAAAAAGAGAGTCGTGTACCTCGGAAACGACCACCACAATGGTAACAGAAAATGGAGGACACCATGGACGGAATTCTTTTCTTCAACCGCTCCGACCTAATTTTGGGGGACAAGTATGAGTTATTTATTTTTTTTTGTATCATAATGAGGTTGTAATATATTAAAATGATTTTTACGATAATTAAAACTACGCAGAAAACTATTTAACACCTATTTCCTTAAAACGCAACATTTTACTTCAGTCAGTAAAAACCATACTTAGGTACACCCTCTGTGACGTAGAAATGGACATGTACCCTACCTCTCTTCGATTTATAGAGTTGAGTGAGATGGAATGCATGAACGTATGTCTAATATCCAATTTAATCAAACGTCAACCATCGAGGAAAACGAAAATCCAAAAGCTCTAAACTTCAAGCAAAAGATTCGTCTAAAGGACTTTTCTTGATAAGAAGGAAGAGGTGGATTCATGCTTTAAAAAGAGAGATTTGACACAAACTAAATTGAATTTCATTTAAGTATTGTTACTCTTTACGTGTAAGCCCCCAAAATGACGGATTTCTTCCTCTGTATGGACTAAGTCTCTTCACAACTTAATCCGGTTTAGATTTTACATTCTTTGGTATGGTCCTTCCCAGGGTCGTTGCCATCTTTGGCTTAAACCCTTGCTCCTCCTAGGTTGATCAGCAGCAGCACAGCATCACCTTCCTTATAATGGCCATCAGGGGATCTGTGGTCCAGTCTTATCTTCATCCGGACGTTGGATACTTTAAACTTAATTCTCTCAAGTTCATGAATTGAGCTTGATCTCTTCTTTAACGAAAATCGGTCACACCATTCCTCAACGTCCTTTCTGAAGTTAATCAAGTAAAATTAGTCTCTTATAACAAATTAGGCCCTTGGTTCCATGCCAAGCGTTCTTGGCAAGACTGATTGGCTGACACAAAACTAATTGGCATAACTATATCGACAGAACAGATAGCCAGTAAAAACATCACTGACAAAAACGTGCACATTTACATGGATTGCAGACAAGCAGTACTAACCCTATCCAGACCACGTCTCACGTCAGAACTAGTACAACAATGCCACCGCACCCTCATTGAGGCGTCGTCAAGTAACGCGGTGAAACTCAGTTGGATTAAAGGGCATAATCACAACCAAGGTAATAGGGTTGCCGATTCTTTGGCCAGGAAGGCTGCCAGGCTTCAGCTATCTGGACCAGTACCCTTCGTGGGTTTGACCATGACGGTAGCCAAAAATCTTATCAAAGAACGCTCCGTAGCGCTTTTTAAACAGCGCTGGGACGATACCATTGGCTGCAATTTATCCAAGGCACTTCCATGCTGTCCGGATAAAGCTGCGGCAAGAAGAAATTTGTCAATGACCAGGAAAAGGCTATGCTTTATAACGGGTATCCGCCGCATAACGGGGTAACACCCCCTTATGCAGGGCCTGTATTCAAGAAGACGAGACGATGGAGCGATGTGACTGCTCTACACTCTCGCCCATACGTAGGACTAAGTTGTGCCAATCTTTCCCATCCCTTAAAGAGATCAGAGGCACCGCCCTCGGCAACGTTATCGCCTATGTTGTATCGCTAGGCTGTATTACGAGCTGAGGATGACACAATGGGCCTACTGTGGCCTAAATGCTGTGGTGCCACCACCCTCCCAAGTTACAAATACAGATAGTCTCTTATTCTGGCCAAAGTCTGGTTGACTCCAATGTGTCCTCCTCGACGACTTTCATGTAGTTCTCGCAGCACACTCTCTTCACTTTGCAGAAATTGGGCACTATGGTTTGTTAAACAAGGAGTTTTCCATCTGAACTTTCCCATTTGCCAGTGATTAGGAGATTTTGCAGTTGCAGAGAATCCCATTGCAGCCAGTATCTCTTGGTCTACTACTGTTGGTCCACGTCTGGAAATCTCTTGCCAATCCGGTTTCAAGTCCTTCTCCAACCATCTTCTGATTGCTTTCAAATCATAGTCTGAGCGCTGTCCTTTTATTATATCCTCCTTAGAAACGCTGCTATCCACTAGAGTTATCTTAGTAGCCTTTTTGTTTGTCACAAGACATTGAAAAAGTTTATCTAACTTCTTTACAATTAATTCCATAACAACTACGTCTCCCGTTTGACACTGATTTTCCGAAAATTTGGCGTCTTGCACACAGTCCTTTTTGTAGAAGAGTTTCATTACTTCCTTTGCGAACTTCAGACTCTAAGGCATCCGTCAAGTTGTTAAAACGGCCAACGCGAAACGCCAGTTGTAGATCTGCGCTACACACAGTCAATAAAGGTTTGCACAGTAACCTGGTTCAAACACTCTTCCGGAGCTTGTGGATATGCCGCTAGTTGAGTAGACGCCCAACATCATATCCCAAATTCTTGTAGGGTTTCTGATCTGTTCTCACCGGAAATGAAGTTCCACCCAAACACTTGTTGATTTTGTTCGCGAAAATTCTAGAATTATCCGAACTTATAAAAGGCTAATTTTTCATTTGATCAGTTCTTTTTGAAGCTGACCATCCAGCGAGACCAACGAATTTGGTGCTCGTGTTTGCGTCGGACGTGTTTGGTGGTTTCTACCATTTTGGTAAGTTGTCCTTAACTTCCAGCAGTTGGAAGTGACAAGCCGTTTGTGCTTTTTGGTCCTTTTTTGGAAATAAAAAGGTAATTTTCCTTACATGTGTTAACCTGGGTATTTAATGGTTAGTTTTATCTGAAGGGCCCCTGGTTGTGGTCATTGCCTGACTTGTAGTAGAGTTATCAGTGGGACAGTTGAATGACCTGGACAGACCTGTTCTGTAGCTGGCAGGGTTGTTCCAGACTGGAAATTGAAAGTGAACGAATACTGCAGTCACCGCTTGAGTTTGTCTGCTGGGTAACTGAAGTAGCTAACAGCCACGTACCGAACGTTTCTACATTTTGGTAAGTTGAAGCCAGCCGTTTGTGCTTTTTGGTCCAATTTTCCTTACATGTGGTAACCTTTTGGAAAAAAGACCTGGACAGACCTGTTTTGTTGTTCCAGACTGGAAATTGAAAGTGGTTAGTTTGCCTGCTGGGTAACTTAGCTTACTGAACCACTGTGGGAAAAAAGTATTTTGCCGGTTAGTTTCCTTTCACTTGGATAAGTTAAGCAACTGGAACTGAACTTGATAGTACTCAGTATAGTAGTTATTAAATGAGAGGAAAGAGAACATGGACTTCTTGAGGAGTTATTTAAGTGACTGACTTTAGCTCGGTTAATTTGTATAATAACCACCAGAAGTGGATCTTTTTCACTACTCATTGCCACTGATTAACCGAGGCAAAGTCATAGTGAATTTTATTATTTTGTTGCTGTCTGCTGCTCTTGATTTTGCTTAGGTACTCAACAACAACCGACATTTGCCTGGAGGATCAAGCTGTAGCGCTACATCCCGATTTACGTCCAGCTGCAGTAAATTTGTTATGTGTAGAGTTAAGAGTAAGCAAAAAGTTTTGTCAAGGCTGTACTTCACTAGTTTCATTCAAACTTGTAAATTTGTTAATATAGATTGTACATTTCACCTTTTCCTTTGTTTGTTTTCGACTACCTCAAAACCCAAAAGTGTCGCTTAGGGGCTATCTATCTATATGCACAATTATCCACCCCCGAGATAAATAGATTTAGTCAACAATAAAGTTAAAATATTGTAACATCTGTATAAATCCCACGTCAAAATTTGGCACGTTAATGTTTCATTTGGTTTAACTTTTGCCGGAGATATCTCGAGTAGTTTCTTCAGTTCTTCGCGAATATTCATAACTTCCTTACGCTAGACTTTGATCTGGATGCTATTTATTCAAATTTAGTGTCCATCTGTCCAAATTTTGAGTGCATTCCTCTACATTTTTGGATTTGGTGATCAATATGGGTTTTAACTCGGACTGGGCTATTCCAGATCTTGAAGTTTTCCTTGCTGTTTTTTGTTTCGGCGTTTTTCTTTCTCTTGTTGCTCTTTATGTCGGCGTTCTTCACCTTGTTGCTGTCGTCTCTCTTGTTCCTCTTTCTGTCGTCGATTGCAGTTCAATTTTTTCTACGAGCAGTTGTAAATTACACCTATCTCAATAAAAATCAATAATTTGTTAGCTTGTAATAGCTGGCTAAGTACTATCCAATATGGAATGAGTTTATATGCTAACCCTCTTCTCATACAGATGGAGTTACATGCCTGATGAAGCCAAAAAGCAGAAAAACTTGCCGCTGGGTCTTTGTTCCTTTCTGCTTCACTTTTTTTACGGAATTTATTCATCTTGTCACTATCAATGTCAAGGTATTTCCCTAATATTCCCTATAATAACAAATTTAAATGATGTAAACGTTTTTCAGAGTCTGTTAATGAAAAGTATCGTTCATTACACGTTCAAAATAGTTTGTTCTCTGAAATTGTCACGCACGCACGAGAAAAAACCTTTTTTCTGGACTGGTAATGAAAAATACTATTGTTCCTCTGCTCCTGATAGAAAATACAAATTTTACGGGATAATTAAAACTTATACTTGTATTAGTAGTGCAGAAACATAAGGAGGTAACATTTTTGCTACTTTTGACACACAAGCTCATTCACCAATTGCCAAGAAAGCTTACAACAAGAGTACTTGTTGTACTACATGCTCGCACTGTCCACGCAAACAGGTTGATCTTGACAGTATTGACAGAAGTAAAATCTGACTGGCCCTCTTGCGTTCATTTTTTCTTCAAAGAACGTTCGTATCCCTGGCTTCAGGCTACTCCATCTCAGTTTAGTGTCTATTTTTAGGTTGTCTATGTCCTTCATTTCATCTATTCGATTTTGACACACGTGTGCATTTACCAATTGTACAGAAAACTTAGAACATCTTTTCTTACTCCTGTACTCCTGATAGAAAATCCAATTTTTACAGAAAACCGAGTATTATATAAGGAAAGCAGAAACGCAAGGAGGTAAAATTACACCTTAACACCTTCTCTTACTCCTACTTCCTGGGTGCTTATTCTTGAAACCAGTGAAGGGAGTTATCAAGATAAAGGTATGCAGAATGTGACAGGAGGCTGGTATGGTCAACTCTTCTGTCACATTCTATCAACACTTGAGAATCCCGTGCCCTCTTTTCAAGAATTAGAGCACTGATAGAAAATACAAACTTTACAGAGAACCGAGTATTGTATTAGGAGAGCAGAAACGCAAGGAGATAACATTTTCGTTATTTTCTGAAACACGAGCACATTCACTAAGTGCCAAGGAAACTTAAAATACCTTTCTTTACTTCTGTGTTAGCTGCAGGGGGTCCAAAGAGGAATCAAAATCAATGGAGTCATTGTTAACAATCTGAGATACGCCGACGACTGTGTTGTTTTGCTGGCAGGTAACCTGGCCGATTTACAAGACTTAATGAACCGTATAGTAAGCCACAGTGAACGGCATGGACTATTCACGAATGCGTCCAAAACTAAGCTTCTTGTTTTTTCAAAGACGAACATAGTTGCCAATTTGTCCATTAACAATATACAGATAGAACAAGTAAATGCATTCAGATACCTAGGGACTATCATTAATAATCAGTGTGACCCCAAGATCGAAATAAAAGCACGAATTGAGCAGGCCAGAAAAACATTTATTGATATAAAGCAATTTTTCACGAGATCCGAACTGAGCCTAGAACTTAGAATGCGCATGATCAGATGTATATTTTGAACCTTGTTATATGGTAGTGAAGGATGGACTCTCGATGCGACTACAGAGAAAAAGCTGGACGCTTTTGAGATGTATTTATACCGCCGTATGTTAAGAATATTGTGGGTGCAGAGAATCACCAACTTGGAAGTCCTTGCGCGGATGGGAAAATCAAAAGAACTGATGCTGATCGTTAACTAAAAAAAAAACGGGATACATAGGCCACATAATGAGAGGCGAAAGGTATGAACTCTTGAGACTGATCATTGAAGGAAAAATACAAGGAAAAAGATCAGTAGGAAGAAGACAAAACTCCTGGCTGAAAGACTTAAGAAGATGGTTTGGATGTACCTCAATTGACATCTTCAGAGCTGCTACATCCAGAATAATTATTGCCAATTGGATCGCCAACCTCCGGCGGGAGATGGCGGATTAAGAAGAAGACTTCTGTGTTCCTGATAGAAAACCCAATTTTGACAGAAAATCGTTTGTTTTAAATGGATGAAGCTCCTCCTCATTCTACAACGGTTATTACAGATTTACTTTACTGACAGATGATCACATGATCCCTTTCCTAATAATTTTTCCAAAAATTACCGTAACTTCGACACGTATAATATAATAATTTTTTTTCAGGTTTCTTGCTGTTTTTTAGGTTATCCAATGTTCTGTTATTGTTTTTGTCCTATTTAATATATTTTTTCTACAAACATTCAATAATGATGCATTTTTCGCTTCCAAATCTCAACGAAAAGTTACCCTTTACTGAGGAGTTTACTTTATCG
The DNA here is from genome assembly GCA_018691245.2 of Ips nitidus. NCBI lineage: Eukaryota > Metazoa > Arthropoda > Insecta > Coleoptera > Curculionidae > Ips > Ips nitidus. The sequence continues at coordinate 3,350,829 of CM042794.1, forward strand.
CGCGTTGCCAAGGGTAGCGAGCGATAAAAAGTTTTTCGCTTGCTGTCCAGAGCAACGACCACAATGCATACCATTAGTGGAAATGTCACTGTCACCAGTTTGATGTCAGTATTCAATTGTGTATAGTTTTGATCCTGTTTTTGAGTACCTACGCAGTAAGTTTAGTTGTATTAGATATTTAGCTATGTTTGTAGAAAAAATATTGCTGAAGATTGCTGCGCGACACAAAGTGGAAACTTCATTCTCAGAGCATAAAAGTCATGGTTTGCGCGCTTAATACATAAATAACTATTTTTATTATAATTGCTTTGTTTTATTTGTATATTTTATTTTTTAGGACTTTTAGTTTCTCTCTTTGTTTCAGATCCTGTAAGTTATATTGAAGATGCCACGCACTTACGTCCAAAAGGTGGGAGGTAGCCCTTACCTCAGCTACAGAAAGGACAACATGGATAAGGCTATTGATGCTGTGAAAATAGGCATATCCAAACTACAAGCTAGCTAGAAGTTCTAGGTGCCGAGAACAACGTTAATTGATAAACTTCAGGAAACTGATCCTGCAGCACCGAGTCGTCCATGCGTGTTGACTCGCGAAGAAGAAAAGCTGTTGGCAAAAACTCTTGGAAAGTTATCCGGGCTTATAAGCCGTAGTCCAATGAAATTTCCTTCTGACGTTTCGTCCACATCTGCAGTGGACATTATCAAAGGCGATGACGTAACGGTCGAAGTGCTCTTCCGTACCTCTCGACGATGACTGGCTCGACTGCTGGAGCGTCGGTCGTATTTATACCAGTGAACGCCTCTACAAGGTAAAAATGTTCCGGAATGGAAGAACAACAAGCCAGGTCTGGATTTTATAAAAAAATTGGCTCAGAGGAACAAACTGACAACTCGACTGGCTTTCAAACGTCAATGAGCTGCCGTAGGTAAGGAGCAACTTCAAGAATTTTTTGAGAACATAAGAGACACCTTAGAATATGCGTCACCAGGAAATGTTTACAATTCTGATGAGACGAATATAACTGATGACCCTGCTTCGAAGAAAGTGTTGGGACCCAGAGGAACCAAGAGAGTCGACCGAGTTCAAGAGCACTCGAGGACATCGATCAGCATCATGGTTTGCGGATCAGCTAATGGGAACTTGCTTCCTTCCATGGTCGTGTATAAGGCACAACATCTGTACGAAAATTGGAGTAAGGAAGGTCCTGCAGGCACAATTTATCAGGTGACACCAAGTGGATGGTTCGATATAAATACATGCGAACAATGGTTTTTTGATGTTTTGATTCCTCACATAATAATGCTAAGAGCACCCCTGAACAAACAAAAGTTGTGATTGGAGATAAACTTGCGCCACACTTTTCCCCTCGCTTTGTCGAAACAGCTGAAGGAAATAGCAGCAAATTTAATGCTGAGAGCTAAGAGTTTTGGCGAAAATTCCTGGCGCAAAGCCGGATTTCGAGAGAGTACTAGATTCCAGTTTGTAAGAATTTCTACAGGAGGCTAGAGGATACTCCAAGGAACCGACAAATCCTCTCAAAAGGGAAAAAAAAGTGTCCGTTTTTAAGATGAATGGTTTTTTTCACACAGAACGAATTATAGCTAAAACCTGTCGAAGTAACCCCGTTTTACGGTATCTGAAGTCAAAAGTTTACTCTTGGACCTTTTGTGTGTAACCATTCGACGAAAAAAAAAACAAAATATTATTCAACACACAGGTTGTATTGATAATTACGAATTTATAGAGACATTTTAATATAAAATACTCCCATTAAAATATATTTTACACTTATATAATTATGTGACTAAAATAATATTAAATATACATATAACAGTCAGTTTTACATTTATTTGTAATAAGTACTTATAAGTACGAAAACAGTTATTCGAATAAACTCCTTAGAACCTGTTTAGTTCTACCACAGACCAACTTTCCATAAAGAGTTAGGAGGTTTCATATTATCTATACTTAATAAATAATTTTACGGTAAAAAATTTAGTTTTTTTAGCTGCCAATTGTAAAGATAATTTCCTATAAAAAGAAAAAAAGTGTGGATAAAATTTAATTTTCAAATTATACAGGGTGTTTAAGGTCTTAAAACTAAAACCGCTTATTCTACGTCTAAACATTAGTTTAACGTCCCAAAGTTATTTTTTTTTCTTAAAAATTCAAAATCTTTATCCAATTTAGAAACATTTTTGTATTTTCCGTATCTGTAACGGTTTTGATTTGAAGCTCAGAAACTCAAATCCAAAATCAAATTTTAATAGTTTTCGAGATAATTGAAGTTAAATTTGACTTTAGTTGCGTGAAAAGACTGCTCTGAAAATGACGTCATTGCGTTTAAAACGGCCAAAAGTCACGGAATTTAAATGGGACACCGTGTATATTTTTATACCAGTCGATTGGGCACACTTAGAACTACAGGGTGTCCCAAAAATTCGACGTTTTCTAAATGTCATTTTATTAAGGCAATAATAATTCTGTATGCTTCTGCATCTCTAACACCTTTCGAGATTCCCATAGTGACCGTCTTTATTCTGGACGCATTGTATAGTATTGCGTAGTAAAACCTGAAACACCCTGTATAGATTTTAAAAAACTATTCATCTTGTTCCAATAGTTTAAATGATTTTTCTATAGGTTAATTTGTTATGAAAATATTGTGTTTTGGAAGAATTTTTAAACGTTAAAACCAATTTAGTCCACTTTTGGTTTGTTGGCGAAGTACTTGAAATTTATATCTTTACACTTTTTTAGGAAAATATGTCGGTCAACGCAACAACACAAAATAAGGCCAGCTAATCAACAGTCTATAGTAATGGGGTCGTAAACCATAGTAAAATTCAAGATTTTAAATAAAAACATAGCTAGAAATTTTATAAAAAGCTGAAAAAGAAAGCTAAAATGAGCCGGGCACGGTCTCCCTGTGACGTAGTAAGAGACATTTCAATTTTGTAACGTACGTGGTAGGTTCTAAAGTCAGGAGGCGAATTACTCATTCTACAAGTATCGGTCTTTCTTGTAAAAATATCTTATTGGAACAGCGGTTACTATTGTTTGAACACGATTGAACAACACAACGCTTAAACGGCATTTTTCCCGCAAAAAATAATTTCCTAAACACGAAAAGTATAAAATAAACATAAAACGTAACCTACAATTTGGCTTAGTTAGATAGGGCATTCAGGAAGAAAAGAAGGAAGGTAATTTGAGGATAGTTTGTTTACGTAGGACATCCCAGCATACATTTGCATTGTGTTTGGGCTAAAATAAAGCCACAAGTGTTTTTTTGTTATAAAATCGTGCAAAAAAAGTGCACTTGACCCTGGGAAGGACCATACCGAAGAGTGTAAAATCGAAACCGGAGGAAGTTGTGAAGATATCATTCAGAGGAAGAAATTCGCCATCTTGGAGCCGTACACGTAAAGACTAACAACACTTAATTGAATTTCAATTTAGTTTGTCTCAAATCTCTCTTTTTAAAGCAAGAATAACCTCTTCCTTCTTATCGAGAAAAGTTCTTTAGATGAATCTTTTGCTTGAAGTTTAGAGCTTTTGGATTTCCATCTTCCTCGATGGTTGACGTTTGATTAAATTTGATATTAGACCTACGTTCATGCATTCCATCTCACTCAACTCACTGTAAACAGTAGATAGGTATGGTACATGTCCATTTCTACGTCACAGAAGTAAAATGTAGCGTTTTAAAAAAAATACCCGTTAAATAGTTTTCTGCGTATTTCTAATTACCGCAAACATTTTTATAGAATACAACCCCATTAGGATACCATAACAATTAAATAACTCATACTTGTCCCCCAAAACTGGGACGGGGAGGTTGAAGAAAAGAATTTCGTCCCTGATGTCCCCCATTTACTGTTACCATTGTGGTGGTCGTTTCCGAGGTACACGACTCTCTTTTTTGGTATGGATTTGTTGGATGACTGTTAATTCTGCAAAAAAAAACTTTAAACTAAAATCAACAGCTTTAAAACTAATACAGTACAGTCTAAATGCGTGTTAATTAAGCTTGTAAGCGTTACTAAAAGACTCGTTCGCCCTGGCTAACCAAAATACCTACACGGCTGCTGCATGCAGCATCTACAAAGCGTTTTTTCCCCCAGTAACAGTGTTCTAAGCTCTTAGCGATGTGCTACTCAGATTTACAGGAATCGTCACAGGATTCCCTTTGTGGTCAAGCGTCATGATCACATCTTTAACGGTGAAATCTTCAGGGGACGAATCTTCGCTTTGTTCGAACAACGGTTGATGCACCAACGATTCTTTGCGTTGAACCAGCAAAGGTGGTGGATTCAGACTGTTAGCGGCGATTCCAGGATATTTGGCTGAGACGCTCAGAGGCTCAGTACTGAGCAACGGTTGTCCGCTGTCTGATTCACGACGCCGATTGGACAGAAACGCGTCTTTTGCTTTGATGTGCGACATACGTCTGTTGTCTTCCAGGTCTTCCGCGCCCACCAGTGTCCATTCGGTGTTCCTGCACGTGCGTGGAACATCAAACATGCAACAACATGCATTAATTAGAATGTATACAGGGTGTCTGTGATTTGTATAGTTTTTATTCACGGGACACACTGTATGAGTGACTGATATGATGTGAATAGTTCATAATCCTTGTAGAGAAGTACCAAATTTAACTGCAATGGCTAATTGCTAGAAAACCCTATCTCTACTGCTGATGTTTTGTTTATATCTTCATATTATTGTGTTTGCGATTAAACTGTTAACTATCCAATGAACAATGTTATAATGGCTTGAAATAAGCATTTTTCTTTAAAAAGCATGTTCGAACACCTACCCTTACTAACTTCTCTAATATTATACCTAAGCTTGAAACTTACCTTAAACTTTCAGTTCTGGACCTTGGCGAGCCGTCTTTCCTGCTGCTGGACCTTAGTCGGTTGTTCCTTAACGACTTTTTCGTTTTCCACGTTTCAAAGTGGTGTTTCAAGGTGTTTTGCACTTCCGTGTTCAGGAAACAGTAGAATAAAGCCACCATAAAACCCTGCAAACAAAAAAAATCAACGATAAGCATTGAAGAGTACATTTCATTAGGAGTACAAAAATAAAGGTTTTCCGTGCGCGTATGACCAATTCAGGAAGTCATGCAAGCACGGAATAGTATATTTCATTACCAGTACAGAAATGAGGATTTTTCCGTGCGCGCGTGACAAATTCTCGTGTGAGGCGCAGCCGAACACGGGAAGTCATGCAAGAACGGAAAATCCATTTCTGGACGAGTAATGAACGATATTTTTTATTATACTTAGGTACCTGAAATCAACATAAACAAAAAATATCGCAAAAAATTATTAAGAAAATCGGGAATATTTATTTTTATTTTTAAAACAGTAAAAATGTAAGTACATACAACTCAAATTAACAAAAAAAATACAAGTAGGTAATTCTAAGAAAATTAATTTTGGACAGAACCGTTATTATTAATAGTAATATTTATTGTACAATTCGTATTATTGTTGAAGCTCAATCCCTTTTGCATTTCTTTTTGTTGAACTAAAGACTCTGCTAAAGATGTTGAAGCGGAGTGTTCGTGTGTGCTTTGGTTCTCTTGATTGACTGTTACAGATGTTGTAGTTTCCAAGTTACAAGGGCTAAACAACTTCCGTGATACTTCAATTTTTCTTTGTATGGACTCTTCTATATATCCTTCTGCTACATTGGAAGAAAGCCATCCTCCGTGTCTTTTCAAAGTGAGCAAATCACCGCCGTTTTCCACCAACATGGTTGCCGAAGAGCGCCTTAGCCCATGTCCGGTATATTCTTCGGGATTTTTTAGTTTTAGGTATTTTGCAACAAGTTTTGGAATACCACTGATAGTATGGCACCCAACATGTTGAGCGTAACATCTTTGGTTTCGGTATGCAACAAATAATCTTCTACTCTTCATATGTTTAGGGCGAAGATCTGCGTATTTACGGTAAATTGTACAGGGATCGAATTTGCAATTTTCATTGGTAATGGTAAAACTTCTTGACCTGTGAGTTTTTCCATCTCGTAAGAACACGACAAGGAAACGCCCATTATCTTCCACATCATCTAAACGTATTAAATCATCTCTGCGGCATGCACCGAAGATGCCAAACACTAAAATTACTTTTGCTAGTAGATATTCTCCATCTGAAGCTTCACATAAAAATTTGGTTACTTGTTCTGCTGTAAGAATCTTGGATTTCTTTGGTATATATCCTACAGCTTGTCGTTTCAAAAAAGCAATCGTTTTTGGATATTGATGGTGAGTATTTTCTTTTATTGCCAAACAACTCTTTAACATAGAGAATCGACTCCATAAAGTGGAGGATTTCATAGTGTTGGCTTTTTCAGAAAAATATACTAAAAGAATATCGTCACTCACAATTTTGATTCGTTTCTGAGTCCGCCATTCGGTAAAACTGTTATATTCTTGTTCATATCTCAACCTGGATTTCACTGGTAATAAATCTGCACTCACTTCTGCCGCTCGTTGTAAGATATTTTCGGGAATATCCCGATTTTCTTCACAATCTGAATTCATTTTTGCAAAATGTAATAAATACATAAATACTTAATTTTCACTGACAGAAAATAAAATTTGTAATTAATAAATAAATCGTTGCTATAGACACATTACTCGTTTCCTTTTTTTCTTCGGGTTGCCATAGGATATCTAGTATCATGGATGTTTATTATTAAGCGCACGGAAAGAGGGATCGGGAAAAAATTTCCGTGCGCTGTTCCGAAAATGTCATATTTACTGTATTTTATAAACAGTTGAAAATGTAGTATTTTCTGTTAAGTATAATAAAAAACCTATTTTTGGACGAATTATGAACGATACTATCATCAAGGCTATGTGTATTTTCGATACTGCAGTATTCTACGGTACATCCACATTTCAAGTGCTTCTATCCTTTTGGTATCGATCTTTTTCAATGTCCACGCTTCCACACGTAACATCTCACAAGGCGAATTTTAAGCTTAAGGCTTAGATTTCGTCCGCAGAACACCTTCTTCATTTTAGTAAATGTGGCTCTAGCTTTCTCCACTCTGATCCTGATTTGAATCCTTCATTTCTCAATAAAGGGCGATGGTCAGTGGACTGTTTTGCGTTTGCCTTTTTTGGTATAGTGACAAAAGTTGACAGGAGCCATTCCTTTGGTATTTCCTGTTTTGTAGATGCAGTTAAAGAGACTTCCTTACTTATTTCTGGTCTTTCGTCGCCCTGTATGCTATCTATATTATATTCATGTCTTTCATCGTCGAACAGTTCTTTTACATAATTCTTCCAAGTCACAAGCTTTTGTTGTATGTCGGTTATTATTTCTCCATTTGCGTTGCATCGTAGGTTGGGATGCCTCCGTTTCTGTATACCTGCCAACTCCTTTATCTTTTTATGTAGGTTTCAGTTGCAGTTCCTCAATGCCTCGCACTTTCTTTAGCTGTTCTTATTTCGTTTCTGATTTGTTTGTGTACCTCCTTATACCTTTGTCTACACTCTGTCTTACAATGTCTTCGCTCTTCCATCAGTCCCAAGATTCTTTTTGTCATCCACTTTTCTCCTCTTCTCTGTTTCTCTCTGATAAGCAAACTCTGGGCAGGATTTATTATAGCCTCCTTTAAATCTTGCCACTTGTCTTCTACATGCGTGTTCTGTGTTTTTGTAGAAAGCAATCGTACGTTATCATTGGTATGTCGTTTCTTGGATCTTGAGTTGAGTTGCTCTATACAACCCCCAAAAATCTTGTTTAGACTTTTTGATATGAAAAACACAGAAATTCATGAACATGAGGTTATTCTATTCTAAATGATTAAAAAAATCATTTTATTTTTCAAAACAAATAATTGCTTAAAACAAACAGGAAAACACCACCTTTAGACTAATTGCAGTAAAATTAACATTATCGAAATAATCCTGACCTCAAAACCTTTTCCGTGGGTTTTTTTTATTTTACTAGAAAAATACCACTGAAAACTATTACACATATGCGGAAAGCGACATTTCTAGTTGTTTTTAGCAAGATAACTGAGTTGTTGTAGTTTAAACACTGATAAGATTCGTGTATATTAACGCTAGCAAAAAGGTGAGCTTTATCAGTAGTCAACGAAACGTCAGAAAGTATCTCAGAAAAATATGGCAGAATACCAAGTAATTAAAATGGCATTATTAGCAATGGCCATCACTTTGATAGTGTCACAAATCAGCACAGCTCTTATAGTTTGTCCACCACATTTTTGTGAAAATGTGACTTGCCCTGTAATTGATAAATGTCCAGACGGTTATGCTTTAGCTCCTACATTCTGTGGATGTTGTCAACGTTGTGTTCCCGTGATACGTAAGTATTTTTAGTTTTGTTGTATTATATCTAATTGATTTTTTTTTAATAGCTGTTGGAGGAGGATGCCTTGGATTTATTGGTGGGGGTCCTCCCAATTATGTTTGCGCTAATAATTCAGTTTGTGTTAACCATACATGCACATATTAAACTGAAAATCTTTAAAACCAATATGATTATTATTAATAATATATGAGTACTAATCTACAGGCCCAAATATTGTTTTATTCTTCTTAAGAGTAAGTAAGCCCACAAGTGCAGCATTTGCGTAAATACCAGCTCAGTGGGTCGTTTGTGATTGGTCAAAAATAAGCAGTAAGTTGAAAGCTGCTTTTTTGACCAATCACAAACTACCTACCTACCCACTGTGATGAGATTTACGCAAATGCTGCACATGTAGACCAACATAATACAAAAACTTCAATTAAATTAAGATTAAGGGGTTAAACGTCATAAAGTGTAACTTAATATTTGTAAGAGTGGTAAGTTGTAACAAAAAAGAGCCATTCAAACAACAAACTTAGATTATTGGTAGAACTGTGTAGGAAATATTCCCCGAAATACCCACGATAACAAATACATACGTTACTAACCTAATAACACGAGGAAAAATAATTACAAAACTGATAAAAAACTGAAAAGGAAAATAAATTAGTGCATATTTCCATAGCAAATTTTATGTTTTATTTATTTTAATTTGGTTCTGATATTTGTTCTTAATAGATATTATATTAATGATTTATTTATGATTAGTTTTTTTATTCATTTATAATAGGTCCAATACGTGACATACAACTGACAAAACTACTCCACACAACACATTTTTCTACCTCAGAGGTCTAACTTGCTGGCATAACCCAACATTTCATCCCCTTTTACTCAATGTTACGACGGTATGTTCTAACACCAGACAACTCCCGATAATCGGCATCTTTGCAGGTGGTGCACTGTGGTCTAGAATCTGGAGCTGTACTGTCAGAATCACAATCTTTCAAACCTTCATCAGGATGAAGCGTTGATGTGTGAACTTCTTCTTCAGAACAACTGTTTCCTAAGTCTTCTACCTCACTGTCATTCACTACTTCATTACCATTAGAATTGGATTGTACGCACTCTAACCGAAGATTATCCAGTTGAGTCTTGTCGTTTTGAACTCCATTCACTTCCTGAAACGGTAGGGAGAGTTGTCTACTTGGATGTCGTTTCCACAGTTGGCTAAAATGGCGAGTAATAGTGGTATCACCGTTGCTAAAGCCGAAGCAATTCCAAAGTTACAACCATTACATATTCCCCTTGTTCAAAGTGACCATGACGAGCTGCATGGCGACGATCAAATTGTCTCTTCTTGTGTGTCAGTTGCTGAAAGGGCTGTCCGTGGTCGGAAAACATCCATTGGAGTTCTTGGCCTGAGTCCAAAAAATACCTCTGCTGGAGTTTGTTCGTTCAACTCTCTACTGGGCATATATTTATATGATGCAACAACCAAATCCAAGCTGTTTGGCTTATCATCGACACCATTTTTGATCGTTTGAACCATACGCTCCGCTAGTCCATTACACTGAGGCATTCGTGGCGGCGAGCGCAAATGAACTGTGTCAAAACGCAAATTCAGTTGACGTAAATTGTGTTCCGTTGTAGGTAACAATTGTTTCCGGTACTCCTAAATGGCAAAAATCCTACGTAGATACTTTACCGTAGCTGCCGTTGAAGCTGGAGTAATCCACTCGGCATCCGTATACCTACTGAAGCTGTCAACGATCACTAGGAATGCATGTCACTTTTTAGGCTCTCCGAAATCCATGTGAACTCTAGACCAAGGTTTTTTTCTGTCTGGCCACGGGTTCAAAGGTTCCTTACATGGAGCCGCTGCAGTTTCGGCACATCTGAAGCACTGTTTCACTCTTCGTTCTATGTCGTTGTCAAGTCCTGGCCAAAAATATTCCAGGATGGCCACCGTGTAATAGCTTAAGTGCACATTCTGGAAGCGGAGGAGGAATAACCACTCGTTCCATCAACATAATGGTATCATTGACAATGGATAGGCAATCAGCGTGACGCACATATGGTCGAAGATCTGTATCATTAAAGGTTACCTTGTTCCATCCGTTTTTTATTCAATCAGAAATATGTCGAAATACAGGATCCTCCAGCGTCAAACGTTGCAAAGTCTTCCGCATCCTTGCGAATCCCATAGCTTCGAGAGCGATACCACTTAGTTCTTTATCAGCAGCTTGAACTACAGGAATAACCATTTCCATTTCCGAGTCAGTTGACTTCCTTTTTGATTCATCAATTAACCGCGATAAGGCATCCGCTTTACCAAATTCTTCGGTCTTCACATATTCAATGTCGAAATCATAACCAATCAGTCTTAATGCCCAGCGTTTGAGACCCTTCTCTTCAAGACATGTAATAAGCTTCCTTATCTGACTTTGGTATGTCTGTGCCTGTTGTTGCACTTCTAGCTGTTGGACTTCCAATAATCTACGTCAAATTCCAGGCCTACATGATGTAAAATGTCTGTATCGATCCTCAACTGTTTTTGCTCTAGCAGTTTTGATTGGTCGACCCTCAAATCGAACAGAATTTGAGCAAAATTTTCCTGCACTTATCCAGAAAATCGTGAATAACTCGCTTATTTGAATCATCCTGTATATACGAGTCATATAACAAAAGAAAGCTAATGAATGGTGCTCTCACGTGACGTTTAGCAAACACAGCTAAGTTACTTCTGGTTCGGCCGCTAGAGGGCGTCAAAGTTAACCTTGCTTTTTTGTAGTTTTTGCTACATATCTCAGGAACGCTTCAAGTTAGAGGGCTGAAATCTTCCACTGTCTAAATTCCTTCAGGTTAATGATACACAAATGACGTAAAGTGTCTTTTGTAAAAATATCATTTTTTAAGGGTGCTACGCACTGAAAACCGTCAAAATCAGACATTATTTCTAGGTCATCCCCAAAAACCGTGTCAGTTGGGGTAAAATGGATGTCAGGGTGATACAGGGTGTCTCAGATTAACGGCTGAATACAGGGTGACCCAAAAAAGTGAAAAACAATTTTTAATTTTCGGAAAATATCTCAAAAACAAAAAAAAAAGCTTGAATTTGACGCCCTCTAGCGGTCAAACTATCACAACAATGACCCTTTTTGAATACACCGTTGAAAAGCGTTTGGTCTGGACTATATTTTACCTTCAGTGACCTTTTGTCGTAACTGTTCAAATAACTGAATTATTTTAGGTTAAGGCAAAAGTGGTTAAATCACTTTGAAGGTTTGTGAAGCTTGACTTTGACGCCCTCTAGCGACTAAACGGTGCAATCGATTAACTTAAATGAGCATATTTTTGGAAAACTTACGACCTGAGCTATCTTTTCAACTCAATAACTTTTGGTCGTTAACTGTCAAATAAGCAAGTTATGAAAATTTTTTGGAAAAAATGCACGAAAATTTCGCTCAAATTAGGAATTTAATTTAATAATAAAAGAAAAACTAATTTTTATTATTTTTAAATTTTAATTACGGTTTTTTATTCTTATTGAGCACTATTTTCAATAAAATATGTTTTATTTTTGAACCGTTATTTTCTCGAAAACGGCTGAATATCGACTTAGGATATGCTACATGAAAAATACCCAGAACCTTACGTAGAAACCATAATTGCAACAAAAAATTCTCATTTGGAAATATCAACTCGAAGGTCATATCTCAATTTTGGGACACTCTGTATATCAAATTTTTTTTTATCAAAAAATGCGCGTATAATAGCAATTTATGTACCAAGGGCGTTAGAGAAAACATAATGTCCTGAGGGCCAAAATAGCCAGAGGGCCTATGGCCCGAGGGATAGGTTTTCGGCAGTCCGTAAAAATAGCAAAAGCTGGACAAAATTTTAGAAAACATAAAAGAAAATGCAGCAAAAGGTAACGAAAATTTATTACCTAAAAGTCAAGAGCATCCTAAGAAGGGAAATACGTAGTTTTTATGGCATGGAAGATAAAAAATGCTATTGCTAATATTAAAAAAGGTTTGAGGGCGTTATGATAACGCCCGCCTATAATGCCCTCAAGTTCTTATGAACACTATAATCTACACCATTCCCAAGGTATTATATGTTCATAATGTCCAGGCATTTTTCTAAAAAATAATTTCCTGAATTTTAATCGGATTTATTCCATACTTTAACGACACACTGTATAATGTATAATTCTACTATTTTACTTAGGTTACACGAAATCGAGGGGAAAACCGCAGATGGAAATGTGTACACTAATTCCCAAAACTTTTACTAATTCCTCTAATTCTTCACTAGTTCCCCTTATATCATATAATTCCCTTTCAAGTTCAAAAATGATATAGAAATTCCATTATTGCCCATAATTTTGCTAACTCCTTGATAATTCACTAAATCTATTGATAGGGCATTATTTTTTATAATGCCCTCTGACTGAAGAAAATACAAAATTAAAGAATGAAAATCGGACTTTAAACATTGAAAACACCACAGGCATTATAGGAAATATTATTGTCTTTATAATGCTCTTGGTATCTTAATTACTATAATTAACGTTTTACCTAATTTTGTATTTTTTTTTTGCTTTTGTTAATTGAGTTTCAGGAGTCACACTAAAACTGAGAATTTATCATAAAATAATATTTTCTATGCATCTACCATTCAAATTTAAACATAAATAAAATAAATAAAATGTGGTAATTTTATTGAAATCCGTTGGAAAACAGAAAAATTACAAATTATGTAATTTAACTTTTAAACATTTTGCCGCTCTCTAGAGATGAAACCGTAACACTAACCAATCAACTTTTATACGTCAATAGAAAGCTCATTTCATTGGCTATCCATTGACATATAAAAGTGTATACAAAGTGTTACAAATAAGCTACTTATTGACTGTAACATATATTTTCACATTTTTCTGCACCCACTCTTAGAACAAGCCTTGTTTAACACGACAAAACACAAAAACCAAGAAAAAAACGTTTCCTGATATGTGAAAATTAGAATTGTTTTGGAGACTAAAAATATCAAATTTCACATAAAATGGTAAATATCTCAGAAACGAATACAGAGAGGTGTATGACATTAATACACGAAATATGTCTAGAATTTGACGTAGAATCAGTTGTGGTAATTCAGAAAATTAGTACCTAGGTATTGTTAGGAATTACTGGGCATTACAAGGAATTAGTGTACAAAAGAAGTGTCTCTAAAGTGTCATCCAGTGGTCATTTTGATTGATATTAGGTCAATATGATAATAAGTGAATAAGTGTGTATTTCTTTTTTTAATTTCTGAGCTGACATATTTTTGCATGCACATTACCATATTTCCATGGAATTAAAGCCACTTTATTAACTAAGATAACATTTAAAACAATTAAAAACCACTTGTAAATATAAAAAATGTGCTGCTATCAGGTACAGGCAATTGAAACAATTAAAAACACGTTTCTATGCGTTTTAGCATGATTCATGGTAAATTAAAGTACTTCCCATCATAATTGCATCAGACAAACAATAATCATTGTTCAAGCTGCCTTCTTAAACATGAGTCGTTTAATTTTTATTACTGCACTAGTGGTCGTTGGTTTAAGTGTTAATAATGCGAGTTTTTGCGAAGATTGGACACTCTGTCAAAGGGTGAGATGCGCTCCCCCACCCGATCCATGCCCTGCAGACAAACCTTATTTACTTTATGGAGAATGTGGTTGCTGTCAGTATTGCAGGTATGATCGGTTCACGATTTTTTTTGGATCTACCATATTTATAGAATTTATGTAAAAAGTTAATAACAAGATATGTGCTTGAAACAGTAATTTGTGGGTTTTACAGGCGATTTTTTCTTTGACAGCCCTTTCTGTCACTTTAGCACGGCTTTTCTTCCTGACTGTACTAAATTTTGTAGTGTTTTTTTAGGTTATTGAATAGAAAATTTAATGAGGATTTCAAAAATGTGCTTAAAACAGTAACTTTCTCACTCCAAGTAGGTTTGACGAGTGATTTTGTCCTTGTCCGTTCTTTCAAAGTGTGTTTGTGGCAGTTCAAACTTTGATACCGCTTTTCTCCCTGACTGTACCAAATTTTTGTAGTGTTTTTTCAAGTTTTTAAATATGAAATTTAATGAGGATTCCAAAAATGTGCTTAAAACAGTCATTTTCTCACTCCAAGTTAGTTTGGCAAGTGATTTTGTTCCTGACTGTTCTTTCAAACTGTGTTTTTGCCAGTTCAAATTTGGATACCGCTTTTCTCCGTGACTGTATCAAATTTTGTAGTGTTTTTTCAGGTTATTAAATAGGAAATTTAATCATGATTCCAAAAATGTGCTTAAAACCGTCATCATCTCACTTCAAGTGGGTTTGACGAGTAATTTTGTCCCTCTCCGTTATTTCAAACTGTGTTTCTGGCAGTTTAAACTTTGATACCGCTTTTCTCCCTGACTGCACCAAATTTTGTAGTGTTTTTTCAGGTTATTAAATAGGAAATTTAATGAGGATTCCAAAAATGTGCTTAAAACAGTCACTTTCTCACTCCAAGTCAGTTTGACAAGCAATTTTGTTCCTGACTGTTATTTCAAACTGTGTTTCTGGCAGTTCAAATTTTGATACCGCTTTTCTCTCTGACTGTACCAAATTTTGTAGTGTTTTTTCAAGTTTTTAAATAGGAAATTTAATGAGGATTCCAAAAATTTGCTTAAAACAGTCACTTTCTCACTCCAAGTGGGTTTGACGAGTGATTTTGTCGCTGACTGTTCTTTCAAACTGTGTTTCTGGCAGTTCAAATTTTGATACCGCTTTTCTCCGTGACTGTACCAAATTTTGTTGTTTTTTCAGGTTATTGAATAGAAAATTTAATGAGAATTCCAAAAATCCACTTAAAACAGTCATTATCTCACTCCAAGTGGGTTTGACGAGTGATTTTGTCCCTGTCCGTTCTTTCAAACTGTGTTTCTGGCAGTTCAAACTCTGATATCGCTTTTCTCCGTGACTGTACCAAATTTTGTAGTGTTTTTTCAAGTTTTTAAATAGGAAATTTAATGAGGATTCCAAAAATGTGCTTAAAACAGTCACTTTCTCACTCCAAGTGGGTTTGACGAGTGATTTTGTCCCTGTCTGTTCTTTCAAACTGTGTTTCTGGCAGTTCAAACTTGGATACCCGTTTTCTCCGTGACTCTACCAAATGTTGTTGTTTTTTCAGGTCATTAAATAGGAAATTTAATGAGGATTCCAAAAATGTGCTTAAAACAGACACTTTCTCACTCCAAGTGGGTTTGACGAGTGATTTTGTCCATGTCTGTTCTTTCAAACTGTGTTTCTGGCAGTTTAAACTTGGATACCGCTTTTCTCCGATACTGTACCAAATTTTGTAGTTTTTTCAGGCTAGTAAATATGAAATTTAATGAGGATTCAAAAAATGTGCTTAAAACCGTCATCATCTCACTCCAAGTGGGTTTGACGAGTGATTTTGTCCTTGTCCGTTATTTCAAACTGTGTTTATGGCAGTTCAAACTTCGACACCACTTTTCTTCCTGACTGTACCAAATTTTGTACTATTTTTTTTTTTTCGTTATTGTATAGGAAATTCAATAAAGATTTCAAAAATGTGCTTAAAACAGTAATTTTCTCACTCCAAGTCAGTTTGACAAGCGATTTTGTTCCTGACTGTTCTTTCAAACTGTGTTTCTGGCAGTTCAAACCCTGATACCGCTTTTCTCCGTGACTGTACAAAATTTTGTAGTTTTTTCAGGTTATTAAATAGAAAATTTAATGAGGATTCCAAAAATTTGCTTAAAACCGTAATCATCTCACTCCAAGTGCATTTGATGAGTGATTTTGTCCCGATCCGTTATTTCAAACTGTGTTTCTGGCAGTTCAAACTTGGATACCCATTTTCTCCGTGACTCTACCAAATTTTGTTGTTTTTTCAGGTTATTTAATAGAAAATTTAATGACGATTCCAAAAATGTGCTTAAAACCGTCACTTTCTCACTCCAAGTGGGTTTGATAAGCGATTTTGTTCCTGACTGTTCTTTCAAATTGTGTTTCTGGCAGTTCAAATTTTGCCAAGTATTGAAAATTTCAATGTTCAATGACCCCTATCTGGACGAAACTTGGGCCACTCACACTTTAGTCACACCCTGTAAGTTCCAGCTCACCCTGTATGGACTAAGCAAATTTTTGATTTAACCCTAGTTAAATGTAGAAAACCAAAAATGTTTCATATTTTAATGCGCTCATACTAAGCTGCGCAGCTCCGCTCCTGATGAACCGATTCGGACGAAACTTTGGCCACTCATACTATACTACACTTTAGTCTACACGTACCTGTCCCAGGAGAAGTGCCAGTAACGACATTAACTGTGACGTCATATTGAAATTCGCTTATGTCTTAGATTAGTTCTCAAGAATTTCAAACTGAGGACACGAACCTGGCGTCCATTTTGCACCCCTAACTTAAACCGTTTTTGCGATATTCATGAAAATATTTAAAAAAAGAATCTTCTTGGACGTCATTTTGCGGACAAACGGTACAACATAACCTGATCCGGTCAACGTCCCGTAATAGTCCCATTTATTAGCTTTATTTTGTTGTAGAGTGTATCTATACATAATGTTTCAAATAAGTGAGTTATGGGAGTTTTTTGAAAAATTGCACAAAAGTTTCGCTGAAAATAAGTTTGTCTGAGAATGACTTTTTCACATTTTGAAGTGTCATAGCTCCTAAACATAATAAAATAGAGCAAAATGGCTCGCATGTTCCCATCTGAAAACTGTCACTCATCACTAAAGTAAAAATACGAAACAAAAGAAAGCAATCAGATCGGATTAGTATCATTTGTCAATCTTCCAATCATATTCCCTGAATGTGTTGTTATATCGGTTTTCCAATTCGGTCCCGGTTTCCCGAGGGTATTTACGAGATTCGTAAACGTAATGCCACTATATTATTTTCCGGATATCCGGAGCAAAAGGTTTAATTAGCAGTTCAGGGAACCAGTTACTGTAAACTTGTAGGGTTTATGTGTAATGTCTGGCTTTGTCAGTCATGCTGGAAATTTAGAGATGGTTTTGACACAATCCAAAGTCAAATTAGTTACCAATGAGCAAGTTTTGGAGGTTTATCTGTACTTGTTTCTTTGTTGTTCAATTAATCAGCTACAAATGCACTTTCTGGTTAAAGTGTTACTGTAGATCATCATGATTTTTCAGTGAAACTCCCAGAACTGGACCTTGTGGCACTTGTGGTGTAGATGTGGTTTGTAAAGAAGGTTACCCAATATGCCAGAAAGAAAACACTACCGTCAGTTTGGATTATTGTGGATGCTGCAGAGTTTGCAAACAAATCGTAGGTCAGTATCGAAAACCATAGGAAAATTAAAGTTAAAATTGTTGTTTTTGTTACAGGAATAGGAGGAAAATGCGACAATGAAGGCTGGTCAGTTACAGTTTGCGATGCAGGACTAAAATGCATTGATGGAACTTGTTCTTAATTAGTCTAAATACTTTTACCATCAGAAAACTTAGAAGGATATAATAAAAAATGGGATATCATGATTTTTACCTACCACCTCAATTATAAAAAAAAGCGCACAATTTTAAGATCAGACTTAAACTGTTCCTGGAGAAAACAATTTCGATTCCATTTCTTGCTTTATTAGATCGAGATCATTGCGTAATGCATGGTTCATACAGTTTTATAGCACTTCGTCTAGAATCATCTGCAATAGCAAACATATCAAGTAATGTTACTCTGAAAGTACTACTAATAATAATTCAACTGAAGTATATAATAGCAGTAACGTAACACTTTAAAGAAAAAGGAAGAATGCACTGAATTTGACAGTCCGTAACGTACAGGGTGATTCAATGTGTCAATTTGTAGGCCTTGAAATCTTCTTTCGACCGCCTTCTCCATCTCTTCTACTTTCTCCTTTCCTATAGTAAAAATGTCAAATAATTGTGTTAAAGAAAAAGACAGATTGGGCTGAGTTTGACAGTTGCCACTTTAACAGCCTGTAATTCGGTTATTTTGTTTCTCCATCGGACTCTATTTCTGGCAAGCATTTTGACTTCTTGCCATGAGTTATTCATTTTACGTGTTTCACTTAATATCGTTCTTCTCAAAGTTGTCTTTGGGCGGCACCTAGCGCGGCTGCTTTGGGGATTCCACTCCAGGGCCATTCGGGCAGAGCTTTTCCCCATTACCCTTCCGTACCTCTGTATCGGTCAGAGTCTGGTTTGTTCTTCTTCAAAGCTCTTCATTTGAAATGCGGACCGGCCAGAAAATACGTATTTGGTCACAAAAACTTGCAGAGTCCTGGATAAGCTTTTAGTGGTTTTCCATGTTTAGCATTCGTAAAGAAGAACAGATTTTTTCTTAGTATTAAAGATACGTATTTTTGTGTTGGTGTTGTATGCTATCGAGCTCCAGACCCTGCTAAGCAATCCAAAAGCTCTCCTTGCTTTTTGTATTCTAGCTTTAATGTCTCTATCTGTGCCACCCTCCTTGTCAATTACACTTACAAGATAAACAAAGTGTTCGACTAGTTCGATTGGTTGGTTCTCAATTTGTAATGGATTAACGTTGTCAGTGTTAACTCTTAACTGTTTAGTTTTATTGATATTAATCTTAAGACCAACTTTCATGGCTTCTTCACTGAGTCTGACGAGCTTCTGCATCATATCTTCAAAGGAGTGAACCAGAAAACAGATATCGTCTGCGTAGTCCAGGTCCTCTAGCCTGGTCATTATTCCTCTGTCCTGGTCATTAGCTTTGCGGAGAATGGAATCCAGCACGATATTGAAGAGCATTGGAGAGAGGACACAGCTGTTATAGGTTCGCTTGGTATTCCTTTGTGAAGTACCTGACATGCAGAGTTTGAATGAGCAGATCACTTTGATTGGAATGTGATGCGATAGTGTGTCGAAAGCCCGCTCAAAATCAATAAAGACCAAATATAATGAAGTTGAGAACTCAACTGACTGTTCAATGATTAGTAGGCTATTTATATGGTCTACGCTAGATTTATCCTTCCTAAATCCTGCCTGTTCCTGTCGCAAGTTTTCGTCTACGCTTGGGGAAATTCGGTCGCAAATTATCAAAGATATAACTTTGGTGATGTTGTTTAGAAGGGTTATACCTCGCCAGTTCGTGCATTGGCTTAGGTTAGGTTAGGTTAGTCGCGAGGAGCTGTTTCGTCGTTGTATGGTGTTGAAGGGCGGTTTAAGATATTACTGAAATGGTTTCTCCAGACGATCAGTTGATCTTCACACGAGGTAACAGGTTTACCATTCCCGTTCATCACATAAGGCGACTCCCTTTGGAAATTTTTGTTGGAGAGCTTTTTCGTTATTTGATAGAGTTTTTTTGCGTTGTTTTTTGTGGCAGGCTCCTCTGCTTCTCTTCCTAGACTGTTAATCCATTCCCTTTTGCCCCTTCTTGCACCATGCTTTACTTCTCTATTAGCTTCTGTAAGCCTCCCTTCGTGTTTCCTTGTCTCGTTCGTTGGCTGTACTGTTCCTTCTAAGAATCTTTGTCCAAGTGTCATCTGATAGCCATTCTTTCTTCTCTATCTTCTTCACCCCCAGTACCTCTTTACTAGCTCTGACTTCTTGGATGCAGTTCCAGGTATTATCCTGATTTCCATCTACGTTTGTATGATCTTCTATCAGTTTTCTTTCAAAAGTTGCCTCGATTAAATTTAATGCGTTTTTATGTGTTGGCCTTTTTCTTTGCGGCCCACCTAATCCTTATTTGGCTAGACTAGATAATGATCTGAGACCACGTCCGCACCTCTGTCACTTCTGACGTCAAGAAGTGATTTTCTGCATTTGCGTGGAATCGCGATGTGATCAATTTGATTCATCATTAACCCCAGAATAGCAATCTGTGTTTTCATATTTCATGTTACTACGTGTCTTGCTAAGAGGAGGACATTATTTTATAGCGTTACCTGACGACGTGTACTATTATGACCCGTAATCTATTGGATTGTAAGAAGCTGACAATCAATCAAGAACGGCCCGATTAACTGGTAGACTAATGATCTTCTATTAGTAATTAAAAAAAAATAGAATAAAAGCGAATTTACACAGCAAACAACAGCCGCTATAATCTAAGGCAATAATGATCTAATGCGTCGAACAAATGGGATAACGATCTTTGCAGATGACATCAACGCCGCAAATCCCACAGGACAAACCTTCCGTCCGGGATGGGATTAACGAGAGGCAAAACAGGAAAAGCACAAAAAGTCTTCTTATCAGTTCGACGGGACATTTTTACGGTTTCTACACTGGACGAACAAAAAGATTTCGAGTTTGAAACTAACGCTATTAACGTCATGTGTAATATTCATTCTTCTCTAGCGTTGAAGGTAAAATGATGTCGACGGTGCCGGTTTGCATGCCATGAATATGTATGCCCGTTTAATTAAAGAGTTCTTGTCACGTTATTTTTTAATGTTTGGTACACGAAAAGGTATCAACAATGATAAGTTTTACGCATTTGTTCATACTGCACAAACAAATTACGTATTAAATGGTCAGCGTTCTATATTTACACGTCCTGTTGAGCTAAAACGAAAAAATTATGTATTAATAGCAGGAAGACTGATGGTCTGATTGTCTTTTCCTGCAAACAAGTGGGTTACCCTGAGGCTAAAAATCTCGCCAAGAATGGACGTGATGTTAAGTTATGCTAATTGGAATACTTTTTACAACTTCCTTCTCATGCATATAAATGAAAAAGTGTTAGGAATTGGGGTTTTTCCTGTAAATTTAACAAACCACAATCACGAGACGATCTGTTGTGTTAATGGCATTCTAGTTTCTGTAGTAAGTAGGTATTTTTCAGAGATGGGTGTTTATACGTAGATAATAATTAGAGTATTATGTAAAAGATGTCAATCTTCGAAATTTGAGGTTAGATTTCGATTGCAGATGGTTGTTAGCCATTTCAAAAACTTCAATTATATGAAACTTAATAGTGCAGATGACATAACAGCAAAGAAAACCAAATCTTTATAAAGTTCTTGAAAAAACTGTACTTAATTCAGCTAAAATCATAAATTTGGGTGGTTGGAAAAACGTGGACCACTGTGATAAACTGAACTAGCTATGACAGGCTGTTCTATGAGTTTTGACCTGACAGCTGTCAAAACTCATTGAACAATGCCGTGAAACTATAATATGACGAATCACCCTCAAATGGTTATTCGTAACTCTGCGGAGTTAAATTTGACAGTTGTGGCGTTAAATGACAGTTAAAGACGTTAAACTTGACAGTTATAACACTTAACAGCGTGGCTTATATTCATGTTATATTTATGTCAGTCATGGTTAAGTACCTGGGACTTACCCTAGACTCAAAACTTATCTGGAACCGCCACGTAGAAAAGATAGCCAGCAAGGCAAGGTCATCACTGGTGGTGTGCAGGAACATTGCCGGAAAGACGTGGGGTTGTAACCCATCAATACTGCGATGGATGTATACCATGATAGTGAGACCTATGATCACATACGGCGCAGTAGTGAGGCACAGAAAAACCGAACTTGCCACAACAAGGAAAACATTAGAGAAGGTGCAGAGACTTGCATGTCTTTGCATATCGGGAGCAATGAGATCGACCGCCACGGCAGCACTAGAGTTACTTTTCGATCTCACACCGCTCCACATCATGGTGAGAAGAACTGCTTGGGGAGCACATCTCAGGTTGAATAAGGCCGGATTTAAAAGGAGAGCTCACAGTGCAAGGGACTCACTACCCACTGGCAGTGCACACCTCGCCGATCTCCCAACCGACGAAATCATCAGGAAGTTTAGTTTCAAAAAGCAATTTCGAACGGAACTGAGCACCAAGAGAGATTGGAGCAGAAAATCCATTCAAACATTGGGAAAAAATACCATAGTATGGTATACGAACGGATCTAAAACTCCCGAGGGGATTGGAGCAGGAGTCTACGAGCCTCGCACCAAATACTCCGAACCCATGGGCCAGTTCCCTAGCATTTTTCAAGCGGAAACTCACGCCATAGAAAGGTGTATTCAGTTTAACCTCGACAGGAAATACCGGAACATGGAAAATGCGATCCTTTCCGATAGCCAAGCAGCCATCAAAGCGTTGAGCTCATCTAACATCAACTAGATGATGATGGTTCTGGAGTGCCTAGGAAAGCTCAATGATCTAGGAAGGAACAACAAGGTAACCCTCCTCTGGGTTCCAGGGCACGTCGGAGTAGAGGGTATCGAACAAGCAGATACTCTCTCCTCAGCCCCACTGATAGGGCCAGAACCATTCTGCGGCCTTGGAAATGCATATGTGCAGGAAGTACTTAATAAAGCTGAAGAAGAACTGAGAGCAACGCACTGGCAAAGACTTCCAGGACTGAGGCAGGCCAAAGATCTCCTCGGCAATTTTAACCGAGCAAGATCGAAGACACTGATTAACCTCAGCAAAATTAGGCATTAACGGGATTTCTAGCGGGTTATTGTCGACTCATAGAACACGTAAGGAAGCTAGGCCTAGAAGAGGATAGTACCTGCAGGTTTTGCGGAGAAGAACCAGAAACACCCCACCACATCTTGCTGGAGTGTTATGCTGTACGCCACAGAAGATTAAACACACTGAGATTACACCAGCTGGCTGTGGAAGAAATACCTCGAACAGACCCACTCAAGATCCTGAAATTCCTAAAGGTACTAAATCTTGAAGGGCTGCTATGCACAAGGAAACCTTGAGATAGCAGAAGAAGATGGGGTACAATAGATCTAATCAGGTCGTAGTACATCTGTCACCATCCACACCTACCATTACCATTACCATTATATTCATGTGATAGTTCAGTTGCTCCTGGTATATGCATCGCAATAAAGTCTCAAATTTGACATTTGCAAGGCTAAGTGACACTTCAATATATTTACAGCACATCAACTGTCAAAACTGATCATCAACTGCAGACATACCACTGGAATAAGCAAATTAGTTGTATTTTCTTGATAAATCGCATAGTAAGCAGTATTTATAGTTTCATAGAGTTAAATTCAACTGTTGTAACAGACCTTTGTTATATTTTTTACGTCACGTGACAGCTGTCAAAATCACGCAGCTGTGACGTGAAATTACCAATTCAAAATAGTTCGATCGCTTGGATAATTCACCCTGTACATTGTAGTTATAGTTCTATGGAGCGAAATTTAACAGTTGTGACGTTAAGTAAGTATCAAAGTGGTCCTTAACGTCAGGACTGACAAATTTGGTTCCATGGAGCTGTAAACACAACATGCAGTGTGATGACTGAACTGTCATGTGACGCAAGCAAAGTACTAAAGTGTTCCTTAGCGTCCCAACTGTGAAATTTGGCTCCATAAAGTGATAAAGACTACTTACAGAGTAATTCGTCAAACTAACAACTTCATGAATTCTGCACGCTTCACCACACGAATCCGGTGTTTGTTTTGCTGTAACGGCCGCCATTTTGTCACTGACCTTAAAATTATGGCATTTTCAATAGTTTTCAAGAAAATAACATTTTGACAAATGACACTTTACGTCACATTTCTACTATAAATCCAGCCAAAACCACTGTTGTACCATTCACAAAAAGAAGAAAGCTGGCAAATCTGAAAACGATCTAGATATTTCGAGAATTCATGGAATTCAAGCAAGAACTTAAATTTTTAGGAAGAACACTAGATCACAAACTTCTTTGGCACATTCAGGAAACTGTCAGTAAAGCCACAAAAGCCTGGCAGGAAAGACCTGGGGTTGCAACTCAAGCATTGTAAAATGGATGTATACCACCATGATTAGACTCAATATTACGTATGGAGCGGCTGCTTGGTACAATAAAACCAAACAAGGTACTGCTATGCATATCCTTAGCAAAGTTCAAAGACTGGCATGCATATGAATAACAAAAGCCATGAGAACATATCCTACAGCGGCACTGGAATGCTTGACCTCATACCTTTGCACCTCACGGTGCAGTGAGCCGCTGAGGCAGCTTTGTTTAGATTAGCTAAGAACGAAGTTGGAGGAGAAATGCTGGTAAATAGGAGAACTTGGACATCTCTATCAAATGGCATTCCACATCTGACGTATTCGAAAGGTAAAACTACCTGAAAGTTAAGTTTGGAAGTTTAATAAGTTAAGCAACAAGAGAGAGTGGACTAATGAATCTGTTACATACCGTCTGGGCGAACACACGATTCAATAATATGCAGTTCGGTCCAAGACAAACAAGGGAACAAGTTGTGATGATGCCATCGTGACGAAACTTTCACGACTAATACGAGCACATATTCAGCTGTGAATCCTGAAAATTTCAAGTTTCTACCTCACTCCCTTTTCTCGGGGTGAATTAGTTTCAGTTAACTCAAATACTGGCATAGCATAGGCAACTAACTTTCAAAATGCCCTCGATCGGTTATCTTTTAGTTTTCACCGACCGGAAAAAAGCCAAAATGATCGTTTTTAAGTCCTCTATCCAGCCCTGTTAAGCGCTCCAAAATTGGTTGGCAGATATACAGGGTGTTTCCAAAAAAAGTGACGTGCATAGGTCTTTTGTTGTGGCATAAGATGCTGAATGTTTGTAGCGTTGTAACTCGGTTGTTTTTGGTTTAGAGTTACCGGAAAAAAAGCAAAATGTCAGTCTTGAAGCCCTCTATCCAACCATACCAAACACCAAAATGTTGATTAAACATTTTTGTGTGCAAACAAGGGCCAAGAACCAAATACTCGGAGCCAATGGGAAAATACCCCAATATCTTTCAGGCGGAAATTCACGCAATAGAAAGAGTTCAGCATTGAAACTGACTATCGCAACCAGGATATTCTATCTTCAATGATGGGGAGATTTCTTCTTTAAATCGACTCAGCTGAAGCTGGAGGAGGAACTCTAATGAAACTAGCCTCAGCCCAGATCCTAGTAACAGGATCCTGACAGTTACAATCTATACATTCTATTCTGAAGTGAAAGTACTGGCCTACTGGCCATACAATACTGATTGGTTATCATAAATTATAGTCTATAGTTTAAATGTTGTAGTAATGCATTGGTGTTGCCAATGTTATGAAAATTGTACCAAAATTGACGCATAAATTAATTACTACCAATGTTATTACAGTATTTCTTTGGTATTTCTTAAAATTTTTTGGTACTCTTACGACCCTTCTGATGTGTTCTTGAAAGTGGGACTTCAGTGCATTCTACTATAATCAATTATAAAACCATTATTAAGTACTAGTAATTTATTAAATTCAGTAAAATCAGCTGAAGCTGACTGCAATTGATTAAATGAACTTCACCAATCAAACCGAAAAGTATTTGGATGGTTTAATAGACCTAAAAATGTCGAACAGTTACAGAGTAGTTCAAAAGAAGTTACAAGGTTAATGAAGGACTTTTGGAGGTGTGAAAACGCAATTTCCTGAACAAATCATCTGATTTGTAACACAAACCACAATAAAAATTATCACTCTAAAACCAGTTTAATCAAAGCAGAGGTGTAATAAAACTTGTCGTCTTTACGTATTCAATTCGGATCGCTTTAAACTGATTTGCGAAGCTGCTAGTACATTCGCAAACTGAAATTTATTGCTTTGATACAATCACTATAGTCTGGCCATAAATTTCTCCAATTGGAAGTTCCTTCTTCGGTTGTTCATTCCACTGCATCCGCATCTGTTTATGGAAATATTGCAATAAATTAGAGCATCGAAGGGCAAAACCTTTTTCGCCCACTTAGTCGAACTTCAAAGACCACTGAAAAACCCAATTAACATTCTCCATTAAGAACTTCCAAGTTAGTTTAGGGGTTCTGGTTAGCGCTGATAACTACGTATAGTTTAGTGCCCATAACTGTACCATTACAGCATATTATGAGGAAAATGTTAATTAAAGGAGTGAAAATATAGCTGTCTTGTTCACACGCCTTGAAAGAAAATTTTAAAATCTTTTTGTTAATTAAGAGTGGTAGATGTAATCTCCAGGCAAGTTTTTAGGTGATAAAAACTATTTTTCTAAAAAAAAAACTCTTACTTGCACAGACAACAAAGCGCTTCTCAACATGTCCCATATCGATAACCATGGAGCGTAAATGGTGATGGCGTAGGTAACTCCGAGTAAAGGAATCAGTACCGCCAAAGCTTTGACAGCTTTTCGGTACTGCTGAATTTCTAAAGTGTTGGCTGATCGTAGTTTAGTGACTAGTACTATCATTATGGATACCATGAAGACGATGTTGACCACCAGGACGCTGATTGTTGGTACTTGGAATATGTAGTCGATGTTGCTGGCATTGAACCATACGCATTGTAACTGAAAAATGTTAGTTTAATTGTATATTTTTGCTAAAAATTGGGGAAATTTGTGGTAAGAACAGTAAGATACAGGGTGTCCACTAAAACTGTGAAACTAAATGGAACCTTATTGACATTTTGTTTGCCAAAACTGTTTAAAAAATTAGTTTAAGGGTCAATTGTTCAATTAAATCTAGAGTCTAAACTAATGAAGGTAAAGCAAAATTGGAAAAGCAAAAATTAGTGTGACAGGAAAATTTAAAAATTTTACCATTAGATTTCAATTTGGACATTAAAATTATGGGTCTAATTGAAATTTGCTTGAAAAATATCATTCTGTCATGGCTGTGCGTCATGAGCAATTTTGCGCACAAATGCGGACTCTACATGACCAAAACAAATAAATCAAATAATTTTTAATTAAAATACAAATTTCCAAAAATGTACAGATTATAATTTTCGCTATTTTATTATTATGCTAATGCTACAGAATTGCATATTATTTGTGATTTATTCTATTACTATTTATTTAAAGCTTAACTTTCATATTAATAGTACAGAGTGAAACGCTATATTTTGGTAATACCAGAGTGACATAAATATACAAAAAAACGTATAAATTTACTTTATATTAATTATATTTTCAATAAAAACTTCTATTAGCATGGGATCAATCATCACCCACATCCAGAAGTTTAATTTTTTTTTAAGGAAAACTTTTAACCGTTTTCCCAGACTTTTCTCTCTATCGAGGGCAAATTTTCCTGGCGCTTTGTAGTTTCCGAACTTTTCGAACTTCTCTAACAACGCAATCAGCATATTCTCTTGTCCGAGAGAAAGGAAAGTTTCTAAAAATGCAAAATGCATAAGAGTACTGGTCAAAGTCCTCATTTGGAATCAAAGATCAAACAGTTTTTCCTCTAAACTCTGCGGAATTAGTATCCATTTTTAGTTATCAATATCGTTGTTCCTATCGTCTGTTTTACTACCCTTTAAACATGGATCGACTGTCGATTTCGCATTCTGTGTAATACATCCCCTTCGCAATCCATCTGGAATACTAAACAAGGGGAATTTTAAGCTGGATGTGTCAATACGTGCTATCCAGGCGTTTCCAGGAAATTATTCCATTTGCTTGCAACAGTAATTGATAGTGCGAAACTCATTTTCCTTGTCGATGAATTAAGATCGACTCAATTCAATGAGAAAATTAATGTTTGATCATATGGCCAAAGCGACTTATTATTGATCATACTAAAGCAGAGATATTTCAAAACTGTCCTCAAAGTTGTTTTTGTAAAATTTACGACTTAAAAAAAATGTGTTTAGTTAAAAGAAAGTTAAAATTACAGAATACGTTTTGACGTTTAAACGAATCTCCCAACTGTCATAAGAACCAAGTCTGACAAAACTAAAATTGTGACACTGTTGTGTTTCATGCAAGTATTTCGTTTTTCGTATTTTTTTAAAGAAGATTGTGTTGAGATTAAGAAAAGCTGAAAAGACAGGCTATAATATGACGTTTGAACGAAATTCCTAGCTGTCATAATGTTCCAGTTAACACATGTCAAATAAGGACACCTGTTCTATTGAAAGTAACAGAAAGGTGGCAGTTTGAAGGAAACACAAAATAGAGACAGAAACAGTCAACGAAAGAAAATGTTACAGATAAAGAAGAAAATAATTGAAGAGAGTAGGAAGAGACAAAATAATTTTAAAATCAGTAGAATCGAGTATACTTAACAGTTTTGTTTTTAACTTTGGCAGTTTTCTCATGTATCTGTCTATCTAAATTTGGTGTGGGTCAAAATTTTCTTCATTGAGCTATAAAACTGCATACGTATTTATAAACCTCGTAAAATCAATTTAAATAGTATAAAATGCATTTTATTGCTCTACGTGTAACATTATGACAGTTATGACATGAAGCTGTCTAATTTAGACGCACACTGTTCTGTTGCAAATGTGGTGATGGTCAACTTGAGCTCTCATTGAGCACTGAAAATTGACTTATTAGTCATTTTTCATAGTGTATCACTGTAACTTGAAGCTTGTAAGACAATTTACTAGTTAAAAGTCATTAAACTAATACTAAAATGTGAAAAATTACTTCAACTGGTCAATTTTCATACTAAACCTGTGAAGATTGAGATTGAAAGTATGAACTTGACGTTTAAACGAAATTTGTTGTCATAATATTTCAGTTAGCACCTGTCAAATAAGGACATCTGTCCTATTTAAAGAAACAGAGGAAAGGTATTAGTTTGAAGGGAACAGAGAGAGAGAGATACTTTTAGATAATGAAGGAAACATGATAGTCAACGAAAGAATAGATAAAGAAGAGAGAAGGAAAATACAAAATAATTTTAAAATCAGTGGAATCGACTATACATATCAGTTGAAATCCAATTACACCAATTTATCTACATATTACTTCTTTTGGGACAGTACGAGGAACGCACTATACCTGCAAAATCTGTGTAAGGGAATATACTACCGTTTTGTATTTAAGTTTGGCGTAGACAACAGCGTTCTAGGCCGGTTTTCTCAGTTATTAGTGATTTTTCATGAAAACTCTGTTTTGACAAAATAAAGCAGAAGTTCTAAGCTACATTTGAACGTTTAATCGGACCTTCTAGCTGTCATAGGAACCAAGATAGGAGCTGTCAAATTGTGTACGATGTTGTTGTTCGTAGTGCTCTATTTCCCGGCTAATATCTCGATTATTTAAAGAGAATTTTATTTAGGTAGAAATTAAAAGCTACACTTTGACAATTAAACGAACTTCCCGTATAACGAACCTGTCGTAGGAACCAAGTTAGAAGCTGTCAAATTGTGACGCCTGCAATAATTGAATATTTCTAGTACAGTTACACTGTTGGGTTTCATGTCAAATATTGGCCCAACAAGTTAAACGAAACGCGCGTTTATTACTTTAATAAACGCCTTTACCGAGATCTTGTTTCAGAGGTAGAATCAAACCACTTGGTAGAAAAATATAATTTAATAACTAAATAACAGCTAAAACTAATTGACAAAATAGTTGGTTTATCAACTTACTGTACATTTGTTAAACAATGATGAGGACAGCTTTCCGGAGGGTTTGGCACTCGCGTTTTATTATAATTTAGGAAATGGTTTACTATTCAATTAATTTACAAACCCGGTGCGGGTTGCAAAAATCGGGTCGACTACATCATGGTGTTATGAGGCGGAGTCTGCGACCGTCTCCCTTACCAACGCATGTTAAGCTTAATTTATACCCGATTGGCTGACGTAGCCCGCTTCCTCTTTCTGCATAGCAGTAGCGGTGGGCACTACTATGTGCATTCTGACCGTAACCTTGCCTCGAGCATTTTATTATTTTGCCATCTCCGAATATCTGCTTTAATTTAATGAATTTATACTTTTAAATAATAAGAATCTTTTGAATAAATTGATTTTCCATTCGTGACAATATCTCGGTTATTTGTGATTTTTTATAGAAAAGATTGTATTGATTGTAATTGTAAATTGTCATATTTAAGGAAACAGAAGAAATGTGGTAGTTTGTATCAAACAGAGAGAAAGAGGAAGAATTATTTTCAGGATAAGTCTGCATGTAGTCTGTCCTGCATCCGTATGTGTACAACAGTAAAAGTATTTGTCGGTTTGAAAGCCTTTTAAGCTTTTTGTGTCTTAGAAAACAGTTGGTAAATTGAAAAGTTTTAAAACCATTTTCCTAATACATGGGTGGTGAGGTATAGGAAATAGGATTCATTGTTGTGACAGTGCGGTTAAATGGTGCCCTTGTTTCCTGTTTGGAAAAATCCAATAAAAAAGCGATTAATCACCGACTTTGGCAAAGCTTGTAATCTACTATCCGGCGGTTGCAGATTTAACCCAGATTTGTTCTCTCATCTGTTCAAAGAATTCTGGATGTTTTCCATTAAAATAAAAAATATTCTAAGTCTGGGACAAGTTTTGGATAAATCAATGAGTAAGGTTCATTTAGATTTTACAACGATGGAAGTGTAATAATTTTCAGGAAAAATAAGAAGTTAATTTATGATTTTAGACATTAAGTTCATTTTCACTCTTTCGATTCTCTCACTTTTCCAACAAAATGGCCACACGTTTCACTAAAAGAAAGTCAATTATTCGAGAGATTTATTATTAAATTAACCTCGAAGCAAATCCACTTTAAAAGAACTTTTTCATCAATGAAGCACATGATTTAAGAATTAGCCAAAAATTTCTTTCATGCAGCAAATTGAGTGAAACCCCGCAATTTTACGGAAGTCTTTTTAGTTACAACTTTTCAGTTGATTTAATCAAATTTCAGTTGATTAGATTTAAAAATCGATAGGGAGAACATTGCGTCAAAGAGATCTTAAATGTTATTAAGTTATTAAATAACGCTTTATTTGTTTTTTCATCCACATATCTGACTTAATAAACGATCTAAACTGTTCATGATTAGACTAAGTTCATATAGTAACCAATTTAATTGAAATGCCCCGTGGATTATATTTATGGTAAAAGTGGGTTTTAAGTGCAACTTTGTAAGTTTTTATAAAAAAATAATTAACTTTGTTTTTTTTAAGTTGTCTTAAAACCCTATTTTTTGCAGTTCAAACTTTGACAGTGCTTTTCTCTTTGACTGTACCCTAGTTTTTAGGGTTTTTTAAGTCGATAGATAGCAAATTCAATGAGGATTCCAAAAGTGTGCTTAAAATTGAGATAAGATTACTCCAAATGAGTTTTATGGCCAATTTTGTCACAGACTGTTCTTTAAACAGAGTTTATGCAGTTCAAACTTTAACAGTGCTTTTCTTTTTGACGTATCCTAGTTTTTAGGGTTTTTTTAAGTTATTAGATAGCAAATTTAATGGTGATTTCAAAAGTGTGCTTAAAATTGAGATAAGATTACTCCAAGTGAGTTTTATGGACAATTTTGTCACCGACTGTTCTTTAAACCGAGTTTTTGCAGTTCAAGTTTTGACAGTGCTTTTCTCTTTGACAGTACCCTAGTTTTTAGGGTTTTTAAGTTGTTAGATAGCAAATTCAATGAGGATTCCAAAAGTGTGCTTAAAATTGATATAAGATTACTCCAAGTGAGTTTTATGGACGATTTTGTCTCCGACTTTTCTTTAATCCGAGTTTTTGCAGTTCAAACTTTGACAGCGCTTTTCTCTTTGACTATACCTTAGTTTTTAGGTTTTTTTAAAGTTATTAGATAGCAAATTTCATGGGGATTCCAAAAGTGTGCTTAAAATTGCAATTAT
Source organism: Ips nitidus (assembly GCA_018691245.2). NCBI lineage: Eukaryota > Metazoa > Arthropoda > Insecta > Coleoptera > Curculionidae > Ips > Ips nitidus. The sequence goes on from CM042794.1 coordinate 3,382,763, forward strand.
ATGTCTCCAAGTGAGTTTTACCGCCAATTTTGTTACCGACTGTTCTTTAAACCGAGTATTTGCAGTTCAAACTTTGACAGTGCTTTTCTCTTTGACTGTACCCTAGTTTTTAGGGTTTTTTTAAGTTGTTAGATAGCAAATTTAATGAGGATTCCAAAAGTGTGCTTAAAATAATTGAGATAAGATTACTCCAAGTGAGTTTTACAGACAATTTTGTCACCAACTGTTCTTTAAACCGAGTTTTTGCACTCCAAACTTTGACAGTGCTTTTCTCTTTGACTGTACCGTAGTTTTTAGGGTTTTTTAGGTTATTACTTAGCAAATTTAATGGGGATTCCAAAAGTGTGCTTAAAATTGATATAAGGTTACTCCATGTGAGTTTTATGAACAATTTTGTCACCGACTGTTCTTTAAATCGAGTTTTTGCGGTTCAAATTTTGACAGTGCTTTTCTCTTTGACTGTACCCTAGTTTTTAGGTTTTATAAAGTTATTAGATAGCAAATTTAATGAAGATTCCAAAAGTGTGCTTAAAATTGAGATACGATTACTCCAAGTGAGTTTTATGAACAACTTTGTCACCGACTGTTCTTTAAACCGAGTTTTTGCAGTTCAAACTTTGACAGTGCTTTTCTCTTTGACTGTACCTTAGTTTTTAGGTTATTACATAGCAAATTTCATGGGGATTCCAAAAGTGTGCTTAAAATTGCGATTGTATGTCTCCAAGTAGGATTTATGGCCAATTTTGTTACCGACTGTCCTTTCAACCAAGCTTTTGTAGTTTAAAATTTTACAGGACTTTTATTTCTGACTGTACCAGATTTTTTAAGGTTATTGAACGGAAAAAAATATACGTAACTTAAGAAGTACAGTAGTAGATTGTGCCAAAAGTCAAGACCATAAATAAAAAACATAGATTTTGAAAATCAGTTTGGCACTTACTCTATGATTTGTTAACAGGTGTGGTTATTTAGCGTACTCAAATTTGACAAAAAAATTGTGAAAAAATCTGAATATAACCTCTGGGAAGAACATTAGTCAACTACGCCAAAAGACAGCTTGAAAATTAATGTAAAAAAGCAGTACTTTTGGAAAAAGTTTCACAAATTCTTTTTTTACAATAAGCTGTTCAGCTGAGTATTGATAGGCAATTCTCTAGGTGTTATTATGTGTTTTTTCAAGTTTCAAAAACCCAAGAAGAACACTGGTAAACTATGCCAAAAATCTATGCTCTAAATGTAAAACTACAATTTTGACAAAAGTTTGTAAATTCTATGTAACAGTACATAAAACTACCATACCTTATTTCATCTGTATGAGATTAGCAAATTCTGGAAAAAACGTACATAACCTAAGAAGGACGTTAGTAAATTGTGCCAAAAATTTTGAAAAACAAACCTTATACTAACATGATTTGATAAACAGGTTCGAAATTTTTCTGGAAAAATCCCTTGATAAGAAGAAATGGAGCACTATACTCAATGCTCCAGACAAAGAATGAAAAACTTTGTAAATGACGTGTCAGTGTGCCAAAACGGTTGTGACGTCATTGGATATTTGTCACGTGACCAAGAAGACTGATTGAAATTTTGTGGACAGTTGGCCTTCTTCTTATCATTGATTTTGACTGGTTTTCCTATGCAATTTACGTCTATCGGCATTGCCTTTGCCAACTAATGATATAATTCAAAGCTTCCAATCTAAAACGTGCCATCCAGGAATTAAAAGTCGGTTCTCTCTGTGCACTTTCATTAACTTGGCTGCCACTTAAACCGCCTCTCTCGGATGGGAATGAAAAGAACAAATTGCTTATTTGTGAGAATTATAAGTGGGTTTTCAAGTTTATTTTCGATATATCCTAGCTTTTTCTTGATTTTAAAGCGCAGATTTATACTCGTTTAACCGAAAAATATGAGTCAAAGTTAAACAACAATAGAGTAGTGCAAGTAAACAAGTTTTATTGAAGTTGTCAAAATTAGACTGCGCGAAACTTGGTTATTATGACAGTTAGGAAGTTTGTTCAAACGTCAAAATGTAGCATGGAATTTCTGCTTTCATTTATCTAAACAAGGTTTGTCATGAAAGAACACTAATAACTGAGAAAACCGGCCTTAACTTAAATTCGAAACTTTAGTTTACCCCCTTTCACAAATTTTGGTTCCTCATAATCTCAAACTGTTCCAAAAAACGTAATGTGTAGATAATTTGGTGTAATCAAATTCTAGCTGTTATGTATAGTCGATTCCATTGATTTAAAAATAATTTTGATTCTTCTTTATCTACAGCATTTTTGTTGACTGTAATTTGTCTTTTAAGTTTGAAAAAATATGGATCAAATCTACTAGTTAACTACTTCAAAACTTTGTTAATTAACCAAACAAAAATTAAATTAAAAAACTTACCCCGTCATTTTGATCGTCAAGTAGTGATGTCTGCACTAGAAAGCTTTTGATTACAGCCCACACGATAACAAAGAGCAGAGGCAAACCTGAAATACAAATCCAACTTAAAAATCAAGAATTTGCTATCGGATCAACTTTCCGGGAAATCCACTCAATTACTTCCTCTTGCGCAGATTAATTGCAGTTCCAGCAGATTAACTCAGGAACTGATTGCTCCGGAGGAGCAAAAAGTTGGTTTATTTTAAAAGTAAACTTACTATAACAGGGAAAAGCAACAAGTCGGATAAAAATTAAATTTGAATTTCTCAATCAACTTACCCCAACCGATAAGGACGTACACCCTGAGTTTGAAGCTTTCCCTGGTTAAAGTACGGACGACCAGTATGTAGAGGTAAAGTCCTGGAAATTAAAAAGGAACATCAGTTTTTTTATGAAACTCGCTATATTAATATTCTTCCAGCGTTTTTGAGATTCTTTGCTTTATGTATTCAGATAAAGAGTTTTATAGTCTAAAACACCGTTTTTAGCTATTCTGTTATGAAAAATGAGTGCAATTTGTTTAATCTGTTTATTCAGGATTATGAACTGACTAAATTCTAAAACCACATTTCAATATTCGAACCGACATTCACATAAAACATGAAAACTACAATACCTAACAAATGGTAATTAAGGTACATTAAGGTATATGGAAAATAGAAACATAAAAGGAAATAAAACTAAATTGAAACACAACAATTTGTAAAGTCTGTATTACAGTACAATGTGTTCTATGGAAATAATAAAGAATTGTTGCTTTTAGCCAGTGTATACAGGGTGAGTCCGTATACACTAGCAACAAAAATGCCTTATAAACATATGACACAAATTGCTTTCTTATTAAGATACAGGGTGTCAAAGTTTTAAACTTTTGTTAGTTTGTTAGTTAATTGAATCAAATTTTAACCATAAGTTAGCGGTTTCTGTAAACTAAAATGTCGAAAAATTCTACAGGATGATACTATATGATGATATATTTTTATGGCTCCAGCCGAGAACTTGTTTTTGACTGCTTATTTGTGAAAAATTTATTTTCTCATTTGCTTTAGAATTTTTGTCTTGTATTTTTATCATTCATAAGCGTTTTCTAGAAATTTTGATTTTCTTCTTTGAAAGCACTCACCCTGTATGGAAAGTTTATTTATCAGCAAAACTCTATATATACTATTAGACAGATAAATTTAATTTAAGATAAGTTTAAATTAAAAAAGTCTTCTATAAAACTTTGCACATATTGCTACAGTGTTTCCACACTAAGATATTTTCTAAATGATAAGCAATGTCATTGTCAAAAAATCCATTTTCGTAAAAACTTACACTTCACATTCACAATAAACTAGAATTATGTGAGATATGGTCATCTATAATGTCACAAATGTCAAAAATGTATAAAGATTATTATGAAGCTATAAAATAGATTTGATACTTTTTATACTGATTTGACTAAACTAGTATTTTATAGTTTTGAGGCTTTATGCAGAGGATATTGACAGTTGTCACTTTCAGAATTAAGTCAAATATGGTCATCCAAATCTCACAAATGTCAAATATGCACTAATGAAGCTATAAAATGTATTTTAATAAAATCAAGTACGTTTCGATAATTTTATACCTTTATGGAATTGTATTTGACAGTTTCCAGGATTAAATTAGACCTAAAAACATTCAAAACTGACTGCCAAATATCACAAATATCAAAAATCTACTCATGAAGCAATAAAATGTATTTAGTACTGCTTATACTGATTTGATTAGGATTTAAAAGAGTTTCGTAGTTTTATGGAGAGGATTTTAGCAGTTGTCACATTCATATCTTAAACTAAGTCAGAAATAGACCGCCAAACGTCACAACTAGCAAAAGTTTACTGTGAAGCTATAAAATGTATTTAAATCAATTCAAACTGATCTTATTGCTTTTCAAGTATGTTTCGTTTATTTTATACCTTTATGGAATTGAATTTGACTGTTTCCAGAATTAAATTAGACCAAAAAAACATCCAAAACTGACTGCCACAAATATCACAAATATGATTTGACAAAATGTTCAGAGTGGTTGCCACACTGAAAATTCTTCCAATTTAATACGAAATGTTTTGCAATGTTGCCAAATCATCTATTTTCGTAAAAAATACTAATCACAGTTCTGCACTATTGCCGTGCTGTCAATTTTTCTAATTTATTACAAAATGTTTGCAATGTTGCCAGCCAATCATCGTAAAATCGAACACTAAACATATTTGTACACTGTTGCCACGCTGCCAACTCTTATAACTTATTACGTTATGTCTGCAATGATGCTAAATCATCCACTTTTCTAAAAATGAACACAAATCACAGTTTGACACTGTTGCCACACTGACAAATCTTCTAATTTAGTATAAATACTAACCAATTTTCTAAAGTCACCCTGTAGATTTTTCAAACTACCCAGACTGCCAAAAATTGCAACAAGGGCAACATAACTTGTCAAAAATAAACTAGATAAATTATCCCAGAAATTATCTTGAAAACTATAGGAGCTGTTGAAAATACAAAACAAATTATAGGTTTTACTCGGAAAAGGCCTAGTAAAACCCACTTTAAGTAATCAAATCATTTTTTTTAGCACATTACTGGAATCCCTATTAAAGTTACTATCTGTATCTGTAGAGTGGGGAGGGTGAGTATAAGCCCACAGCACTTAGGCCACATGTGACCCATTGTAAAACCTCCCCAGTTGTCCTTCTAGGTCACCGTCCATCCTGCCTTTCCCAGGAAGGTGGACAGGTCACTAGGGGACATCTCTTTTATGTCGGCAGGTGTAGGCCAAGACTCACCGAACACACACTCTCTTATTGACGATAACTCCGGACACTCGTATCAGACATGCCCGACAGTTTCATCTTCCTGATCACACATCCTGCATAGAGGTGTGTCCACTAGCCCCATAGTATAGATGTGTTTCCTTAGTTGACAGTGGCCAGTCAGAAATCCTACTGTTAAACGTAGGTTTTTCCTGGTCATCGTCAAATATTTCTTCGGCGCCAGCTTCCCAGGGTTACCCAGAGTGATCCTGGCAAAACTGCAACCTTTGATTCCATCTCATCTCTTTAGGGATTGAACATGGGTGTAGCGTTTGGCTAGTTCCGCAATTGTCGAAGTCATCAGGCCGTAGGTGTCACTGGGTCCTAAAATTTTTAGTCCAGCCACTTTCCTGGCTAAAGAGTCGGCAATGCGATTACCTTTGCTCCTATCGTACCCTTTAACCCATCTCAGGATAATATTGTTATCTACCGAGGCGTTAGCTAAATCTTGGTGGCACTCTAGTACTAACCCTGTCTACTAACTACTACTAATTACTTCGAGCCCATCCTGCGCTCTATCGCACAGTGTGTTCACAAATTTGATAGTCTGCAAGATAACTATGTCATCTGCGTATGCAATTGTGTAGAATCCATTATTGTTAAGGTGATTAATTAGGGTATCCACAACTATGTTCCAAAGAAGGGGTGATAAGACCCCTTCTTGTGGACTTTCATGACCAGTCCTCTCACTGTGATGTCTTCTACATTGATACTTATTGCTCTACTGGAGAGCATCTTAAGCATCCATTCTCCTACTACCAGGAGTTAAGTTGCTAGGTAATTGTAGGAAAGGTTGTTTCATCAAACGCTCCCTCGATATCTATGAATATACCCAGGGTGGATTCTTTATTGTCCAATGATCTTTCGATTCGGCCAACCACTTGGTGAAGGGCCGAATCAGTGGACCTACCCGGAGTATACGCATGCTGATTTGGGTGAGGTGGGTAGTGAACCAGCACCTCATCTCTTATATACCGCTCGCAAAGCCTCTTCATTGTTTTTAAGAAGAACGATGTGAGACTAATTGGTCGGAATGCTTTTGGTATGGTGTAATCCATCCTACCTGGTTTAGGTATAAATACCACTAGTACTTCTCTCCACTTACTGGGAATATACCTCAGAGCTAAAGAGGATGTGAATACTCCAACCAGGTGTGGCATAAGAATGTCCATTCTCCATTGAAGTATATTTCCGTCAGGAATTATACCGTCAGGTCCTGGTGACTTGAAGGGGGAAAAGCCGGATATGGCCCACCTTATTTTGTCCTCCTCAATAACTGCACTAGCACATTCCCAGTCGTATTGTGAAGGTGTTGTTGGTACTTCCATCCAGTCCGTCGTTCCAGGAAAGACAGAACCTGGGAAGTGAGTTTCCATAAGAATCTCAGCGCTCTCTTGGAGGTTGGCGGCCTTGTCACCATTTTCCCTCCTGAGGATGCCGAATTAAAAGTGCCACCCTGTAGAATTTCCAATACTTTTACAATTTACTAAATTAGAGAATTGATTAGCTGTGTTGAAAATACTAAAAAATATTCAAAACTTTGACAAACTGTATCTCAAAACCAATTGAATGTAACAGTTAAATTAATATGTTGCTTTCGAATTAGCTCACTGATTGTTCACAAAATGGCAACATTGCAAACACCGTCTAATGCTAAATCTGCACAGAAATAATTTCAAAAAAAAGCAGCAAGCTAAAAGCTGCTTTTTTGACCAATCCTACTACAATACACATTGGGACTTTATTAAATGCATTAACTTCAAATTTGTGACGTAACGGCCAATGATTGTTGAACATACTGTATTCAAGCCTTTTACTTGAATTAATTTAATAAAATTGTCCAAGTTTTCAATATGAGTGGTTAAAGCTTTGCATTCCTCTGTCAAACACAATAATTGCAGTTTTAAAGTAGTTAAAAGTCGGACATAAAGTTTGATTAAATCCAGATCCCTTAGTAAAATGCGGGCAAAGTGTGTAATGTAATTTTAAGAGTTGTATAAGTTGATTTCTGGAAGGAAATTAGTCTTTTAAAAGCATTCCCGTTGTTTTTCCAAACCGCCTGCAAGTTGGAATTGGTTTTGTCAAGTGTAGATGATTGACTGACATTATTCCGTTTTGCATCAAAAGTGGAAATGATTGGAACGCAATTTCCAGTAGTTATTTTTCCTATTATGAGAGAAGAGGCAATAACTGCCGGTAAATACTGTTTTATGTTGCAATCTACATTTCCATAGACATTTGTTTGAGAAAGGTTTACGTTTCAATAAGATTTATGAGGTGTTGCTGTTAGACTGAACTGGAACAGCTAGAAGCGTTTATTTCCTCTCGTAAACTGGATATGAGAAATGTGTGGTTTCTGCACACTAAACGAAATTTTCGTCCGACATTTCTACCAATCACAATTAACGAGTCTTGCTGAAGTTTCTCGATGTTAAATTTACTTTGTTTTACTATCGTCTCCTTACTTTTGGACAACGGCTTAGGTAATCGTGGGATGAGGAGGTTAACAGAAACACCCAATTAACTGTGGTGCGACGTTTCGTGATCTAATTGTCACTTTTTCAAGCACTCAGCTGTTGTAGGTATTCCAAAAGTTACACACACGTAAGTTCACAAAAACAGTAAAAACACATCTTTCTCTTCTCATAAACGAATATTTCTGTAAAAAATACGAAAATTTGTGAAATTTTATGTTTGTCGGAAATCGTTGGATTGACTTCAACTGTTTACAAATTTCGGGATTTTTGCACACCCCATGACACAATTTTTGTAGGTTATATTATGTAACATCAACATCATGGACCAAAATTATAATTATTACTATTTGCAATGCAGGGTTAGCCACACAAACCTTTCAATAGAAGTTTATTAGTCATCAGTCATCAGTACATCAATGCTACCCAAATGCCAACCTCACCTGCTCGAGTAGTGACCCCGGTCACCCGGTGCACCCTGCTAGAAGACGAACGAGACAATGGCGACCGATTAGTGGCGGTATAACCATACAAAACAGAGATACAGGACTAAATCCGTGTATAAAGTGGAGGAAGGCAACGGGATACCACCTTCACTACTCATCCCAAGAGAATCACATAAAACACATAAAATCCTATGATGAATGCATTTAACCCAAAATTGTCCGGAGCTATAAATCGTTCCCCAATCGGACCTCCGGGGGGAACTGTGTTAAATGAAGTCAGGAAGGAGAGATTAAGTCTACGAGGCGAAGTAAGGGTTGGTACTTATTGGAATGTGCGTAGCTTATATGAGGCCGGAAAACTGGCCAACCTACTAGAGGAAATGAAGAGACTGAAGATGGACATTCTGGGTGTCGCGGAAACGTGGTGGCGTCAGGCTGGAGTGTGTCACGTTTCTGGATGGGTCATGTACTATTCAATAATGACAGAAATCATAGAAAGGGAGTAGGAATAGTCCTGACTGAAAAGTTATCCAGATCTGTAATAAATGTTCTCCCTTTCTCAGACAGAATCAAATTACTTAAACTATACGCCAAACCAGTCAACGTCAATGTCATCCAGGTGTATGCACCCACAACAATTTCCACAGAAGATGAGATTGAGACGTTTCACGGAGAATTAAAGCAAGTACTCAAACAAGTTAAAAATCATGAGATAAACGTGATTATGGGTGATTTCAACGCCAAAGTGGGAGAAGGAAGATTTGAAGCATTGGTGGGACCTTACGGACTAAGATTACGCAATGATCGTGGCGAACGTCTTTCCCAATTCTGCCAGGAGGAAAACATGAAAATAACAAACACATGGTACAAGCTGCCACCTAGATGCTTATATACGTGGAAGGCTCCAGGAGATCGCCCAGACAACAAACGTTATGGGACATCGGTAAAGAGAGTATGCACCTATCCGAGCGCCGCTGTGCCCTCAGACCATGTGGTCTTGATGACGGTAATCAAAATCAAAATTATCACAATCAAAACCCATGTACCACAGCGAAAGATAAATTACGACTTAAAGATAAAGAAACAAAAAACAAAGTTACCAGAAATCTTAATGACAAAATACTGACAACTATACATCCCCAGACGGTAGAGGAAGCTAACATGGATGACGTATGGGAAGAAATGGAGGCTGCCATGACCACTGTTGCGGAGGCAGAATTGGGACATAAACGAAAAGCACAAAAACACCATTGGATGACAGATGATATACTGGCGCTGTTTGAGGAACGAAGAGGGTACAAAAACAAAGGGAATGGTGATAAATACAAAAAATTCAGAAAGTCATTAGAACGAAGATAAGAACCGCTAAGGAGTGGCTGAAACAACAGTGTGAAGAACTAGAACAACTACAAAGAATACACTATGACTTCAACCTACACAGAAAGATAAAACAGACTGCAGGAGTATATAGAAAGAGTCCATTCTCTAATGTAGAAAACGATCAGGGAGAATTAGCGCAGGATGATCAACAGCGTAAAATCATATGGGAAAACTATATTAGCAACCTTTTTGCCGATGAAAGACGTGCTGTTGAAAATGTAGACGACAAAGACCTCTCGAAACCTCCCATCACAAAAGAGGAAACTATAAGTGCGATTAATACATTTAAAGATAGAAAGGCGATTGGCCCAGACCGCATACCTGTAGAGTTGCTCAAACTATTGGACGACGAAAGCATCACAGTTCTTCAGACGATATTTAATCAAATCTATAACACAGGCGAATATCCCGCCAAATGGTTAACATCGAATTTTGTCCCCTTGCCGAAAAAGAACAATGCAACAAAATGAGAGGACCACAGACTAATCAGCCTCATGGGTCACACACTGAAGGTATTCCTTAAGATTATCCACTACAGAATATCAATAAAGTGCAAAAGAAACATCGGATCCACACAATTTGGATTCAGACGAGGTTTAGGCACGAGAGAAGCATTAGTTGCGACTCAAGTACGGATTCAGAACTGCAACGATCAGAGAAAGAACATAATGCTGTGTTTTATCGATTATGGAAAGGCGCCCGACAGAGTCTAACATCATAAACTGATCATAAACTGAACAGACTAAAACGGCTTGCATTTTCTTATCTTGTCTTTTCATAGGTTATGATCATATTTGAAATCGATAGGACTATTCAAAAATACAATAATATACAGGATGTTCTAACTCTGCCTGGGGCAACTGTGGGTGAAATGAATAGTTTATGGTTATCATTGCCGGTCCCAAGCCCGGATAAAAGAAGAGGGTTGTAGCGGCAGGCCAGCTCCCTGCTCCACGGAAAAACATGAATCTCCTGAAACACCAAATCAAAAGCTTCGGAATGGGATGGAAAACACACGAAGACGAAATAAGCAAAGAAAAAGGGCAACAATTTGTGGTACCTGGGATATACAGGGTCTTTCCCGAAAAATAAATGAGGTCACTAATGAACTGAAAAATCTCAAAGTGGACATTGCAGTGCTAACTGAGACGGAAAGCAAAGGGTCAGACAGTTGGGGAAACTACGATCACTTCTATAGCGGAGTACCCAGGGAATGCAGAGCGAAACAGGGGATATCCATCGTGGTACACAGGAAGTAGCGACAATACATCACTACATGAGAACCGATAAATGAAAGAATGATAAGGATGAATCTGAAAATATTGGGAAGGAATGCTACTATATTGGGGATATGTGGTGTAAATGATGACGAATCAGTCCATAATTAAGACTCATTTTTGGAGAAACTAAATGAGGAAATAGGAAAATCAAGAGCGATAATACTGTTGGGAGACCTGGACAGTAGAACAGGAAAAAAGGAAAACGATCAAGTCATCGGAAAATATGGAGAAGAAACTGTTAACAATAATGGAAGACGCCTAATAGACATATGTGAACAAAATCAGTTGAAAATACTAAACGGCCAGTTTCAACACCGAGAAATACATAAATACACATGGATACAAAGAACAAAGAACCTCAAAAGTGTTATTGATTATACATATAATAACAAGACAAAAATCTCGATTAAAATTCCTTGACGTAAGGGTACAAAAAGGTGCATCATGTGGAAGTGACCACTACCTAGTGAAAGGAAGGATATCGGGAACGACTAAACCAAAAGAAAAACTAGGCAATATCCACCGAGAAGAAGAAACAACAAAAGAGGAAACACCACCAAGATTTAACTCAAATAGCTTGGAAAATTAAAGTACACAAATATTATATAACAACACAACCGACTGGACCAGAAGATAGAGCAGAAGAAGAAGAATACAAATATATTAAGACATGTATACATTCTGCCGCAGAGGGGGCGCTAGGTCATCAAAAGAAGAGCGGAAAACAAGGAAAACCATATTGGTGGGATGATGAGATCGAATACGAAATTGAAGAAAAACGTAAAAAATACCACAAATATTTAAGCTCAAAAAACATAGACGACAAACTGAGATACAAAGAAGCATAAGCGAGAGTACGAAGAAGGATAAGCGAAAAGCAGAATGGCCAATGGGAAAAGACATGCTCAAGGCTCAATACATACATAGGAGGTAGAAACATGAGAACAGAACGGACAAAGGAAGTAATCTCACCAATATCCCCCCAAGAATGGAATCAGTACTTTGAAAGGATGCTTACTGAAAATAGACCACAATTTAAAGATGACACAAATAAAAACCCAAACATACACGGATCCCCGATAAGAATAACCGTAACAGAAGAGAGTCCCCAGAACCGGGAAATATCCCTGGAGAACTTATAAAATATGGAAGTGACAAGCCGTATCATGTATTGAGAAATGTATTTCAAAGATGCCTTAACTCATCAGAAGTGCCCGAGGAATGGAAAATATCACATTTGTCAACCATCCACACAAAAGGAGACAAGAACAACTGCGACAACTATAGGGGTATAGCGGTTACAAGTTCCATTAGTAGAATATACGGAAAAATATTGAAAAGCAGAATAGAAGGGGGAATACACTGATATGGAGGCGGAAGAGCAAGCAGGCTTTAGAGCGGGAAAATCGACAATTGCCTTAGATTGATCTTAGAGAAGAAAATAGCGTTTAATCAAGAAGTTCATCTCTTGTTTGTTAATCGATTGGTGGTTTAGGGGTGCGTAGTGATGGGTGGTAGAGAAACAACTCATGTCACAGGTAAGCCTCGTTTATTATAAAATAGTTTAATTAGATTGGAAGGGCCACTAACGCCGTACTCAACGACGTCTCTTCATGAGAGTTACGGGGAGGGTGAGGCTAGTTCAGCCCTTCAGCTACACCATAAAGGGAGGCACGCAGCTTTTACGGTGTGACCAAAGGATTAAGGGTTAAGGGTTCTAACGGTCACTTCAAGTTTCGAGAGAACCCTCCTCTTTTCAGCCTGGAATCCTAAGAGGGTAGCGAGCCGTCCCACCACTTCAAGTTAGAGACTGTTGCTCGCCGACCGACCCGGAGATCAGTGACATCCCTCAGGGGATGACCCCAGAGTTCGGTAATTTAGACGAGCCACCGTGCATCTTTTATACTCATTATGCTCACCTTGCTGACTATGCTAGTTAAAACGCACTTAAGAACTGGAAGCGGAAATGCAACAATATGGGAATACCAGTGGACGATGATTATACAGTTTACATACTATCGTTCGCAGTTGATCAAGCTGTTGTCGCATAAGATATAGAAGACATAGAATACATGTCTGAGCTTAAAGTGGACTGTATTTAAATGTTTGATTAGAATTTCAATTACAATAATTTTTGACCCGGTCCATACAAAATCGTTTATCTTGGCACTCACCTTGTTCGATCAAAAGGCTTCTTGGGGGGCCCCCTTGATGACTTCGAGTTGTTTCCGGAACACTATTATGACGAAGATCACGTAGTGATTAGTCGCGCGATACAGCGACACACGATAAGGCGATATAGCGACAAGTTAACACAAAGGCTTTCTTAATGTGTTCCCGATCATGAATGAATGAACCATTTCTCGTTGTCGTCTCTGTCAGTTTTTTGGGAACGCTGAAAAGGTCATGCGTGCTAAATTTGAAATTGTATGGGATTATCCCGCCATTGAACCGTACAACAGCGTCCAAGTAAATTTCCCCAAAATCCACTATAAACGTGTTTGAACAATACATGACCCGCAAACTAATGGAGGAATATAACAAGGAGCTTACCACAACCTTAATCAAGAAATGCGTTTTGAATGATCGAGAAAAATACTTCAATTATTATTTAAAACTACCTGAACAGCTATTTGACAATTTATTTGTCAGAAATTGGACCTCACATTACAAAGCTTTGTAAGTCCCCCGGGATGCCATATCTGCAGTCGTTTTTTGTGGTTAGAATTTGTTGGCTCTGAGATTATTTGAATGACTTATGACATCTGTCAGTTTTTGGGGCCGNCGGTTCATACNTTAAGGNNTTAAGCANTATNAGANCCNGNCGNAAAGACTGAGATNGGNTNTNNACGTNANNGTCAGTCTANNCTAACTCATATAAAACANCANAAAACGNNGCAGGTAANNTGGNNNGNGNATTGNNGCGNTGCCCANTTTCTCTGCCGATTTNATGTCTNAGCAGGGNCNCNGAGNGTAGNCGNNGTCCGNNCCCCNNTCNTANTACTNGGANAAATACTNACACNNGTNCNNATTTNTGNCTCCGAGAGTGCTANGCGAAAGGNAAACAGAAGTTTAAGTNGNCCGGNNNACCGNGATATCNCGNCAGNTCNGNTGNNNTCNNTCAACCGTNGACCNGANACGCGGCGNCGGNCNNACCGCTGTGCTNGNGNNGNTTGNNCANAGAGACANTTAANNTTCCNTGCTATGATCGCANNATGCGGNNCTTTATNCNANNTTNNATTNCGAGNCATGGAGNGATTCGTC